>CAUYUJ010018668.1:127500-192500 GCA_963575745.1 Prorocentrum cordatum | reverse complement strand
GGCCGAAATGAGTAGCGGGGGGGCATGCGGGCTGCGCCGCCGGGACTTTCGGCGAATCTACTATGGGGCCACGAAGCGTGTGAGGGGTGGGCCGAAATGAATGGCGGGGACGCACGCGGACTGTGCCATTGGGACCTTCGGCGGAGCTCCTATGGGGACACGAAATGTGTGAGGGGGGTGCCGACATGAGTGGCGGGGGCGCGTGCGGACTGTGCCACCAGGACCTTCGGCGGAGCTCCTGTGGGGCCACGAAACGTGTCGGGACGCGTGCGGACTGCGCTGTGCCACTGGGGCCTTTTCGGCGGAGGTCTTATGGGGCCACGAAGCGTGTGAGGGGTGGGCCGAAATGAGTGGCGGGGACCCATGCGGACTGTGCCACTGGGACCGTCGGCGGAGCTCCTATGGGGTTGCGAAACGTTTTGGGGGTGTGCCGACATGAGTGGCGGGGACGCATGCGGCCTGTGCCACTGGGACCGTCGGCGGAGCTCCTATGCGGTTGCGAAATGTTTTGGGGGTGGGCCGACATGTTCTGCGGGGGCGCATGCAGACTGTGCCACCGGGGCCTTCGGCGGAGCTCCTATGGGGCCACGAAACGTGTGGTGGGTGGGCCGAAATGAGTGGCGGGGACGCATGCGGCCTGTGCCACTGGGACCTTCGGCGGAACTCCTATGGGGCCACGAAGCGCTTGCGTGGTGTGCCGAAGAGCGGCGGGGACGCATGCGGACTGTGCCACTGGGACCTTCGGCGGAGTCCTGTGGGGCCACGAAGCGCTTGCGTGGTGTGCCGAAGAGTGGCGGGGACGCATGCGGACTGTGCCACTGGGACCTTCGGCGGAGATCCCATGGGGCCACGAAGCGTGTGAGGGGTGTGCTGAAATCAGTGGCGGGGACGCATCCGGACTGTGCCACTGGGACCTTCCGCGAAGGTCCTATGGGGCCACGGACCGTGTGAGGGGTGGGCCGAAATGAGTGGCGGGGACGCATGCGGCCTGTGCCACTGGGACCTTCGGCGGAGCTCCTATGGGGCCACGGACCGTGTGAGGGGTGGGCCGAAATCAGTGGCGGGGACGCATGCGGCCTGTGCCACTGGGACCTTTTGTGGAGTTCCTATGGGGCCACGAAACGTATGAGGGGTGGGCCGAAATAAATGGCGGGGGCGCACGCGGACTGTGCCATTGGGACATTCGGCGGAGCTTTTATGGGGCCGCGAAACGTGTGAGGGGTGTGCCGAAATGAGTGGCGGGGACGCATGCGGACTGTGCCACTGGGACCTTCGATGGGAGGAGGGAGGAGGAACGAGGAGGAGACGCGGTTTGCTGTCTCCTCAAAACGAGTACCCAACACAACAGGATGGTTGGGAACATGTGCGAATGCAATATCTACTCTGTATATGTAATACGCATATCTCTGGAAAGTGGGGCTCCTCTGGAAGGCAGACTATATACATATAACGGCGCACCGGGTCCGGGGGCCCGGGGCCGGGATCCCGACCACAAATGTGGGCCCCGGGGGGCCCGGAGGCTCGTCGGACCGCCGGACGCCGTCCAAGATCGTTCGCAGGCGGCTTCGGAACGCGCTCCGATGGCTCCAGATGCCTTCCAAGACGCCTGTCATGACACCAAGAAGGTCCCAGAAGCCTCCAAGACGCTCCGAGAGGCAGCCCAAGAGAGGCCCAAGAAGCAAAAATCGTGCCATTCCTATGGGAAAACGTATATTTTTCGCATGTTCGCCTCTTGGGCTTTCACCGCGTCCAAGACGGCCCAAGAGGCGCCCAAGACGGTCTACGAGGCCTCCGGGAGCGCTCCAAGGCTGCGCACGAGTGGCCCAGGACGGCCCCAAGACGGCCGAAGAGAGCCCCAAGACGAGTTCGAGAGGGGTCCCAGACGGAGAAAGCCAACCTCGAATTCCGAGCTTCCGGCCCAACATATCCCAGGAGGCGCCAAAACGCCGCCCAGAGGCGCCAAAAGGCTCCCAAAAGCACCCCAAGACGTTCCGAGAGGCACCCCAAGAGAGGTCCAAGAAACAAAAATCGTGCCATTCCTATGGGAAAACGTATATTTTTCGCATGTTCGCATCTTGGGCTTTCACCGCGTCCAAGACGGCCCAAGAGGCCTCCAAGACGGCCTAGGAGGCCTCCGGGAGCGCTCCAAGGCTGCGCACGAGTGGCTCAGGACGGCCCCAAGACGGCCCAAGAGAACCCCAAGACGACTTCGAGAGGGGTCCCAGAAGGAGAAAGCCACTCTCGAATTCCGAGCTTCCGGCCCAACATATCCCAGGAGGCGCCAAAACGCCGCCCAGAGGCGCCAAAAGGCTTCCAAAAAAACACCCCAAGACGTTCCGAGAGGCACCCCAAGAGAGGTCCAAGAAACAAAAATCGTGCCATTCCTATGGGAAAACGTATATGTTTCGCATGTTCGCATCTTGGGCTTTCACCGCGTCCAAGACGGCCCAAGAGGCCTCCAAGACCGCCCCAAGACGGCCCAAGAAGCTTCCAAGAGGGCCCCAGGACAGCCCAAGAGGGCCCCAAGACGGCCCAAGAGGCGCCCAAGATGGCCCAAGAGGGCCCCAAGACGGGCCCAAGAGGGGGCCCAGAGGGGGACCACGAACCGCAAGCTCGAGCCTTCCGCCCCAAGAGGCCGCCAGGAGGCCCCAAGGAGGCCCCTCAAGAGGCCCCAGGAGACCCCCAAGAGGCCCAAAGGAGGCCCCGAGAAGCCCCAAATCGGCCCCCAAAATGCTTCGAACCTGCTTCCAGGAGGCCCCCGACAGGTTCAGAGGCTCCCGAGAAGCTACGTCAAACTCCCAGCGAGCGGCCGGACGAGGCCCCCCACAAAATCACAAGAGGGTTCCAGTATTTGTATCCTTCAGCGCTCTCTGGCCTTCTTCCCCCTGCCCCCTTCCCTGCGACTTTCGTTGACTCAAGCTCGCCTCCTAGCTAGAACCTAAGCGCGCGCGAAGCGCGCGCGTGGTTCTAGTATATATATATATATATATATATATGTGATACAGGATTGTAATACGGGTCCATTTGGAAAGTGGGACTCCTCGGGAATTGGCAGCAACATGTGACCACCTTTTTTTTTATATATATATATATATATATATATATATGCAACAAGGGTCCCTCTGGAAATCTGATCTTTTCAGATACGGATCCCTTTGGAAAGTGGAGCTCCTCGGAAATCGGCAGGAATCCTCCCTGAAGCTGGAGCTCCTCTGACTACCGCAGAAGGGCACTTCTGGCATATAATAGTAATAAGGACCCCTCTCGAACGTGGCGCTTCTCGGGACCTGGTAGCAATAATAATTTCAGTATATAGATTTGTATTACGGATCCGTCTGGAAAGTGGAAGTTCTTAGGGTTCGGCAGACCAGCAGACAGCATTTTTTCTAGAATTGGAATATTAGTGTTTGTATATAGAATTGTAAGAAAGATCCCTTTGGAAAATGGAGGTCCACGGGATTCGGCAGAAAAGCAGTTTGGGATCTAGGACTGTGAGAAGACCCCCTTGGCAAGTGGAGCTGTGCACGTGTCTCCGGGACCCGTGAAAATTAACACTAGATATTGGGTTCATTTGGGAAAAAAGACCCCCTTGGAGCTTGCCCGAATTAAAATAAGGACTCCTCTGAACCAGGATCCCTATGGGATTTGGGGATCCTCCAAGTTCACTCAGAAATGACGCTCCCGCTTGAAACGTCCTCCAAGGTCACTCAGTACTGAGCCTCCCGCTTAAGACTTCCTAGAATTTCAAGGCTGAGAGGCCCAAAAGTGGCGACAGTTTTATGTTTTGCATGATTCTCTGAAGTTCAAGCATGAACTGCGGAACCTTTGGGAACAGGGCCCCCCGCTCGAACCTTCCTCCAATTCCACTCAGAAATGAGGCTCCCGCTTCAGACTTCCTCCGGCTTCGCTCAGAAATGACGCTCCCGCTGGAGACTTCTTCCAATTTCACTCAGGAATGGCCTTCCCGCTTGGGACCCTCCAGCTTTCCTTCCACCCCAATATCTCTACCTTAACTCTCTTTCTTTTTTTTTGTTTCTCTCTCTCTCTCTCTCCCGCCTCCTCTGTCTGCAAAGCGCGTGGGAGAATTTAGCATCGATTCCTTATCGGTGGGGTGCGGTGCCGTCTGTTTTCGTTTACGTGACTTGCGCCGATGTGCAAGTCATACAGAAGTCTGCGTATGGGCTGGATAAACATTTCATGGGGCATTGGAGATTGTGTTGGGCGTATCTGCTAGATTTGTCTCGGCCTGCGTACTTCTTCCTCCTGCCGTTGATCATCCGCCACCGCCTCCTGATACACCTCTTCCTCTTTCTGCACAGGGTGTCTGCATCGGGGATCTTGAATGCCTCCCCTGCAGGACTTCAGCGGCCGGCCGGCGGAGACGCCCGAACCCACGATGGAGCCTGGGGTCCCATGCATGTGCAATTGCACAGGTTCGTGCTGCTCGTTCGTATATTACGACACGGATGGTAGCGGTTGTCTTGAGGTTTCGGAAGCCATTATCGCGGGTGCAAATGCGACGTACATGAGTCCGCCTTATGAGCAGTATGATTTGGATGGCGACGGCTGCCTCAACGAGACGGAAGCAATCTGCCCTACAGAATTGCCAACGAATGGCGAAGCCCCTTGCGGACAGTATGTGGCGGTTGGCACCAGCGTTCCCCAATCATGCACTGGGCAGACCCGGCGTCGTCGCACGACTGAGTGCTCCAGTTGCGATAGTGGCACATTCGCCGTTGCCGACTGCGACAGTTGCATGGAGAATGATGCCATGTACCTCAGCGCGAGTGCAAGTGTGAGCGACACAAGGATCTATGTCAACAAGGACACCGACTTGGGCGGATTCGCTGTGTCCGTCGGGGATTCAATCACGATCTCGAAGTGTTGTTGTGAAAGTGCTAGCGACCACGGCACGTTCGTCATCACAGGCGCCGCGCCCACCACTCCGGCCCTCTCCTTCGACATCCCAGCATTAACTATGGATTTCAGCCAGTTCGACCGTGTTACCAAGAGCTGCTCATCGACCGATGGAGTTGGCTATCCCAGCTCCTTTCCGTGCGGATGTGGTTCCGAAATTTGTGGCGAGTCAACAAAGTGCGACATTAGTGGCAACGGTGGGTGCGGAGCTTGCATCCCCACCACCTTGCCGACACCAGCCCCGACTGTGTCGGCCAAGGGCGACCCGCACCTGGTGAATCTGAATGGGGAGCACTTCGACGTGAACCACGGAGGCGATTTTACTCTCCTGCGGATCCCCCAGAACAATATCAAGCCCGCAGAGGTAGAGCTGAAGGCCATTATCCTCCCCGAACACGGGAAGCCGTGCACCACATACATCACCGAGGTGGAGGTCTCAGGCAGCTGGTTCGGCGGCAAGGTTGTGCAGGTGCGTTCCTACCTCAGGTCGCACGCCAAGAACGAGACCGACAAATTTCTGGGCCTCCGGGTGCTGGATCGGACCCCCGACGCGCATGCCGACGAGGCTCCTTGGATAAGTCTTTCGCAGTGGACCGACGCGAGCTACGTCGTCTCGGAGGCTCAAACAAAGGATGGCTTCGGGGTGACCGTGTCCACGTCAAAGTGGCACAGCAAGAAGGACGCCAGGCAGAATGTGCCAACTGTGGCAGGGCAGGTCGAAATCCAGGTGACCAATAAGTTGCTGAGCAGCGAGCCCACGAAGTTCATCATTCGGCAGGACCTGCCCAGGCAGGAACACCTGAATCTGGCCGTGCGGCGCCTCAGTTCGCTGGGCCGCGCGGACGTCGGCGGCTTGCTTGGGTTCGACGAGCACCCTGAGTCACTGGAGGATGTGACGCCCGAGTGCCAGCGCCACAGGGACGGTCTCGATCAACAGACTGGCCCCCGTCACAGCAAGCCAGAATGGAAGGTCCGATGGGAGAAGATCAGGGAGCAGCGCATGCAGCCGCACCACACCGACAGCCTGAACGACAACGAGGCTGCTGCCAGCCTCGCTAACAGGGATATGATGTGCGTCTGTCCCAGTGACACTTCTGGAGACCTCGCAGACAACGTCTACGTTGAGGGTCTGGCCAGCGGTGGTAACGTCGGTGGCGTCCTCGTCGAGTTCCAGACAGGCAGGCTCGCCGAGGCGACGTGGGACTGAGGCGCAGATGTGTCGACCCGCCCGCGGCCTGATTCGTAGATCTTTTGCGCAGTTTCTCGGCGTGCTTTCGAACCAAGGGAGCGCAGCGACTGCTAACTCCCATCACTTTCTGCCCCCCCTACATTTCTGAAAGCAGGCCTGGGATCGGGACATCGCTCCAGAGCTTTCGGGAACGCGTCCCCGAGTGTTCTGGAACGGCCACGGTGTCCGACACGTCCTTCGGACCTGCCAGCTCTCAGAGATCCCAGATCAATGATCTGATGTGGTCCCGATCCTGGTCTCGCCTTCGCTATTCGTCATCTCTCCTGCTCCCTCCTCCCCAGTGCTCCCCAAGATGGATGGGGCCTGGCCAGAGCCGGTGTAACGACAACCGTAAGCATCCTCTTGCCATCCTCGCCCTCCCCTACCCTTTCCACGTCTTCCCCCCGCCTCCAAGGGTTTCACTTCGACCCGCTTCGATGTCAATGCCGGCTGGACCGATCCGATTCGATTCCGGTTTTCTGGCGGTTTGATCGGTCCCGATGTCATGGCGTTGTTGGGCATTTTGCCCCCTGCCAATCCGATTCGGTTCCGCCCACGTGCGGGCCGATACGACGCACAATTCCTTGGGATCGGATATCACGATTTGATGTTCACCTCTCCAGTCGTCTCTCCCCCGTCCCCATCCCAGAGTATTTGGATCTGACTCCTGCTCCCGCTTCTCTTCCTTGCTTCTCCTCTACTGTATCCTTTCTCGGTTCTCATTTCCTGCCGTCGAGGACTCATGCGGCCCTGCGACGAGTCTCCCCCCCCCACACGTAGACACGACACGCATGTGTGGCCGATGCCCGATTTACATTTTAATAGAAAATCGCTGTATTCGCGCGATTATGTATGCAATATTCACATGATCGCAAACATGGTGGTTCGGAGGAGGGGGGCGTGGAGCTGGGGTTCAGAGCATGACAGCCGCGGGTGAGTTCGGTTTGGTTCGATATGCCCCCGGATCGGTTCGACAATTTAGGCTCACGTCGCAGACCATTTCGGTTCGATCTCGGTTCACGTCGCCGACCGGTTCGGTTGGGCGGTTCGGTTCGGTTTTGTTTTTCCTGGCCGATTCGATTCGGCCAGTTCGGCCAATTCGGCCGTATCGAATCGATGCAGAGACGATGCTTGCCAGCCCAATTTCGATCCGTTTTGATTCCAGGCGGACCCGTTCGGCGGCCCCGACGGAGACGGGGAGGGAGGCGAGGGAGGTGGACGAGGAGGACGACAAGGAGGAGGAGGAGGAAAAGGAGGAGGGGACGATTCATTTGAACAGGCCTTAGCTAAGCTAGTAAGGCGAGCTATGCGGGCTAACGCGTTCCATTGTTCGAACACGGTTCAGCTACAGTTAAACATTGTTCATCGTGCCTTCGATGTTGCATGCTGACTCCTGTCAAACTATATTAACGTATTTCAGATACGAGCGTGTGGATGATGCAGGTCGCAGCCGCTATAGCTGCAGCTCAACGTTATGTGGGCGGCTGCAACCGCCAGCGCCCCGCACGCAGGAGTTACATATCCGTTGTTCAGCCGTCGCCGATTGGATTGAAGCTCGAGCGATCTCCAGGGCCAGTGGGCCACGCCGCCGGCCCCAGCTCGATCTCGTTTAAGGCCACATACTGCATCTTGGCGCTGTGCGCCGCCGAAGTCAGGTATACGCTGGCGTCGTACCTGGCGCTGTGGAAGGCCCGGGGATCCACCGGGGCCGCGTGACACAGCGCCGCGATGCGTGCCGCAGGGCGCCCGATCGCAGCCAAGTGCCACGCCTGGCCCATCATGTGGCCGCCTGCTGCGTTCCGCATCACCGCGACGTCGCCAGCGAAGACGCGATCGCCAATGTTCAGGCGAGCAAGCACGGCGACTTTCTTTCACGGCGACCTTCTTAACGTCCGGCCCAGGCGACGCCGAGCGCGCGCTCGGCAGTGACGCCCTTGAGAACGGACCTGTTCCGCCCGCCGCAATGCTGGACGCGACGCGTAAAGCTGCGCATCGCGCGTTTCCCAACGACCTCGTGCTTCCACTCCCGCGAATGAGCGCGGGCAGGTGCGCGAGGTCCGCGCAAGCGGCCGCGCGCCGCGTGGGCGCGCGGGCGGGGGCGGGGCCCTGCGAGCACGCGCGCCCGCGCGCGCCGGTGCTCCGAGACGCGGCGCTCCGCCCGCGCGCGCTGCAGCGCTGCGCCGCGGCGGCCTTCGCGCTCAGCCCGCTCAGCTGTCGACGCCGCCTGCTTCGCCCTGTGAAGCCAGCCGCCGCCGTCGCCGCCGCGCGACTGCGGTTGCGCGCATCGCGCGGGACGACCCACGCGGTGTAGCTCGGCCCGCGGGCGTCGCCGCTGCCGCCGCCGCGCTGGTAGCCCCGCGCTCGCCCTCTGCCTCTACCTCGGCGTGCCGTCGTCTGCGGCCCGCCAGCCGCGCCCGCTGCAATGCCGAGCGCGGCGGAGCCCGCGGGCGGCTCTGTCGCCGGCCGCGGGGGCGGCGGGGGCAGCGGCGGCGCGGCGGGGGCGGCGGGGTGAGCGACGACGGCGGGGTGCGCGGGCCATTAGGCCACGCCACCTATAGGGGCGCCGCGCGCGGGCCAACGGCGCGGCCCTCGACGGGGGCAGTCGTCGGACCAGTCTGTGCGGACAGGGCGGCGGGCGCCGCGCTGCTGCGCGCGCGCGACTTCTGCCGCGGCCGCCTCGAACTGGCTGCCGCGCGCGTCGGGCCTTGGCAATGCGGGGCAACGGGCCGCTCCAGCGGCGCGTGGCCATGCTTTTCGCGATCCAGACTTGAGGGGCGTTCCGAGATGGAGCGGCGCGCGCTGGCCATGGGCGTCTTGGGCCGATGAGACTGTCGGAGATGGGCCGGCCGTCCACGCTTGGGTGCGCGACGTTGCGCGCGCGGCTCGGCGTAATTTTGGGGGCTTGATGGTCTGCGCGCGCGCCGCGCCGCTGCGCGGAGTCGCAGCGTGCCGCGGCGGAACTATCCAGGCTGTAGCATGGATTGAACCGTCGCGCACGGTCGACGCCCATGTCAAACTTGCACCCTGGATGGGCACGCGCGCAGTCGCGATGTCCCCCATCCACGTTGCAGCATGGGCGGGGGTTCGCCCGCCGCCCCCCCCCCCCCCCCCTCCCGCGCCGGGCTACAGCCTGGCGGTAGGCAAGGCGGACGCAGCGAAGCTGCACCCGATCGCGGGCAGGGCGCCCGGCCGCCGCGTCGAACATTGGGCGGGGCTCTGTGGCCTAGGACATTCAGTTGAGCGGAAGATCGGGACAAATCGGAACCAGAGATTCTGGGAGAGTTCCAAAGAAAAATAGAACGCCGAATTGTGGAGCGCAGCGCGCGCACTCGCAGAAGTTCCCCAAGGACTTTTCGAGGGCTTGAGGAGCCCAAGTAACGCATGGGCGCTCAATTAAACTGTTGAGGGCGGGCAGAAAAGCTGGTGCGCACGAGCATTGGGAGCGGGTGCGCGGCTTGCACGGGGGGCGCAGTAGGTTTGCGTTTCAGGGGCTTGGGCGCTGGCCGATGCGTTGATGGGGGGCCCGAAAGTGCGTCACACATATTACGCCTGTGGCGCCATGGAGGCCGCATGTGCGGTTGCAGTGGGGCGGGCGCCCCGCCGCGCGCACCGTCGCGACAGCTCTCTTGGGCGCCCGCCAGCCGCCGTGGACGTAGTGGGCCCAGCTAGTCCCGCGGTCGGCGCGCGGCGGGTCGGCGGCCACGACGCTGGCGGCTTGAAAATGCTTCGAAAGCGCTTCTCCCCGGGCCCGGGGCTATTGCGCGTTTTCGGCGGCGCGCGCAGCTCGGAAAAGAATCGCCTTGTCTGTCGGCGGCCAGTTGGCTGTCGTCGCGCAGAAGTACCGGCGGATGGCGCGGTCCACGCTCAGCGCAGAGAGCGTGTCCATGAGCGTGGACTCGCCGAGGGGCAGGAGGAAGGACCTCGTGGTCGGGACCATCGCGGCCTGCGATGTCCACGGCCCCCACCCTCGGCGCGTGAGGACCTGCTGGGCGCCGCCGCAGGCCGATTTCAGATAATCTCGGAACGGGAAATCCGGGCGCGCCAAATTTCGCGGGCCGAAAAACTCTCAGAGAGTTTCGGCCAGCTCCGAGGTTTTGGGTTTATGGGAATGTTTCACGCGGGGTGTCTAGTTCAGAGATTTTCAGAGATTCTCAGAGAAGTTCGGACGCGAGAATTTGGCGCGCCCCGTTTTCTGGTTCTGTGAATCTCTGAAAAGCGGTTCCTCAGGTTTTACCGGATCTCCAGGCGTCCCACTGTCAGCCAGAGACGAGCGACTGGCTGGCGCCGCGCCCGATGCTTCCGGAGTCGCGAACTCCGTCCTCGATTCCCTGGGGCCCGCGGGCCCCAGGGCCAATCGCGAGGTTGCCGAAGCCCCCGGGCGGTTGCGCGCGATTGTCTCCGAAACCGGAGTTGGGCATCCATGGTGGACGCCCGCGTGTGCGCGCTAGGTGTCCGCCAGATTAGTCGGTGGCGGATATTGCATGGTGCGGGGGCCTTCCGAAGACTTTCCGGGGTTTTCTTTACGGTTATTTCGGCGCGCTTCGGGAACCTTGGGGCGGCGCGGGGAAGTCGCCAGGCCGCGCGCGAGCTCTTTTTCCAATGCCTTCTCGGGCATTCTCGCGGTGTTGCGTGGCCGAAGAGGTCGCGGAGTACTGCGCTTTTTGACATTTGCACGTGTTTTTCGTTTCGTTGATTGCGTGATTGTTTTGGCGGTCCGCCTCTTTGGGGCCCCCTTGGGGCCTCAAGTTTGTTTTGCTGACGTCGGGTCTTCTGGAGTGAAAGGCGCTTGGCGCTGAATTCCCTCGGGCGCGCGCGTGGCCAAATACGCGCCGTGGCCCCATCTGCGCCGGGGCGCATCCCTTCCCTCGCGAAACCGATGGCGCCCAAGGCGTGGCAGGCCCGTTCGGCGGCGCCCCCGGTGATTTGAAAAACCGAGCATGATTTTTATCCCGGTCAAACTTTGCCCCGATCCCGGCTTCGTCTTAGACATGCGCCCAAAGTGGTCGCCGCTCTGCGTCGGCATGCGCTCGATGGCACGCGTTGAATGCAAATCCGCGTCCGACGGCGGCGCCTGGTGGAGCTGCAGGCCCCGCGCGCGTCGGCGCGCGCATGGCGCTGCAGCCCGCGCGCCAGCGAATGCGAGACAGCAGCGGCAGCGACGACGTGCAGCTTTGATACAATCGACGATCGCGCGTGCCGTCGAACCCGCGTGGTCGCTGCGTCCAACGGCTCCCAGTCGTTGCGGGCGAGCCACGTCCACGGGCTGAGCATCTCCTGACGAGCGAAATCCACGCTCGCATCGCAGACGCGGAACAGAACGCACATGCGCAACACGGACACCGCACACACTTAATTCACGCGCTTACACACGCACGTTCTGGTGCCGCGGCCACAAGCGCGGCGGCATGCGGGCGCCCTCTGATTGACGACCGCCTCGGTCTCCGACTGCGCGTCCGCGGGGGGCGTCGCAGCCGCGACCGCGTGCTCGACGCGCAGGGCCTGTCGCGCCCGACCCAACCAAACCGAAGAGAAACGCGCCGCATCATCCCACCCTGAAGCAACACAGCAACACCAGGGGCCGTATTCTAGCACAAGAACCGCGGAGCCAATCGAGGCGATCATCGGGTCTGCCATCGCCCGCGCGGGTTCACGCAGCCCGCTCTCAGCGCGCTGGCCGCCCGCGCTGATCCGGGACCGCTCCAGCGCGCCGACGCTTTGGACAATCATTTTGAATGCAACGCGCGCCCCCGACGGAAGGAGGCCCAAGGCGCGGTGGCAGCGCGCCCCCGATCGAGCCATCGGGCACCGGGATGTCGGAACCGCATATCCTGGGCGCCACTCTCTGCCAGCGAGACGGAGCAACAGCTCCCGGGGGGGGCGCAGCTGATGGAATCGAGGCCGCAGCTCATGGAGGCGCGCGGTGCGCGACGCTACAGGTACACGCCATGCCCGCGCCCTCCCGCGCCCCCCCCCCGCCCCCCCCCGCGTCGCCCACCCCGCGCGCCCCCTCCCCCTTCCCTGCTTTGCGCGTTGACGCATTCGGTAGGAGCGCCGTCTTTGCGCGGCGGTTTGCCGCGCCACATCTGCGACGACGGCGCGCCCCAGGTCGACGCAACCCCCGGGGGAGATCGCCTCGGAGCGGCGCGCGCCCAGCGCGCGCTCCGCTGGGCCCCGCGCGGCGACGGTCGCGGGGGGCCAGTGCATGGCCCCGCCGCGGCGCAAGCGAAGGTTACGCGAAGCCACGTGCAGCGGCCCGCTTGACACGCACTTGAGTCACTTGAGCTGGTTACCTAACTGCGAGGCGACTGTCGCGATCTGGCCGCCCAGGTCCCGCCGACGGGGGCGCGGTCGCCGCCGCTGCGCCCGGGCGCGAGCGCCGCCGCCGCGTCGCAGCTCAGCGGCTCGAGCACCGTCGCGAGCCAGAGGTTCAACCGCATGGCGGGCGTCACTGGCGGCGGCGCAGCCCCAGTTGTAGCTGCGGGCTGTGGCAGCGTTGCTGCAGCTGCTGGCACTTCCATTGGCGTCGGCCGCGGGCAGACGGCCGCTGGCCGTCGAGCGGGCGTCGGCCGCGGGCTGGCAAGCGCGGCCGCGGGGCGCCTCGCGGGTGCCGGCGCGGCGCGGCCGCGGCTCGCGGCGCGATTGCCCGATTAGGTTTTGGGCCAGTTTGATCGCATTCCACAGGGCGCGCGTTGGACTGCAGCCCCTGTGGAATACATATATATAATATATATATAATATATATATATATATATATATATTATGATGGCTGTGATTCGGCATCCGTGCTCGTGAATGCCAGGTGGCGCGGATGCTGGACATCGCCATTTGAAGGGGTGCCTGATGTCGACAACTTTGGTTTACGGCCAATGTCGGATCATGATGGTGATCATGAGGATGTTGGGCGTTGCGCGGTTCCGCTGTCATGCGGGAGTGCACGCCGCGCGCTGCATTCGCCGACCACGCCTGCGCCCGTGGTCGCGTGAACTTGAACGCATGCGCGGGGTGCAGGTTGGCGGCGATAGCGAAGTGACAGATGATGGCGCGGAGATGGGGCGCGGGCGGAGATGCAAGTGGGCACGTGGTTGTTGGCGCCAATGTCCCAGGGGGTGGCGTGATGCACCGGTGCGATGAGTGCTGGGGAGTAGCGATGCTGGCAACGGTTGCGTGAGTGTGAAGATGGTGTGTATGGTGCATGTCTTTCGTCACAGCGCATCGCGCAAGGCATGGGGGTCGGGGGCGGGGTTTCGGGATGCCGCGCGGCATCTGAAATCTGGCGCTGCGCCGAGCCCAGCGCCGACTCGAGCACCGCGGGGCGCCCGCAGAAACGCCGCAGTACAGGCGCGTGTGCGTGTGTGTGTGTGTGTGTGTGTGTGTGCGTGTGTTTGTGTGTGTGTGTGCGTGTGTGTATATATGTGAGGGGGTGCGAGCTTGTTTGTGCGCTTTCATGTGGGCGCGACAGGCATCTTCGCGTGCGTGTGAATGAGTTTGTGCATGCATGCATGCGCACGTGCGCGCGTGTGCGCGCGTGCGTGCGTGCGAGCGCGTGCGCGTTTGTGCGTGGATGGGCGCGCGGGTGTGCTCGCTGGCGCACGCGTTCGCACGCGCGCGCGCGCGTGCCAGCTTCGCCGACGGAGATGGCGCCGGGTACCTCCTGGACGCCAGCCGAGCACTCGGCGGGGGCTGCAGCTTCGTGGCGCCGCTGCGGCACCGCCGGCGCCCTGCGTGACGGCGCGGGCGGGGGCGGGGGGTTGGGCGGGGGGGCGATGGGGGGGTCGGGCCTAGTTAATTGCTGCGGCAGCTGCATGAGCTGCAAAAACCTGACATGACTTGCGATTGTAAATCTGTGTTCCAACCGCAACGCGGACGCGACAACATCGTGACTGGGCGACAGACTGGCGAGGCATCTCGCGACAGGTTATCACGCACCGCGTTTGCAATCTGCGGTGTGGACGGTTAGTGCGGGCGAATCGGTTGGCGGGCGGGCGAGGGCGAGGGGGGGGCTCTCGGTCTTCCGTCAGCCCTGCGCAGGCCCGAAGGCCGCGATTATCGAGTCGCGCAGCTCGCCGAGCATCTGGCGGCGAAGCGCGCCCACCGCGCCGCCCTCGCGCCTGCGCCTGCCGCTCCCGCGGCCGCCCTGGCGATCGCCGGTTCCGCGCCGCTTCGGTCGCGACCCCAGGTCATAGACTACCATTTCGCCCGACGCACTGACCAAGAAATGGCCCCGCGAACTACGCGTTGCAACCCACCCGCGCACGCGTCCCTCGCAGCTCATGTCACGCAACCACCCACTTCGGTCTCCCCACCTGGGAGCACGAGGGCGCAGCGCGCGCCGCGCTCCCGCGCGCGCAGCCAGGGTCCAACTCGCCCCCGTGGCTGCGCCGCGCCGCGGGCAGCGCGCTTCGCGGCCGAGGCGCGGCGCCGCCGCCCGCCGCGCCCGCGTCGCCGTCCGCCGTGCCGCCTTCTGCCAACCTCCACGCCGCCCGCCGGAACACCGCCGCCGCCCGCCGCGCTGCCGCCGCCGCCGCTGCCTCCCCCGCCGCAGCCGCGCCGCCCCTCGTCGCGGTCGGCGCCCAGCCCGCGCCCCCTGGGCCCTCGCCCGCGATGGGCCGCCAGCGACCGTGTCGATGGGCGCCGCGGGCGGCGGGGGCGGCGGCGGCGCCGCCTGGCCCGGCGGCCTCTCGCCGAGGGGTCGCCCCGCGGCGGCGCAGGCCCGAGCGGCGGGGGGGCGCCGCCGCGTGATCGCCGCGCTCTTCTCCGCGGGGCGCTGGTTGCGGCGTCGGCCCCCTCGCGCGCGCCCGCTGCCTCCGCGGCCTGGGCGAGGGCAACGCGCGCGGTCGCGCGGCGCACCCGCCTGTCGCGCCGCGATTTCGCGAGGGCTCCACCGACGTCGAGCCCGTCGCGCCCCGCCGACAGAGCGCGAAGCGCCTCCTTGGATCGGGCGCGGCGGGCCCGCGGCAGCAGGCGGGGCCGCGGCCGCGACCTGCTGGGCAGCTGGCGGGGCCGCCCTCGGGGCTGACATCGCGTCGCCGCGGGGGGGGGGGGGGAGCGGCAGCCCCCGAAACGCGCTTGCGGCAGCAGGCCGGGCGCAGTGGCGCGGCGGCGGTGGGCGCAGCGCGAACCCGACGGGGCGACGCAGACCGCCGAGCGGGATGAGGGCTGACATCGGATCGGACGCTGAATGTGTGGGTCAACTACGCGGGATGGCGGCGTGGAGATCTGGAGCTGATCCAGGCGTGATTTTGAGCCTTGCGAATCGGATGGGAGTGCTCTGGGTCAGTCGGCCGTCGTTGCGGCAGTGGCACGGTGTGATATCCTAGCCAACGGCGCGCGGCCACAATGCCAGGTGCTCGGTCGACGGGTCTTGGTCGGTCGAAAGGGGTCTGTCGATCGGTCGCCCATCGTCTGACCAGTCAGCCGGCCAGCCAGTCGACCAGCCAGCGGTCGTTTGACTGTCGATCGGTCGGACGACAAGCCGACGTGATGTCCCCGCATTGCATCGATTGTCCCGTGTGGAGCGTGCACGCAAAGCGATCGATCAATATCACTATTCATATACATTGCCATTTGGATATGGTCACGCATTATAGCCGGTCGTCGCTATCACATCGCCATGTGCACATCGATGGCCGATCGGCATGATAGGCGCGGCTGCTACAACCACCCGTTTGACACCATTGGCCGACGCGTCGCCCCATCGTTGTGAGCAGGTGGGGTGGTTGAGAGGCATGCATGCGCGGTGTGAGTGGCGCGGCGCGTTTCGCCGCCTCGCGGGCGCGTCGGTACCGAGCGCGGTCCCGAAAGCTTTTTCCAATCCGACCTCCCTGCACGCGTGCGCGCCAGCGTGTGGATATGCGCCTGCCCTACCGCCGTGCGCGTCGACGCCGCGCCACGTGCCACAATGCGCGCGCAGATGCGCATGTGCAGTCGCTTTGTGGGCGGCGGTCGCGCCAACGACGATTGGCGGGCTTGCTTTAAGCGCCCTGCACGGTTGACCCCCGAGCCGCCGCCCCATTCCGCCGCCCGCCCGTTGAAGCCGCCGCCCGCCCGCCCAGGCCGCAGACCAAGGCCGCCGCCCGCCGCGCCCAGGCCGCAACCCGGTCGGTCAGGCAAACCCGCGCGTGCCGCCCACGCAGCCGCCATGCCACCGCGCCGCCAGTGCCGTCGCTCATGGAACCTTCCGAAGCCGCCAGTCCAGGCGCGCCCGTTCAGGCTACCATGCTAGATTCGCCGCCCATGCCGCCGCCCTTGTCACTGTCGTCCGGGCCCCAAACGCCAGGGCGCCACTTCTGGGAGTGGGCGCCCGGCCTGACTCCACCGCCGCCACCGCGACAAACGCAGCCCACGTCGGCGTCATCCGCCGTCCGCAGGCTGATGTCTTGGGGACTTCACAAATCGGTGGCAACAGTTTTGGAGTAGCACAGTACAACATCGCCTCGGCATGCGCAGCTGTAGCCGCGCGCGTGGGGGCGAAAGGGGGGCTCTAGCAGATGTAGGTCGACAGTGAGAGGGCCGTGCTCCTTCGGGCTAGCGCAGCGCACTGCCTCGCAGAGTTGCGCCGCCTCCGAGAAGGGCACCTCCGAGAAGGGCACCTCCGGGGAGGGCACCTCCGAGCAGGGCCTGCGGGATTGCGGCCGCAGCCGCTGTCCGCGGCGCCGCGCCGCCCCGCCGTCGGCCCAGGCGGCGGCCCAGTCCCCGGCGCCGATGACGGGCCCGTCGGCCTCGCCTCGGCGGCGGGCGGCGGCTGCAGCGGCGGAGGCGCCCACCCTGGCAGCGCGGTGTTCATCAGCGTCGGACGCCCCGCCCTGGGTGGTCACATGCCGCCGCCAATGTGCGATGGTTGCAGCCCGCGCCACCAGTGTAAATCACGATCGTCTGACATGACTTGGGGCATCCGCACCTGCCCTGATTGAACGACCCAAGCAAGCATGAACATCCCTTCGTTGGGTGAACATGTACGTTCCACCCGGCTCGCCGTGGGCGACGGGCAATGCCGCGCGCGGCTGCGCGGCGGGCTGCGCGGTGAGCTCGCCGCGGGTACCGCGCGGGGCACCGTGCCGCGCGGCTTCGGCGGGGCGGTCGTGTGGTTGGGAGCGTTGGCTCTTGCAGTCCGGGAAAGGTGCCCTTGTTGTCCAGGGGGGCCTTGCCCTGGAGCGCAGATGTATGGAGGTGCTCAGAGTAGGGCGTTCCGTGCGGCAACCGCTTCGCGTGATATCACCCCGCGATGTGTGCAGGAGTTGCGTTTTGCCCTCAATGCCGGCTGTATGTTTGGTCCAGACGGCCACGATTCTTTCTTTGGTAGCGTTCTCCATTCTGTCCCGGCTGCATCTTCCCATCTCAGGGCTTCCCGACTGAAGACTTTGCTGATATTCGGGTGTTTTTTCTGGGGTACGTTATAATCCTGGCGATGATGGACGTGTTTTGTCTGGGGGAGGGATAGAGGGGGTTGGTCATGTCGCGATTCGCGCCAGCGCCGTCTGGGAATGCCAATTCCCAAGCGGCGACGGCGAATATGGGGGAAGGGTTCAGTAACGGGTCTGATCGCGATTAAAAATGGGAGCACGTGGATATATTCGGGCCCAGGGGGGGGGGGGCAAACTATGTATGTATGTATATATATTATATATATATATATATATATATTAGCGCAGCCCCCCCCCCCCCCCCCCAGCACCCACTGATTTTCATCGCGGCTCGCGCTGATCGCACTCGCATTTGCTTTACTGCCAGATTCGGTTCTCGCCCTGAGACGGCGGCATCGAATAATGAACGTCATCTGGAGAGCCAACCACTTGATCCTGCATCTCCTTCCCCTCTTTCACCTCGTCCATCCTCCTCCTCCTCCTCCTCCTCCTCCTCCTCCTCCTCCTCCTCCTCAACCTCAGAAGATGCAAGCGTCCGCTTCCCCCGCCTTTGGGAGAACAGGTATAAGATATCAGCGGCAGCGCTAACAAGAACGATAAGCGAACCATATGATTTCTCAGGCATTCCAGGGATGCACAGGGATGCTAAGTGACGATCGCTGTGCAGGCTCAGGGATCCCAGGGATTCCAGGGATGCGAAGTCACGATCCCTGAGCAGGCTCAGGGACCCCAGGGCTTCCAGGGATGCGAAGTCACGATCCCTGTGCAGGCTCAGGGATCCCAGGGATCCCAGGGATTCCTAACCCTCCAGCAAAACCGACCTGGGGATCCACCAGCGATCCCGCGCTCAGAATCCCTGGGATCCCTGAGCCTGCTCAGGGATCGCGACGTCGGTTGTCAGCAAACCATATGATGTCTCAGGGATCCCAGGGATTCCAAGGATGGCAAGTCACGATCCCTGAGCAGGCTCAGGGATCCCAGGGATTCCAGGGATGCGAAGTCACGATCCCTGTGCAGGCTCAGGGATCCCAGGGATCCCAGGGATTCCTAATCCTCCAGCAAAACCGACCTGGGGATCCACCAGCGATCCCGCGCTCAGAATCCCTGGGATCCCTGAGCCTGCTCAGGGATCGCGACGTCGGTGGTCAGCAAACCATATGATGTCTCAGGGATCCCAGGGATTCCAGGGATGCCAAGTCACGATCCCTGAGCAGGCTCAGGGATCCCAGGGATTCCAGGGATGCGACGTCACCATCCCTGTGCAGGCTCAGGGATCCCAGGGATCCCAGGGATTCCTGACCCTCCAGCAAAATCGGCCTGGCGACTTCGCAAAGATTTGGGGGGTTGGGAATCCCTGGGATCCCATCGGATCCCTGAGCCTGCACAGGGATCGTGACTTCGCATCCTTGGAATCCCTGGGATCCCTGAGCCTGCTCAGGGACCGTGACTTCGCATCCCTGGAATCCCTGGGATCCCTGAGAAATCATATGGTTTGCTGACAACCGACGTCGCGATCCCTGTGCGGGCTCAGGGATCCCAGGGATTCTGAGCGCGGGATCGCTGGTGGATCCCCAGGTCGGTTTTGCTGGAGGGTTAGGAATCCCTGGGATCCCTGGGATCCCTGAGCCTGCACAGGGATCGTGACTTCGCATCCCTGGAATCCCTGGGATCCCTGAGCCTGCTCAGGGATCGTGACTTGGCATCCCTGGAATCCCTCGGGATCCCTGAGACATGTTATGGTTTGCTGACCACCGGCGTCGCGATCCCTGAGCAGGCTCAGGGATCCCAGGGATTCTGAGCGCGGGATCGCTGGTGGATCCCCAGGTCGGTTTTGCTGGAGGATTAGGAATCCCTGGGATCCCTTGGATCCCTGAGCCTGCACAGGGATCGTGACTTCGCATCCCTGGAATCCCTGGGATCCCTGAGCCTGCTCAGGGATCGTGACTTGCCATCCTTGGAATCCCTGGGATCCTGAGAAATCATATGGTTTGCTGACAACCGACGTCGCGATCCCTGAGCAGGCTCAGGGATCCCAGGGATTCTGAGCGCGGGATCGCTGGTGGATCCCCAGGTCGGTTTTGCTGGAGGGTTAGGAATCCCTGGGATCCCTGGGATCCCTGAGCCTGCACAGGGATCGTGACTTCGCATCCCTGGAATCCCTGGGGTCCCTGAGCCTGCTCAGGGATCGTGACTTCGCATCCCTCCCTGGGACCCCTGGGATCCCTGAGCCTGCACAGCGATCGTCACTTAGCATCCCTGTGCATCCCTGGAATGCCGGAGAAATCATATGGTTCGCTTATCGTTCTTGTTCGCGCTGCCGCTAATATCTTATACCTGTTCTCCCAAAGGCGGGGGAAGTGGACGCTTGCGTTAGAAAAAAAACATTCCGCTTGCAACACGTGACTCGGGAAGAGGCCCTGAGCCTGCTCAGGGATCGCGACGTCGGTTGTCAGCAAACCATATGATTTCGCAGGGATCCCAGGGATTCCAAGGATGGCAAGTCACGATCCCTGAGCAGGCTCAGGAATCCCAGGGATCCCAGGGATGCGAAGTCACAGACCCTGTGCAGGCTCAGGGATCCCAGGGATCCCAGGGATTCCTAATCCTCCAGCAAAACCGACCTGGGGATCCACCAGCGATCCCGCGCTCGGAATCCTTGGGATCCCTGAGCCTGCTCAGGGATCGCGACGTCGGTGGTCAGCAAACCACAACATGTCTCAGGGATCCCAGGGATTCCAGGGGTGCCAAGTCACGATCCCTGAGCAGGCTCAGGGATCCCAGGGATTCCAGGGATGCGACCTCACCATCCCTGTGCAGGCTCAGGGATCCCAGGGATCCCAGGGATTCCTGACCCTCCAGCAAAATCGGCTTGGCGATTTCGCAAAGATTTGGGGGGTTGGGAATCCCTGGGGTCCCTGGGATCCCTGAGCCTGCACAGGGATCGTGACTTCGCATCCCTGGAATCCCTGGGATCCCTGAGCCTGCTCAGGGATCGTGACTTCGCATCCCTGGAATCCCTGGGATCCCTGAGAAATCATATGGTTTGCTGACAACCGACGTCGCGATCCCTGTGCGGGCTCAGGGCTCCCAGGGATTCTGAGCGCGGGATCGCTGGTGGATCCCCAGGTCGGTTTTGCTGGAGGGTTAGGAATCCCTGGGATCCCTGGGATCCCTGAGCCTGCACAGGGATCGTGACTTCGCATCCCTGGAATCCCTGGGATCCCTGAGCCTGCTCAGGGATCGTGACTTGGCATCCCTGGAATCCCTGGGATCCCTGAGACATCATATGGTTTGCTGACCACCGACGTCGCGATCCCTGAGCAGGCTCAGGGATCCCAGGGATTCTGAGCGCGGGATCGCTGGTGGATCCCCAGGTCGGTTTTGCTGGAGGATTAGGAATCCCTGGGATCCCTGGGATCCCTGAGCCTGCACAGGGATCGTGACTTCGCATCCCTGGAATCCCTGGGATCCCTGAGCCTGCTCAGGGATCGTGACTTGCCATCCTTGGAATCCCTGGGATCCCTGAGAAATCATATGGTTTGCTGACAACCGACGTCGCGATCCCTGAGCAGGCTCAGGGATCCCAGGGATTCTGAGCGCGGGATCGCTGGTGGATCCCCAGGTCGGTTTTGCTGGAGGGTTGGGAATCCCTGGGATCCCTGGGATCCCTGAGCCTGCACAGGGATCGTGACGTCGCATCCCTGGAAGCCCTGGGGTCCCTGAGTCTGCTCAGGGATCGTGGCTTCGCATCCCTGGAATCCCTGGGATCCCTGAGCCTGCGCAGCGATCGTCACTTCGCATCCCTGTGCATCCCTGGAATGCCTGAGAAATCATATGGTTCGCTTATCGTTCTTGTTAGCGCTGCCGCTGATATCTTATACCTGTTCTCCCAAAGGCGGGGGAAGCGGACGCTTGCATTTTCTGAGGTTGCGTTAGAAGAAGCATTCCGCTTGCAACACGTGACTCGGGAAGAGGAACGGAAAGGAACAGGGATGATGAGAAGAGGATGCGTCTCCAGCTTCGTGGAAGAGGGAGAAGGCGTAGAGTGGGTGCTGGGGGGGCTGTCCATATATATATATATATGTGTGTATGTATGTATGTATGTATATATATATATATATATATATATATATATATATATATATATTCACATCGACAGGCCGCCCAGGTCCGCGAAATCGATCTCAGGCAGCGGTGATGGATAAACCCCCGCCTCGCAGCTCCGACCCCAGCGGAGTCGTGATGTTTTCACAACGTCTATCTTCAGATGTCTGGACCCTCTCCTCGGGACCAATAGTTCATCCCTTGCGTGTTTCGACCGTCCCGAGGCCTGTGAGGGCCTTGGGAGGCCAAAGACAACCAAAGACCTTCCGTCTTGATTTTTTTCGCACGAGAGTAGGTGGTGGTCTTCCTTCCACCTCGTTGCGTGCAATCCGACCACGAACCAAGCCCCCGGCGGCGATCGCGGCGGCCATCCTTCGGGCCAGGGTTTTTCTCAAGAAGTGGCATACCTCTTCCCAGCCTCCACCTGGTCTGCGATGCAGGCGTATGCCTTCCTACAGGCGGAGGTTGGACGAACGATAAGAAGTAGTCGAACAATGATTCAAACGCGGATTCACAAATGTGAAGCGTAGTTGGTCTCTCTGCTCCTTCCCTCCGCACTTGCATGCATCCGTCTCACGTCCCCCTCTGCTCCCCTTGTCTTCTCCGCAGCCGCTTGGGTCACAGGGGGGGACCGCTTGTCCCGCCCTCCCACCCTCTTTTTCCCTCTGGCGCCGCTGCGCCTGGGGCCAGGGTGTGGCCTCGTGTGCGCGACAAAGGCTAAAAACAGATCGTCCCCAGTGTCTCCGAATTAACACTGAAGCGACAGAGGGTTGCGAACTCCTGTCTCAAGAAGTGGCATACCTCTTCCCAGCCTTCACCTGGTCTGCGATGCAGACGTATGCCTTCCTACAAGCGGAGGTTGGACGAACGATAAGGAGTAGTCGAGCAATCATCCGAACGTGGCCAAACAAATGTTAAAAACAGATCGTCCCCAGTGTCTCCGAAGTAATTCAGAGCGTGAATTAACTACCCCGCTTTCGCTTCCAGGCAAAACCAAGCCATACCACGCGCCTCCTCGTCAAGCGGCCTGACCAGTACAGGCTGCAATTTGGCATCGTTTGGTATCTCTTGGAAGCGAGGGTGGTCAAAAGCGAGGTAGGTTTGTTTTCCCCTTAGTAACACTGTAGCGACAGAGAGTTGCGAAATCCTGTCCAGCATGGGCAGCCGCCTCCTGGCCGGCCTCGGTCGGCGGCCGCCCCGCGCCGCAGGATGCGCGGGACTCCGGCGGGCACGCCGTCGTCCTCACCGCGGCCAGGGAACTGGAGGACTCCTCGGGGGGGGGGGACGAGGAGGGGGAGGAGGAGGAGGAGGAGGAGGAGGAGGAGGAGGAGGAGGAGGAGGAGGAGGAGGAGGAGGAGGAGGAGGAGGGGGACGGGGAGGAGGAGGGGGAGGGGGAGGAGGAGGAGGAGCACGAGGAGGAGGATGAGGAGGGGGAGGAGGAGGAGGAGGAGGGGGAGGGGGAGGAGGAGGAGGAGGAGGAGGGCATCCCCGCGCCCGTCCGCCCCGTCGTTCGTTGCGTGCCTGCCACGCCGCGCCGCCTCGGCGCGGCCCCCGCCGGGGACACCTGCCACGGCCTCGGCAGGAGCGCAAACGCCTCGGCTTAGGTCGGGCATGTCCCCCTACGGGGATTTTCGACGACAAATACGAAATACCCCACAAATAGTCAAAGAATAGTACAAACATAATCTGGGGACTATTTTTTGATTATGTTTTGCCTTTTTGAGGCATTTTTTTGTATTTTTCATTTTTCGTCGAGAATCCCCCTGTAGGGGGACGCGCCTGACATAAGCCTCGGCGGGGGTGGTGTTCTTGTTGGCTGAGACCGACGGAGTTCGATCAAGGAAGGATGCGCCACCCCGAGCCCGACGGTGAACGCTGACTACACGGCCCAGGGCGTTTGCTTCGCAGTCCTGCCCCGCTCGACTCCCTCCCTGGGTGCGTCCACCGACGGCTTCGCTTGTCGGGGTGCTTCTTATGGGGGGGGGGTGTTCTGCTCTCCCTTCGAGGTTGGAAGGTGTCGGACGTTCTCGCTGGCTCTCGGCTGTCTTCCAGTCTCGGGGTGCTCTCCAGCAGCTGCGCCTCGCCGATGGCGTTCCAGAAGGTGGCCGGATCGTCCTGGCGGAACGGTGGCTTAGACGCGCGAGGTACGGCCCCGAACATGTGGGGGCTCCTACCGATCCAGGCGCGTGGATTAGCGACGGGTTTGACGAACGAACAGCACGCACCCATACCCCATACCCGCAGGTGGGCACGGCGGGACGGAGGGGGTGCGGGTTGTCGGATGGGGGCCGCCGCTCGAACGGGAGCCTCCCATAGGGTCCGACAACCTGCACCCATGCCCATAGCCAGTCCTTTCGGGCCGAACGAAAGAGGGGGATAGGGAAAGGGGGGGGTACGAAATCTGCTGCATGCAGCTGGTTTCGGCCCCGCCGCCGGGCCCATTCCTCGATAGATGGGCGCCTCCCAGCGCCGGGAGGCGCCAGGAAAATCAGCTACGTGCGCTGATTCTCAAACCCCCCTCTTGCTACCCCGGCCTTTCGCCCGGGCCGACCATAGCCAGTCCTTCTCCTTCCGACCCTCTAGTGGGTACGGTTGTGTGTTGTTCGCGCGTCCCTGGTCCCGCTTCCATGCGACATCGGCGCGCGCCGTCGCCAAGCATCGGGCGGCACTGGCCCCATGCTTCGGGGAGGCCGTCCCCGCTCTGTGGAACATTGGCGCCCACGCGCCAGGTCCACGGATCCGTTATCCGTATCAGCGTGTGCCCGAGATTTCATAGCCCCTCTTCTTATCTCAATACTTCCCTGGCCCCCCCCTCCAAGGCCGCGCACATGCCGCCGGCCATGGTTTGCGCCCCTCCCTCTTGGACGCCCCTCTCTTGGCCGCCCCCGGCGAGGGGGGGAGGGAAGACGGAGGCATTAAGGGAAGGGTGTCGGGTTTTTGGCGGGCTTCAGGGGTTTTGATGGCAAGTACAGGTGATGTTACGGGTCATCTGCTTCTCGCCCGTCTCTTTTTTACCTTCTTCTTTTGTTTCCTACTTCCCGTCATGCCTGAACCCTGATGTCAAATACGACCCCCTCCCACCCACGGATCTGTCACTGAGTCGCCGCTTGTTGAGCCTCCCCATTCTGAGCAAGTCGATTGATTGGCAATGACGATGACATGAAGAATTTGTAGATGCGGCCTCGAAAGGACATGTCAGCTCTTCCGCACAGCAGCATCTGATCCGACTGGGTGGCAGTAGGGACATACATGAAGCGGTTGAGAGATGATGGCGATCAGGAGGAATCTCACCAGATCAGCGCAAACCTGTGCTACTTGTTTACGAGCACCCCTCGACTGCGGATAGGAGTGAGGACCGCGGACGCGGGGGGGTTGCGCGGGGGGGGGACGATGGCAATCAACAAAACACCAACGGCGATCCGAGCCTCGGAAACCTGCTTCACCCATGCAACTTAGGACGCTGCCAGATCGTCCGACCCCC
Source organism: Prorocentrum cordatum (assembly GCA_963575745.1). NCBI lineage: Eukaryota > Dinophyceae > Prorocentrales > Prorocentraceae > Prorocentrum > Prorocentrum cordatum. Next base: position 167,410 of record CAUYUJ010018668.1, on the reverse strand, counting down.
CCTTCGCTCCAAATGAATGGTTTGCTGGCTGTCCTTGCCCTTTTCCCGAACTTCCTGCATTAACCTCTCGTTTCGGGTAGAGGTCTGCCCTCGCGTCTCCCGCCTCCCGCCCCGATCCTCCCTTCTTCTCTCCTGCCTGCCTCTTACCGCGCCGTGCTACGTGACCTCACCATCCCTGGGCGACTTCGAACGCGACCTTCCTCCTCCTGCTTCTCCTCCCTCTCCCCCTCCTTTCCGCCTACCTCCCCCTCTCTTCTCTCCTGCCTCCTACCTCTTGTCCCGCCATCCTGCATGGGGGCTCGTTGGGGAGCTGCGCTCTGCGAAACTGTCGCCAATTTCGAAGGCTGCTGGGGTGTTCAGTATAGTGACGCCCTACGCAGATTCAGCTTCGACCTCACCATCCTTGGGGGGGCTGCGATCTGCGAAACTGCTGGGACTTTCGAGGGCTTCTGGGGTGTCCAGCATATTGACGTCCTTCGCAGCTTTAGATTTCAACAAACCATCCCTAGGCGTCTGCGATTTAAGAAACTGTCGCCACGTTTGAGGGCCGGTGGGGAGCACAGCATAGTGACGTTTTACACAGGTGCAGATTTGACCTTAGCATCCCTGGGGGCTGCGATCTGCGGAACTGTCGGGCGTTTCGAGGGCTCCTGGTGGGTCCTGCATAGTGACGTCGTACACGATTCGGATGCAACCTTCCCATCTTTTGGGGTTGCGATCTGTGAAATTGCGGCCATTTTCAAGAGTTGCTGGAGGGGTCCTGCATAGTGACGTCCAACGCATATTCATATAACACGGGCTGCGATCTGCGAATCTGTCGCCACGTTCGAGGTTTGCTGGGGTTTCCAGCACAATGACGTCCAACGCATATTCATATTCGACCTTACCATCCCGCGGGGGCTGCGAACTGCGACACTGTCGCCGCTTTGGAGGGCTGCTGGGAGGTTCATCATAGTGACGTCATACGCAGATTCAGATTTGACCTCACCATCCCTGCGGGCGGGGCTGCGATCTGCGGAAATGCCGCCACGTTCAAGCCCCTTCGTTTCTTCTTTGCGTTCCTCATGGTAGCACGGTGTCTACACCCTATATAAGTGGTTGGGACGCTTTCCTTAACACGGGATTCGCTCTTCTGTCGGCCACGGCAGAGAGCCGTGACAGAGGGAGTTTGTATTGGATGTTTGGTTTTTACTGATTACAAAGCGCTGCCAAAATGGTTCAGGCGTTGCTTGTTTCAGGTTCACCGCGAGATTTGGCCAGATGGTTGTGCTGCAGCAGCAAGTCTGGCCCAGCTCTCTCCAGGAACAAGATCGTCCACGAGGGTGGGGAGTCCTCTCATTCCCTTAATTACGCCCCCGTCCTTCTCGTCCCCCTCCTCGTCCTCCTTAACCTTCCTACCTTCCCTTCTCCCTCTCGACCCTCCTTGTCCTCCCCACTCTCCTTGCCCTCCCCTCTCCGCTGCCCACGCGCAGGAGGACAGCCGTGCTGTGCCTTCGAGGGGCGACCAGCACTATGAGGACACCGCCCCCGCAGATCACACGATCTCTTGTGTGCGTTTGAGGGCCGAGGCTGCCTGCTGCTAGAAGTCCAGAGGCCAACGTCTGGGGCCGATGCCAGCGACGGTTCTCACGCCCTGGCCAAAATCGTGGATCTGGACACATTGGGTGCAGCGACGTCCAGAGGCACTTTCGGGGTGGGTACGTCTATGGACAACCTGGCCGTTGCGTTCGGCGCGGTGCAAGGTCGGGGAAAGGGTAGGCCCGTCTACGGTATGCTCCTGTTCGAGCAGGTCTCACATGGTACTCCATTGTCTCTATTCTCGCCAGCAGTCATGCCACGGATGCGTTATACTTGTCTTGATTGCTCGCCTCTGGAGGAGCAGGAGACGGAGGTCTGAAGCGAACGAAGGACGTAGATGTACATGAACCCACGTTGCTTTTGATATTACGCATTGCGCGACCATTCGTATCACGTGGTTGGTCTCGCTGATTGGGGGGGCATGTTCATTACGTTGGTGGTCGCGCGCGTATTTTTGCGGCATCTTGAGTGTTGTTGCAGAGCCCCTCGGCCAGCGCGTCGATTCATGGAATCAGCCATGATGGAACAAACGTGTTGACGCTTTGCGTATCCCCATCAATTGTGCCCGCTCCCTGTCCGTCGCCTTGGAGCCGCGAAACAAAAAAGTATCCCCATCAATTTCTTGCACCTGCGCCAGCTCCAGCTAGCATGCTCGCATGTCCCTGGCCCCTGGCCCCCAGACGCTGCCACAGCCTGGCCGTGGTTGCAGCTGCCGCCTTACAATGGTGGGATGCACCTCCACGTGGACTGCTTAAGAGTGGTTTAGCCTTCTTGTTCTTCAACCACCTGAGGTTGCCACTGTTGGCATGCGACACAGGTGCGCTGGGCTGCTTGCTCAGACCCACGCTATGCCGCGTTTTGCTCGGGTGGCTCGTTTACCCCTGGCGCCTGGCGCGACACGGTACAATGTGTTTGTTTTCCCGGTGGTCTCGCCCCTGGAATGGTTGCATTCCAGCCGCCTGGCACACCTGGCACCTCGTGCAGCTCTGCCTTCAGTCCCCGGCGTCGCTCCTCGGTGTCCTTCGGCGGCAGTTTCGGCGGCCGTTCGTTCGCGCGCTTGGGTAATTTTGTTTGGCTCGTAGCCCAGGCTGGCTTCGGACGCCACCTGCGCTTCTGCTTGCGGCCGCGAAAAAAAAACCGTTTTCGGACGACGTTCGGCACTTCCGATGCGCTCGCGATCAAAAGTATCCCCACCATCCCATCCATAAACGACGCCCAGGGGAATTGAGGTGATCAGGGAAGTGGGGGATCATGCAAAATAACAAAGGGTGGGGGAAGCCGTCGCGGACCTCGAGTGGGGGAGTATGGAGTAGAAGTCGTCGTCGTCGGAGGTGGAGGAGGAAGAGGAGAAGGAGGAGAAGGCGGAGGAGGTGGAACAGGGCGAGGACGAGGAGGACGAGAAAGAGAATAAGGATAAGGAGGGAGAGTTGGGTACCCCGGGGATCCTCTTGAGGTTGAGGCCTCGTATGGGGTCTCTTGGGGAGCCTCTTGAAGGCCTCTTGGGGCCGTCTGGGTGGGCCCAGGGGCTTCTTTGAGCGTCTTAGGTGCCTCGGAGATCCTCTTGGGGGCATCTTGGGGGCCTCTCGGGGGCCTCTTGGAGGCCTCTTGGGCGCCTCTTGGTGCTGGCTGGGCGCCTGTTGGGGCCCTCGTGGGAGCTGTAGGGGTGCTCTTGGGGCCGTCTTGGAGGTAATTGATCAAACCAACAAGGGGAGCTCCAATTCGCCTCCCTCCTCGGGAGTCCCACACAATTCTTCCTGGACCCCTCTTGGAACGCTCTTCGGGCGCTCTTGGGCGCTCTTGGGGCCGTCTTGGGGCTCTCTTGGGCCTCCCATGGGGCCCTCTTGGGCCATCTTGGGGCCATCTTGGGGCCTCGGATGGTCATCGGAAGCGAAAAGGCGAGAAAGCACACATGATGTCCTTTCGGTTGTTGACATATGTTGGACTCTTGGGGGACCCCTTGGAGGTTCGGAGGCCTCTGGGGGCCGTCTTGAGCATAATTGGAGCTTCTTGGAGCATCTTGAAAGCCATCTTGAAGCATCTTGGCGTTGCCTCGAGCCATCTTGGAGGCCATCTTCGGCTTGCCGAGGCGCTCTTGGAGCCGTCTTGGGCCATCTTGGACGCCACGACTACCCGCCACCACCCCCGTCCAGGTCCAGTGGGAGGGGGTATGTAGGAAGGGGTAAACCACTCCCCGAAGGGGAAGAAGGGGGTTGGAAGAAAAGCCTCCCTAGACCACCTACGCCCAAAGGGCTGGTGGGACTTTTTCGGCCACAGCTTTGAACAGGAGGCGTCCAGATGCTTGCCACGAGGTGTGAAGGCGCCCCGCGATAGTTCAGACAGCTCTCGTGCCGCTGGCGATGCGATGCCATGCGATGCGTACCTAGGAGGGGAAGGACTACGAGATCATAAGTTGTCGTGCCTCGTGCACCCCGCTCCTGCGCACGGCCATGCGCGGGTGTTGCTGGCGGGCCGCCACGGCAGCAGGGTGACTGTTGTTTGTCCACACGTGCTGTTCGAGGCGCTCCAACGCCACCGCGCTCCGGGTCCACCAGCGGAGTCCTCCCCCGCGTCCTCACCATCTCGTCCGATGCTCGTTTTGGGGGACTAACGGATCTATTCAACTCAAGTTCGGCTCAAGTTCGACTCACGTGATGGGCTTGTTTTCCACCACCAATACCATAATAGAGGGAGGGGGTCCTCCTTCTCCTCCTTCTCCTCCTCCTACTCGTTCTCCACCTCCTTCCCCCCTCCAACTTATCATGGTGGTGGTGGTGGAAAGCATGCCCATCATCAAGGTCGACTCAGGTTCGACTCAGGATCGTTTCAGGGTCGACTCGGATCGACGGACGTCTGACGCAGCTTCAACGCCGGAGTGGAGCGAGTGTCTCCAGGAAGGTCCCCAGACTGAGCACCCAACCATCTCGCCCTCCTGTCCGCCCCCTGCTCCCGCGAACTCAGGCCGTCAGACACTGCCCACGGCCTCCCTCGACCGACTCGCGCGACACTCCCGCGACGCCCGACGTGCACCGGCCGATCTCTCTCTCTCTCTCTCTGTTGCAGACCCCCCCTCGGCGGCAGGTCTCCCGACAGTCTGCCTCCGCTACGTGCCCTGGGGGGTGGGGCTCTCCATGGCTTCGCTGCTCTCTGCCCTGGTGTCTCTTCGGGGGCGGCAAAGAGGGGGGTCAGGACTAGGAGGGGTGGATATCATGGCCAGTGCCACGATATCTGTCCAGATGTCATGGCGCCCCTTCTCATTTCATCACGTCCCTGGCCCCCCCCGGGCCGCGCACATGCCGCCGGCCATGCTTTGCGCCCCCCTCTCTTGGACGCCCCCCTCTTGGCCGCCCCCGACTCTGTCCTGGTGTCTCTACGTGTCGTTGTCTGCTGCGCCGCCGGACAGTTTAGCGGTGGGCCCGTACGATCGGAGCGAGGTAGAAGTCAGAGGAGGAAAACGCACCCATTAACTTTGCATTTCCCTTGTTTTCCCCTTTGGGGGCCTCCTGGGCGGCCCTCGTCGCCACCGCTGGATTGGCCTCGAAATCCTGGTCAGAACCCAGCCCAGGAGAGGTCCAGGGAGCAGCTGTTTCCGTACCTCTTGGTTTCCCCCGAAAAATTGAGGCTGGCTCGGGGAGGGTACCTTGGTATTCTTCGTGCTTGTTGGATGCTCTTGTGCATTCCGTTGGAGGGCACCCTCGAATGTTTCTTCAGTTTGGCCTGCGGAGGGTCTCGTGTTTTTGAAGGATGGTCTTCTGTCCTGGGTTCAGCTGTACTGGTCGCGGCGCATGCACGCACTCATCACCGAACATACGATCGTGCGGGCGAGTGCAGTCATACATCTACCGCCGCCCGAAGCCCCAGCTGTCTGTGTTGGACCTGGGTGCTCACCGGACGTTTCCCAGTTTGGCGTTTGGTATGTCTCGTTGTCGGACGCATGTCGGAGGACGCATGGATCGGGGTGGGTAGTTAGTGAGAATCCTCGGATACGGAGAATTGAGTACCCATCGGTCGCTGAAAGTAGGTATTTCTTGATCCCCAGATTCAAATCTACTTTCGGCGCCTTCCTACTTCACCAGCGAGTGCCTGTTCCTTGTCCTTTCTCTTCAGAGAGCGGGCGGAAGCCCAATCTACTTCCAACGCCTTACTACTTAATGTTTCTATCCACTTCGCCCGACCGACGGGTACTGAGTGATATGCCGCTTGTATGTTGTGAAGGTTAGTGGGCAAGCAGCAAGGAGTTATACATCACCGGACAAGAGGACCAGGATAGTGGTTGTGGCAATGCGCCATCAGTGAGGTCAGTTGCATCTGTTAGAGCCGTCTTGTGGGTACATCTATTCAGCTCTGTGGGCGTTCATAGGGAAGCGGGTTAGAATTATGTTGAGGAAGTGTGAAGGAGGATGAGTTCAAGGACAATTATGTTTTATAGCCGAATCGGACGTCGATCAAGGGTGTAGTAGCGAAGAAGTGTCAGCATCAGAACATAGTAGCATTGTCAGTAGGAGCCTGGCAGCAATGATACTGTCTTCTCCGATCAGGAGTGAGCTCGGGACGCCACTGCACTGCAGATCGGTTGAACCCCTACTGCGAGGTGGTTTGGGTGATGCTTGCGAATGGAACAATGGACAGTAGTGTAAAGTTGCAAGGACAAGGAGGTATATGACAGTATGGCGATGGAGGTGATGATGGAGACCCATAAGGGCGATAATGAATGGTATGGTGTTGTCAACTGTCATGCTGATGATGTTCATCATGGTTGTGGTGTCGATGGTTGAAGTGATGGCGGTGATGCTTGCGGTGCTGTTAGCACCAACGGGGTGATAGGGGGTGGTGGTGCTGCTCCTGATGGTAATGCTGATGTGAAGTATGCTCCTGGTTTTTGGGGCGTGGTGATGGTACAGTGGAGACCCATGCCAAGAAACACCGTGCTTGCCTCCAGGGTGCCCTGGGTTTCTTGGGTTTCGCTGGTTTGCCTGTGGAAAGCGTGACGGGCTCACACCAAACATCGATGGACGTGCTGGGGTCTCAGGGTCGGGTGTCTTCTGGAAGCTCGCCTGTGGACTGGCCTCCGCTGCATGGGCGATGGGCCCCGACCCCCCCACGCCAGCAGCTCCGCTGGGCTGCACAGTGTCGGCGACGAGAGCTGCACAGCACGCCCGCTGCCCCTGGCCAGGCGCACCCTGGGTGCAGGAGCGGTGCGTGCGCCTCCCTGCCCCAGGGCAGGAGCGCGTATGTGCCCAGACCCCCGACGTCGCCATGCTCTCACAGCGTCGACCCCTGGAGGTCTCGACCCCCTGCTCCAGGACCGGCTTCTCGTCCCGGGTCGTGCCTCGACGGCCCCCAGGCGCGGTGAGGCCCCCAAGGGGGGCAAACATTCAGCTTCCGTCGTGCGAGCTTCCGTCGGGTTGTCGTTCGCAGCGCGAGGGGGTTTGGGTACACACCGCTCCTGCCTCCAGAATGGGCCTGGCCAGTGGCAGTGGATGTGTATAGGTCTCGTCACCCTGCACCAGGCTGCTGCGCACGGCCCCCGCTCCCGCGCGAGGTGCCACGGCAACGGCGAGGTCGGCCGCCCCGGGCGTGCTCACCGCGACCGGTCGGCCCCCCTCCTCGGCTGCGTGCGCGAGCCCGCGGCGGACGAGCGGGCGAGGCCGGGAGGGAGAGGCTGGCAAGGGGGCATGGATGAAGGGCGGAGAGGGAGGGCGGAGGGCGGAGGGGGTTGGCGGAAGGAAGAAGGGGGAGCGGGGGAGGGGGGGCGGAGGGGGAGAGCGGAGGGAAACGGGGACGGGGGCGGAGGGCGGGGGGCAGGGATGCAGGGCAGGGAGAGCCGCTCGGGACCGCCCATGTGGTGCCAGGGCCCTCTGGGCCGTGACCGCCCCACTGCGAGCGCCACCACCCCGCATGGGCTGTGGGCGGAGGAGGGGAGGCGAAGGGGGAGGGTTTGAGTGTGGAGGGCGGAGTGGGGAGGGGGTGGAACGGCGTAGCGAGGGGGGAGTCCCGAGAGGGGGAGGGCCAGGCCTGCATCCCCAGAGATGCTGTACTCTTCTCGGCCTCCGGGGGCCCTTGCCGCGCCCGCGTCGAAAAAACGACGCGGGACGGCAAACTGGTGCTTGGGGAGTGGGTCGAGACTTTCACTTGGCATCGCTCGGACGTTTGCATTTTTTCTCGGCGACGGCCATCGAGGACCATCCTTGATCATTTGGCGGAACAAAAACACGCACGAAATCGAAAAATACACGAGGAATGGACGTCCGAGCGATGGCGAGTTCAGGGTCGACGTCGTGAAAAAATCACTGGCTCTCCCCCCCGTTCGCTCCGCCAGAGCAGCGGGTCGCTCTGTGCGCGAGCGTGCCCGCACCAGCGCGAGCGCCGGGGTGCGCCTGCAGGTCCCGCCCAATAGCCGCAGTCGTGGCCTCGTGGGGGGTTTCGCCAAGCGCCTTGCGGGTGGGAGAGTGGTGTGTGTGTGTGCGCGATTGGTGGGTTAGACGGCCTCAATCTCCAGAAGGTGGGTCGCACCACATAGGTTGCATCACTGCTTCTGTTCTCCGAGAAGGATTCGAACCCCCCCCATCGAGGCTGGAGTTAGCAGTTCCTCTCCGTGTGTGTGTGTGTGTGTGTTGGTGGTGGTGGTGGTCGTGTTGTTGTTGGTACTCTGCATGGCTTGCTTCTCTAAGTAACGATACTGCAGCCTCTTCTTTCCACTGGCGACGCCTGTGCTCACCCCTGTCAAAACCAACATCTGGTGCACATGCGTTGATCAAAGCAGCGCTTGTTCGTCATAAGCCATGTGTAATCAGATAGTGTGATGCGGGGCACGCGCGCGCGCCGCAGCGCGCGCATGCCAACATCTGTCAAACACACGTGTTCCACCACATTGAAACACTATGCAAAAACGAATTGGTCTGACCCCGTATGAGAATATGTGTAGCTTGCCACCCGCCCTTCCCTCGTCGCCCGCCCTGCTCCCGCCCTCTGATCTGCCTGCTTCTCCTCCTCGTCCTTTCGTCGTCATCGTGGATTGTATTATCCTGGTCCTTTTTTTCTCCTCCCCCATCTCCTCCCCCGCTGCCTCCGTCTCGCTCTCTCTTTTTCTCTCTTTCTCTGTTGTTTTTTTTTGGGGGGGGGGTTCTCTCTCTCTCTCTCTCTCTCTCTTTCTGCCTCTCTTTCTCCCCTTAATGCCCACCCTGCCTTTCCTTCTCACGCATCTCTGCTTCCTCTTGGCCAGGGCACGCAAGTCGATTTCCCTGTGGCGCCGTCGCCGCCATGTCCCGCAGCGGTGCGTTCTCCGATAGCCAGATCGCGCAGCCGTTGGGGCAACCTTGCGGGCCTGGCCTTTGGGACAACCCCGCGGGCCGCTGGGGCGAGGGAGCAAGCCGTTGGGACAACCTCGCAGGCGTTTGAGCTCGTCGCGGCCGGGCTCCGGCGGGAGGCAGCGCGAAGCGCAGCTCTGCCGCGAGGTGTTCCGCCTCTACCATGGAGGTTTCCGCTCTGTTGACGGATTCCCCGAGCGCTATCCGCAGGGTCGCCGGCGGCCCGCGCTCCAGGGCTGTTCGCGCGGGCGGCCGCAGGATCAGCATCATCCGCATGGGCGTGGCGCGAAACAGAACGCCGAGGTGCAACCACCCGCGCTCGCCCGGCATGCCCGTGCGGCCAGCGTCCTCATCCCTGGCGCAGTCGACGGTTACGCCCTTGCGCAGCGTCTGAACCTGCGACGGCGTAGAGCTGAGGCAGGACGCATGCGTAATCGGGGACCCCCGAGCGGCGCATGGATTGTGGCCGCAAGCTTCGCAACGTGAGCTCCTGCTCGCTTGGCCTGGACGTGAAAAAGCTCCTCGCCCGCGGTTCGGCCTCACCGTTTTCGTCAGCGCTTCCGGCACCCTGTAGCCGCAGTTTTGCGACCTCCTGGTAGAGTGGGGATTCATTCAAGCCGTGTGCCTTCATCCATACTTGCGCGGTGGGCAGCGGGGGAGCTGGCCTGGCGCGAATTCTTCGCGTTCGCGTTCGTCGTCTGGGTGGAATCCACATGACGCGATGGTTGCACAGCGATCCTGCACGAGTCCCGATTTCTTTGTCAGTCAGCTCCTCTTTCTCGCACGGCCGTGAACCGAGCCTCCATGCCCTCTAGGGGGACTTCGGATTGGCTCGAGAGCTCGCGTCGCCCTTCTGGCAATCCGCCGTGACCATCAGCAGGGGGCCTTCGCTTGACACTTCCCACGATTTAGTCACGCACGAGGTTCCCGATCGATTGCTTTGCCATGTGCGGGCCTGAGGAAACCAAGAGCGACGACAGCGACAACGTTCCGATTACCCGCTCGGACTGCCATCCGAAGTGCGGGCTCCATCGGGAGGGCCCCCGCCCGCTCGAGACATCCCAGCGGCTCACTCACGGCCCCCGCTTGTGACGTCCTCCATATCCAGTCTGAAAACCCAGAAGTGGCGACGGTGACAAGAATGCGATGGCCCGCTCGGGTTGCAAACGAAGAGGTCTGGGACAATCGGGCGGGGGTTCCCGCTCGAGACTCCTTCGCGATTCACTCACAGACGGGGCTATTCGAAAACTCTTCCATGCCCAGACTTGAGGATCCCACTAGCGACGGCAGTTACAAGACTGCGACCGCCCGCCAAAATTGCCAGCGTGAGGTGCAGGCATTGTACGGAGGGGGGTCCCGCCAAAACCTTCCTTGCGATTCGCTCGCAACCGAGGTTCCCGCTCGACAGGGTCTCCATACTCCAGCCTGGGGAACCCAAGCGCGACGACAAATACAGGTATGCGATGACCCGAGCATATTCCCAACATGAAGCGCGGGCCCCACAGGGAGGGGGCTCTCGGTTGAGAATTCCTCGCGGTCCGTTCACAAACGATGTTCCCGCTGGAGAATTCAGCCAAGTGCACGCCTGATCTACCACACGGTGACGACAAGTACAGGATTGCGATGACCCGTTCGGATGACCAACATGATATGCAGGCCCCATGGGGAGGGGGGTCCGCTTGAGACGTGCTGCAAGAGTCTCCATACACGGGTTTTTGTGCTATGGGGGGGGGAGAACACATGGACAATGTGGAGGAGATAACAGCCAGCTAAAATGGATAAGGGGAAGGAGGACCACCAGCAGGCGAAAGCGGATGAGGAGGAGGAATAATAAACAAAAACCATGCAGAACATAGGAGGGGAAGGTGGAGGAGGAGGAGGAGGAGGAGGAGCATGAGGAGGAGGAGGAGGAGGAGGAGGAGGAGGAGGAGGAGGAGGAGGAGGAGGAGGAGGAGGAGGAGGAGGGGGGGAGGGGGAGGAGGAGAAACACCGACGGCAGGTGGTGGAGGCGCAGGAGTGCCAAGGGCATTGGGAGGAGAAGCAACAGCGGGTTGAAATGAGGGGGAGGAGGAGCGGCAATAGAAGTGGTATCTGCACCCAAACAGGGGCAGGGTCACCTGGTGAGCACCTGGCGGAGGAGAGGCAGGGCGGATGAGCAGGACCGGCACGAGCAGCGGCAGCGGGAGCAGGGGGATCAGGGGCAATGTCTCGGGGAATGAACAATGACATGAATATAATAACTCGGAGGTCCGCGCGGAGTGCCAAAAGTTTATGTTTACGGCGTTTCTGGTTTCTTCTAGATCGGGGGCAAAGTTGGGGGGGGGGCCGAGTCGCCCCCGAATCGCCAATGGATCCCCGATTAAGGGCCCGACCGCAAGGAGCAAGGAAAGCAAGAGGAGAGAGAGAGAGAGAGGAGGACGAGATACCCATGGGTAGTTGAAAAGACGTATTCTTGGATCCCCCCTTCCGATACACTTGAGGCACCATCCTATTCCAGGGGGTGATGCATGTTTTCCACGTCCTTTCTCTGCAGGGAGGAGATCCCATCTACCTTCAACGTCGTCGTACTTTATGCTTTCACCCACTTCTTCCGACCGATGGGTACAGTCGGGGCGCTGAGACAAGGGCCATCTTGGGCGCAGACGGGGCTCCAGTGTGCAGGGCTGTTCCTCAGATCTGGCTCGGGGGATCCCTTCGTGGCCGCGCATCGCCGTGGCAAGGCGCGCGCCCTCCTTCCTCAGTCAGCGCGCCCCTCACGGTCCCACGGCGACCGCAGGGTCAGCACACAGGCAGCAACAGCAGGAGCAGGAGGAGCAAACAAAGAGATGAGGAGGAGGAGGAGGAGGAGGAGGAGGAGGAGGTGGAGGAGGAGGAGGGGGAAGAGGAGGAGGAGGAGGAGGAGGGGGGAGGAGGAGGGGGGAGGAGAGGAGGAGGAGGAGGAGGAGGAGGAGGAGGAGGAGGAGGAGGAGGAGGAGCTTCTGACGCCGTGTGGATCGCTCAGCCCTGAGCGACCGAAACTTCCTGACCGCGGGTGCTTGCCTGACCAGAGGCACCCGGCGGCCCTTGGGCGCGATTGCGCGTGCCGTGCCGCAGCGGCAGCGGGGAGCCGCCGCGCGCGGGGCCGCGCGCGCGCGCCGCGCCGTCGTGGCCAAGCACTTGCCGGTCGTGGTGCCGGCGCGGAGCACAGAGCACGGAGGCGGGGGGTGCGATCGAAGAGAGCGAGGGGAAAGTCGTTCGTGATTCTTGTTGGTTTCTTCACCTCGCGGTGCTCTCCAGCAGCTGCGTCTCGTCTCGTCAAGAGCGTTCCGGGGTGCCCGGGTGCTCCCTCTGGCCGCCCGAGGCCCGTGTTAGCCTCCCACCGCCAACATGTTCCCTCCTCGCTCGTCGTTCTTCCTCTGCGTAGTCGGGCTGTCTTCGAGTTTGCGTGCTTAGCAAGTGTGCTGGAGGACGATGATGGAGGAGGAGGAGGCGGGGGCGGAGGGGTGCGAGGAAGGGCGCGGGGTTCAAGAGTTGGACCACGTTCGGTAAGGCGACAGCAATCGTCAATTCAGCTCCAACACTTCGATCGTCAAGACGAGAGGGAGCCGTCAACTCGGCCCCCGCTCGTTGTTCGTCAAGACCGACGTCGTTTTTAGTGATCAATTCGGCCCGGAGCTTCGTTCGTCAAGACGGAGGGTGTAGCGAGGGGAACCGTAAAAGGGTCTTCGTCAGTTCGGAGAGAGGCCGTCATGGGCGCTCGTCACCCCAGAGGGAGGCCGTCAATGGCTCGCCAAGGGGGGTCGTCAACTCGGAAGGAGGCGGTCAAGGGGGTTCGTCAACTCTGAAGGAGGCCGTCAATGTGGGTCCGTCAACCTGGAGAGTTGACGACCAAATCCTTTCTTAAGGGAGAATTGACGGCCAGATCCTTTCACTCAGAGGGAGTCGACGGCTCGGGCGCCAGAGAGATCACCCTCGGGCGAAGAGAACTATGCACATGCACCCGTCCTTGCCAGGCCCATCCTTGGCCCCAGGATCGGTGCGTATGCCTTCCTGGCCAAGGCAGGAGGGCGTATGCACCGATCTTGGGCTCAGGATGGACCTGGCCGACATCGGAGTATGTGCATGGTTCTTTTTCCTCTATGCCCGTGGCCATCTGTGGCGACGCCCAGGCCCACCTCCAGACCCGCCGCTCGCGACAGACTCGAGGCGAGTCGGCCAGCGGGGCCGATGCTACGCCGGTGGGGACGGCTGCTCGGCCCCAGCAGGGCGCCATCCCCGGGGGGCGGGGCAGGCCCCGCGAGCGCCGGAGGGCACGGGCAGCGATCTCCCCGCCCGGCAGGTGCGCGAGTCGGCCAGCGGGGCCAGTGCTGCGCAAGCGGTGAGAGTTCGGTGGCCAGTGCGGCGCAAGCGGGGCCAGTGCTGCGCAAGCGCAAGCGGGAGCCGGGTATGCCCTCTCAAATTCTGTCTCTGGCGCGGATTCGCGCCTGGGAGTCGATGGGGCAGCGCCGATCTGGCGTCGGTTAGCGTCGATTGGCGTCGACTCAGCGTCGACGAGCGTCGATTCGCAAGGGCCGACAGGACGGTCTGAGAGGCCCCCTCGAGTTGCCACCGAAGAGCAGCTCGAGGATGCTCAGTACTGCTCTTGCTGCTCTCCCCCTCGCGGCCCTGTGCCTCCCGGTCGAGCCGGCCCGTCGAGGCGCCAGGGAGGGCGGCTCGGGGAGCTTCCGGCCCCTTGCAGCCTTCGCCCTCTTCGGGCGGTGAGAGAAAATTCGGTATCGATTAACCGATCCCCATCCTCATCCCCATCCCCTTCGAGACCCCCACCAAATTACCACTCCAGCTGGGGATACACCCCTCGAAACCGGAAGGGAACGACCTACATCCCCATCTAGGGAGGTAAATCGGCCAGGGGGGGCCAGGAGACGCCGCTGGGGATGGGGATCGGTTAAACGATACTCAAACATGCACGCGCACAGCGATCCTGGCCAGGCCCATCCTGGGACCAGGATGGACCAGTCCAGGGTGGGGTGTGGTCGGAGTAGGTGGGGTCCGAGGATCATGCCGCATCGCCTATGCATCGCCTATGCGGCTCGATGTGAAGTCCGATTTGCTTCACGTCGATGTCGCCGATGCGTCGCCGACGTCGACGATGGATCGCTGGTACATCGCCGATGCATCGCCGATACATCGCCGATGCATCGCCGATGTATTGGCGATGCGGCGCGATCCTCCGACCCCATCTACTCGGACCCTATTCAGGAGGCCTCTATCCGGGCGGTGAGAAATATGCACGCGAACACCTATCCTGGCCAGGCCCATCCTGGGCCCAGGATGGACCGGTCCAGGTTCGGTGCATATACATACATGCGTTTCTTTCCTCTGACGCACTCCCGCCACTTGCTCGGCCCATCTGCTCAGCTACGAGGACTGTAAAGGTCCCGCCGAGGACAAGCAGGCCAGGTATCGGCACCGATATATGATCAATGCCATCGAAGCTGGCAAGCACCCCGAGACAGGTAAGAAGTTTGTCTGATGTTTGAAGGCCCAGCAGTGCCCAATGTTGGCCTGTGTTCCTGTAAGTCAGTTGCACGACAGGTCATCGGCGATGTTGCCCCTACTCGGCCCATCCGCGGAGGCCGCCAGGTCTGACGTCCTGGGGGCCTGGCACAAGGCGCCATGCGCATCAACCTCGGGCCCAGGCAGCCGCGTTGGACGCAGAGGTCCTCGTGTGCTTGCACTGCCTCGGAGGGTCACGGCTCTTGTCGGCGTCGGCCAGCGCTGTTGTTTCATTGCAGCGCGGGCGAGCCAGCGCTGCACTTCCCCCCGCCTACTCGTGGTGACCAATCGGGGGGGGCGAAAGAGTATCAACATCACGCCGCCGCGGGGGTTCCCAGGGCCCCATCGGCGCGCGTCGATGCGCGCTGTCTTTTTGTTGGACGAAGAGCGAGGGAGGAGTAACACGCCAATGGGGCCCCGGGGGGCCCCCGGCGGCGGCGTGACGTTGCTATTCTCTCGCCCCCCCGAACAATGGAAGCCGACCGAAGGTGTTCGGCCATTTTGGTCCTCCCGTGGCCTGGGGACTGCACCCCGGCACCGTCACCAGACGATTCGGGGTGGAAGACCCGTCCCGGGCGTGGGGTCCAGACCTCTGGAGGGGTCCGAGTTGGGGAACATTCGGGGGCGGCCAAGGGGGGGGGTGAGGACTGGGGGGGGGTTGGATATCATGGCGGGGGCCATGATATCTCCCTGGATGTCATGGCGCCTCTTCTTATTTCAATGCGTTCCCGCCGCCCCCCCCCCGCGCCGCGCACATGCCGCCGGCCATGATTTGCGCTCCTCTTGGCCGCCCCCGAAAAACAAACGAACTCGGAGGTTGGCGTCTCCTGGCGAGTCTGCGGCTCTGTTGCTGCTCTCGCTGCCCTTGCATTGTGCCTCTCCGGCCTGGCGCGTTTGCGCACACCAGGCGGCAACGGGGAGACGTCGCCGCTCGAAGGCCGCGGTGCCGTAGAGCTCATGCTGCACTACTGCATCGAGGATGTCCGCGCGCCTCGTGGCAGAGCTGCGCGGAGAAGTGGGCATACCATGGAAGGGGGGAGAAATAGGGCGAGCGGAGGGGGAATTGCACTTCAGACGTGTGAGGAGTTCAAGAAGTGACCTCGCCTTCACGGATCGAGTGAGTTGTCATCTCTTCCTCGGCGGAATGCCCGCGAATGGCGGCGGACGTGAAACGAGGGCGCCTCCGCCAGCGGAAGGCTGTCCGAAGCCAGCGGATAGAAAACATGCACCCCGAAGAGATGGCAACATTTTTAGGTTCCGGGTTTCCAGAACCCGCGGTGTGTATTCATTGCCGGAACCGATCTAGTGTCCCGTTTCCGTGACATCTCATGGGCGATTTGAAGATACGGTTCAAGTCTCATCATTGTCGAGATGTTCTTGGCCATAGAATTCATGGGACACGATCGGCCAGTTGGTTGATTGGCAGGTACTCGGTCTTGCGACGTTGAGCCCAATCGAAATTACGAACCAGAGGCGTCTCTCCAAGTCGACTCGACCACCTTGCGTCCTCAGGTGAAGCGTCAACCCCAAATATGTCCAACAAGGCACATTCAGCGCCTGTGTGTCCTTCTGCGCGTCCCTCCATCTGTGCAGTTCCGTCGATGTGTTTCCTGGTCCACCTCTCGCACGACTCATTATGAGCGGTACCCTTATTGGCAACGAACCGTAGTACTTCAGCCATTGGTTAAATGCCCCAGGAGCATGTCTGGCTGTTGACCAGAATCGTCCAGGCCATCTTGCTACAACGTGCATTCATTTGCCGTCGTTAGCGCGTGGACCCTGAGGACGAACGGATGATAGCGGGTGTGGCGAGTGCAAGTTGGACCAGGGTTTTGTTCATAATGATGAGGGAGCGCAGAGGCGGCGACATGGGTAAGAAACGCGAGAAGAGGCGTCAGGAGCGCCAGCATCTGTATCTCCAATAAAACGGCGACGCCAATGCCGCGGATAATGGGTGGGCAGCGTATGGTGGAGGGAGTCTTTAGAGTTCAGATATGAGCCTTCGGCCCATTCAGCCACCGTGCCAAGGTTTTATGTCAGAGGCGTCTTGGATGCTTGCATGTCAGAGGCGTCTTGAGAGGACTTTCGGGAGCCTCTTGCAGGTGAGGTGTTTGGTGTGTTGTTTGGGCCTCTCGGGAACTCATTTAGGCCTCCTTGGGGCTTCTTAGAACTCCTGGGGTGCTTCTGGGGGGCCTCCTGGCGGTCTCGGGGGTCGTGTTGGGGCGGAGCGCTCGAAATGCCGCAGCGCTTGGATTGCCTGTTGCGTGCCCAGAGGCTGCCGCAACGGCCTCGGTTGCGATAATTCGACGTCATTCGTCCTACAGTGCGAAGTAGTCATGCCGATGAGGATTGGTAAACGCTTGCCTGCGATGACAAACTGTGCATCAGAGCACTATGGCGGATATCAGAGGGCAGGCTGACCCAGGAAGGCAGGCTGCACCACACAGCGCATGGCCGTTCAGGCTCCAGGTGGCTCTCCCGTGGGAGGCAATCTCGCCAAGCTCGCCTCTGCCGGAGGCCGCAACCACAATGCACAGCTCCGCGGGCGTCACGCTCGCGATGATGAGCATCGAGTCCATGAGCTCCGGTGTTATGCCGCGCGCCCCCGAGGCCAGAAAAAGAAGAAGATGCAGAGTCAGAGGCAGAAGAGAGAGAAGATGAGCGCGCCCAGCATGGCGCCTCTTCAGCACTGCGCGGCTCCGGCCCCCGCGGCCGCCGCCCAGCTGCGGGCTCCGGGAGGCCCCGGGGAGCTGAACAGGGGCTGCTGGTCGAGAGGGGGGGGGCGCGGCGATGCGCGCAAGATGTTTGGGCGGGGGCTCAGAGGAGAAGCGGACTGCGCTACCTCTGGTGCCGCTCGGACGTCTGCATGCTTTTCCTCGGCGAGCGCCACCGAGGAATGGACCTCCGCGCAACTGCTGGCACCGCGACCCGTCTCTCGTCGCCACGGCCAGGACCGCCTCTGAACAACTGGTCGGAGCGCACGCCTGGAGGTGTCACTTGCTGGCACCGCGACCCGTCTCTCGTCGCCATGGCCGGGATCGCCTCTGAAAAACTAGTCGGAGCGCACGCCTGGAGGTTTCCCCTGGGCGCAGCGGCGCGGGCACTTTTTTCTGCCCGCCCACGGAGGGCAGCCGACGAGGCAGGCCAGGCGAGGTCCGCGAGAGGCCCGTGGCACCCCGCCTGCCCCGGGGGGAGCGGCGTCTTGGGCGGCTCGGGTGCCGCATGGGAGGACAGAGGCGAGGAGCACGGCGGTGAGGAGCGAGGCGAGGAGCTCTGAGGCCCGGGGGGGCGGCGGTGTCTTCGGAAGGGCCCACCGCCGCAGGGGCCCAGAGGCGCGCAGCGCGAAGCGACTCCTCGCTCGGAGGGCTTCATAGAGCGGCTCGCCGCAGCCCGCCCGGGAGCCCTTGCGGTGTAGTCCTGCTTCGCGGGGCATCCTCTCAGACTGGAGACTTCGAGCGGCGCGCTGTTCCCAGCCCTCCCCGTCGGCTGGGCGCTCGCATTTTTTGGGATCGGCGATCGGCTCCCCCGGCGGCGCCACCCCTGGCGCCCTGCGCGCGGCGGGGAGGGGGTGTCAGCACCGATCCAAGAAATCCGCGCGGAGCTCAACAGGTGCTATGATGTTCCAACCTACGCTAGCCTTGATCACCTGTTCGAATTTCGGGCACCACGGAAGTCACCGAAACGTCACGTGTCGGGCCCTGGGAGACACTCGCCCGACACTGTTTCGACATTCTTTCGACACTGTTCCGAGTGCTCGAAATTCTGGGATCTGATCCTTAAGTACGACGGGAGCAACATAAAACAAGTGGTTGTTTGTGCGCTATGCTTTGTTTCTCTACGAACGACGTCCGAGCAGAGGGCGTCGGAGGATCGCGCCACATCGCCGATGTAGCGGCGATCCGGCTCGATGTGGAGCCACGGCGCCGATGCATCGGCGATGCGGCGCGATTCTCCAGCCCCTGGCAGCCTTCCTTTCGTTATGTTTCATCCGCGGCCCAGGGGGGTCCCGGCCGCTTCCCCACGGGCAGTTTTTCGCCTCAGACATTGGTCTGTTGGTCCTCGGGCCCGAATAACTAGGGGCCCCAGAGGCCGAGCTCCCGGAACAGCGCGGAGGCTGAAACAAAACGGATGAGCGACGCAGGAGTGGTGTCGTCTAGTGCAGGGGTTGGCTCGCAAGGCTTCCGCGAAAAGTGGCGCAAGCAAACGCCCTCTTCTCCCACGCGGTGTGCCACGCTGGCGGCCCGCGTAAGGTCGCGGCGTAAGGTCGCGATGTCTTCTCGTACAAGATGCGTCGTGGTGTTTGTCGGGGCGATCTGGGCCCATCCCTGAGATCCGACGTTGCGACAACAGGCGGCGAAAACCACGGCGCTAGCAACAGACCCCGTCTTGCTGCTGTAATCCCCGAGCCAGATCCAGCAGTGAGGGTCCCGGGGCCCGAAAAGAGGCCACATCGCCTGTCACGAAAAATGGCGACGCCAGGATCTCAGGGATGGAAGGAATCGTATCGTTCGGACGGTCTAGGCCCACCGTTCGACAGAAGCGCCTCCTTTCCTCCGCCTCGATCCTCGATCCTCCGCATCTTCCTTCTCCTCCTCCTCCTCCTCCTCCTCTTCGGTCCTCGTTCCTCGATCCTCGATCATCCCTCTGGATCCTCGATTCTCCTCGATCCTCCTCCTCGATCACTGATCTTCCCCCTCAGCCATCAATCCTCCCCCTCGAGCCTCCTCGATCCTCCCCCTCGATCCACCTCAATCCTCTTCCTCGGCCCTCGACCCTCCCCCTCGAGACCCTCGATCCTCGGTCCTCCTCCTGCTCCTCCTCTTCCTCGACCCTTTCCCGTAGCTATTTTGGCTCAAGCCAAGGGGCTACTTGAGCGACATTCGCGGCATTCACCTCCAGCCCACGTGGTTGCTCTTTGACGTCCTCTGGCAATTTGTTCATTTCGCATCATTTCGTTGCGCATTCCTCATGGCGACGGCAGCTCAAGCGATGGAGGATGGCATCAAGGCCATGCTCGCGAAGATGGACACCATGAACTTCACGTTCAATGAGAAGCTCAGCGGCATCAGCGTCTCACTCGGTGACCGTCCTGCCATGCATATGTCCATGGAGCAGCACTCCAAGCAGTTCTACGAGATCAGCGCCCGCCTTCCACACATTGATACCAAGGAGCAGCACAGCACCATGAGCTCCGGCGCCAACGTCGCCGCTGAGTTCGAGAAGATGGAGGCTACAATTCGGAGCCTCTTAGAAACCAGCACAGCGGGTTCGAGTGCAGGCAATTCCATCTCGATCGGGTCGGCAAAACGTCTTCGTTCGGAAGTCGGTGTTTCTTTCCCGATTGGCCAGCATGACGATTTTTTGAACGCTACATCGCGTGGCAGGGACAGACAGTCTGGGTTAGAGGCTCCGTCTCCCCCATGCTCGGCGCCACGCTCGAAGTTCTCGGCCAGCTTTTTCGTGGCCTCATCCCTGTCCAGCACAGCGCAGGTGCCACCATCTGTGGCTGCAACGTCAACACGTCTCACAGCACATTCTTCTAGCCCCCCCAATGGCGCCAAATGCTTCATCGACCACTTCTGAGCTGCTGGTATCCAGTTCCAGGGCGCCGCCAGTGACGCGACCATTCAGTTGCGACTTCGTCACGACGCACCCTCGGCGACCTGCATCAAGAACGAAGACCTCGGTCCCTTGAGGCACGCAATCACTGCAGAGCTCGAGCGTACGCACTGGTAAGTGGGAGCAGGATTTCAGCCTGGAGAGGCATGCAGGCGCTCCCTGATCCTCGCCGCCGTGCGTGACCTCGAGTGGCCTTCTGATCATGATCCTGTTTGTGTTTCGCTATCTTCGTTTCGGCTGGCGTCTGTTCCGCGAGTTCTTTTGTGAGCGCGTCGGCGCCCAGCGCATCAAGCAGTTATCCGTGTTGCTGCCGAGATCGTAAGAGAAGATTTCGAATCCCGAGAAGCTAGCACCCACTCCAGGCAAGTATCCTGAACTCTTGCAGCACGCCGTGCCATGCAGCATGGACTGCGCTCGAGAATTGCTCGGGCTTTCTGCGGTTACCCTTACTTCTGCAAATTGATCGACAAGCGAAACATGAGTTGGATGGACGTGCAGGGTCTCAAAGCGGTTGGACAGGTGTTCGGCTGCAAAATCCACTCCATGATCACCGTCTCTGACGGCGATCCGCGCATGCACGAAGAAGATAAGGTGTCTTTTCGAAGCAGCGTTTGGCAAGTTACCTTTCGACCCGGCATGGCTCCAACAGGCGTATTTCTCTTGCCGAGGTCACTGACCCCACGAGCGAGCACATTTACACTCATGATTTGGCTACCGAACGTTACCGGCACACTCGGCGGGGTGAGGCGCACAGCTTAACTAGAAGAAGGCTTTGATGAGGATCAATAACGGCTTGGAGGGTGCTCCCGAGTATGTATTCCGGGAGTTTTGTGGAAGGGTGGGCGAGATTCGGGGTTTGGCGTGGGCCTTGACGGTATTCCGTATGTTTGGTGGAGAGAGTTTGGGCAGGTTCCACCTCAAGCTCTTGCGCGGCGGCAGCTTACCCGGAGAGTACAATTTCTGTCAGGCGGCATTAGTGGCCAGGATGGGGACGACGCGGGTGGCCCCTATTGCAAGCCAGAGGTTGCCCGCCCCATCGCCCGCTTGAACACCGACAGTACTTTGATTTCACCGATAGTACTTTGATTTCTGCCACCCTCCACGCCCCCCTTCGCCGAAGTCCCGCCCCACGTCACCAATTACGTCAAACAGTTTTACTCCAAGGGTTGGGTCAGCACGATCTTGCGGCCTCAGAGCTGCTGGCGTTCGGCCTCTCAGAGGTATCGCAGAAGGTTGCCCCCTGTCTGGCTCTTCATTCTGCCTCGTCTTCGACCTCTCTCTGTGGTGCCTTAGCCCCGTCAGCCTCCTCGTCTAGGTATCTTGGGAGTCTTCGCGGGCGACGCCGGCCTCGTGTCCTCCGACACCTTTGCCGCTCTCAGGATCAGTCGTTGGGGTTACCGCGTGTTTGCACATTCGCGTGACCAAAAAGGTCATCGTTTCGATCTATCCTACGGCCGCCGAAGAGTTCAATAAGAATCGCCGATCGCGCGGCATCGGGTCTGATTGTTTTTCATGTTCCAGCACATCGTCCAGTATTTTGGCGTGGTTGTCGGGCCAAGCGGCGACGTTGCCAGCTGGCTTGTTCGCGCCAAGTCGCGTCTTCGGCGTGCTGGAGATATCCAGTGGTCTCGGAGTCGGTGCGCTCAGACTCCTCGCGAGGTACGACACGCATGCCATCTCGGTTCTGTCCCGCGTTTCCCTCTTTCTTCACACTCTCTCGGGTCCCCCGCTTTCCAGTCAGACGATTCGTCCTTCCAGATAATTTCCGACGGTTCCAAGAATGCGCTCCTCTCGTCCGTATTGGCTTTAGAAGTTTCGAGTGTTCTGCCCGGGCATCACATATGCCTAATGCATTCCATGAAGCGGCTGCCCGCATCCGAGAGTTCGCAGCTCATGGCAGCGGCCATACCATTCATGATCGGCGCCAGTGGCTGCAGAGGAGTATGCGGCAGGCAGGCTGTCTTTTGTGATCTAGCACTACAATGCTACTATGAACGAGTCAGAGTCCTTGTGCTTTACGTCTTTGTTAGACGCAGTTCCGAAGTCAAGCTGCGCGTGCACTCCTGGGTCTCCGATCCGTGACCCTTAACTTTGTCCTGTTGTCTCGTCTCCTCCATTCCCGTCCTGACACCACCCGCGGGCAAACCGATGATGTATTTATTTACGTGTTGTGTGCGTCTGCCGAATCTCCTTGCCTCGCCTCGTCGTCCTGACGGATTTGCTTGTAACGCATGGTGCACGGCAGGCTGGTTTGGAGGAAGGATCCGAACGTCATATTTATTCTGGGGCCCTCGGCGACACTCTTCCTGCGCAGTCTGGAGTGTCATCGTGCTGCTCCCTTGCCCCCTGCTCGCCAAAGCGCAGCTGCTCTCTCTCTCTCTCTTGTCATGTGTATTTGGGCACGTTTCATTAGGGTTCCAAGTTCTCGAACGGGACAGGACAAGGTATACCAGTTGTTCGGCGGCGCCTCGGTTCCGCCTGCCTCCGTTCTGGGTGTCTTGGGTTTCGGCGGTTCTGCCATGGAGAGCGTGGCGTTCCAACAGCAAAAAAAGCGATGGACGTCCTGGGGTCTCAGCGTTGGGTTTATTGTGGGAGGTTTCTTGTGGATTGGCCCCCACTGTAGATCGGACGCGTCCCGCAGTTGGTCCCCTGGTTGCCGCTGCACCCACGACGTCTTCAAACGCAAGCGCTTGTTCTTCGACCTTCGTGCCGCCTCCTCGAGGAGGATCGGGGAATTTGAGGAGAAACCAGAGGACGAGCAGGATCAGGTGGAGGATCGAAGAGCGCAATGCGAGGAGGAGGAGGAGGAGGAGGAGGAGGAGGAGGAGGAGGGTCGTAAACCGAGGGGGGGGAGGATGATCGTGGAGCGAGGGGCAGGAGGGGGATCGGGGGACGAGGAGGAACGATGCTCGAGTATCGCCGGAGGTGCCGCCGCCGGCGGGACCCCGCCGCCACAGCGGGCAGCGGCGCCCGGCGGGGCAGCGGCGCCCGGCGGGCAGCCGCCGCAGAGCCCCGTGGCGCGCGGCGCCCGCGGTGCGGAAGCACGGCGCGGAGGCCCCGAGGAGAAGGAAGGTACGGTCGGACCAAGGTACAAAGATCAAGGTCGGCTCAACTGGGCCTCCTGGATGGGGTCCGGGTAGATGGGGTCGGAGGGTCGAACCGCATCGCCAATGCATCGGCGATGCGGCTCGGTGCGAGGCCCGATTCTCTCCACGCCGGCGTCGCCGATGCACCGTCGACGTCGCCGATGCATCGTCGATGCATCGCCGATGTATTGGCAGTTCGGCGCGATCCTCCGACCCCTTCTACTCGGACCCCGTCTAGAAGGCCTCTAGCTCAGCGAGGGTACCCTGATGTTTTTCGTGTTTGTTGGATGTTCTTGCACTTCCTGGGGGGGCTACCCTTGGATGTTCTGTGTGTGTGTGTGTGTTTGGCCAGCGGAGGGTCTCATGTTCTTGGAGGATGTTGTTATGACCTGCGTCCAGCCGTGCAGGCTCAGACCTTTGGATTGAGAGCTGGCTGGGGGTCTGATGCAGCCCAGCACGGGTTCCAGCGAGCAGGAAGGACTGGCGGGGCTCAGAGTTCTGGATTCGAGCACGTGTTTGCCTTTTTCGGCCTCCAGGGTCAGGCAACGCGCACGGGAAGGAGGAGCGACTCTCCAGAGGTTGCTCCTGCATCCTTCCCCTTTGCGGCCCATCCCTGGCAACTTTCGCTGGCCAGCCCCACCCGAAAAGTGTCGACATGGCCTTCCAAGTCACTCACATCCTCATCATGGGTTGTTCATTTGATGGTTTGACTGTCGACCTTTTGGGGCCCGCGCTATCCAAGAAACTCGTCGTCGGAGCTCTGGGGCTGCTGAGAGGCCCTTCTGGCGGCGCCTCCCGCGCCGATGATTCATTATGTGTATGCAGTGTTTGTTCCTCGAGGAGGTGGTGGCGATCCCGCTGTGCGTGCCTTCTGTTCACCCTCATCTGGGCCTCTTGGGAGGCCACCATCGTCGCCACCGCTGGCTTCGCCGCGAGTTTCTGGTCAGATTGCCATCCAGGAGGAGTTGGGAGCAGGAGGGCGAGGCGGAGGCGGAGGCGCAGGAAGCGGGCCCACTGGAGCCTCATACCCTCTCTCTTTCCGCGCCATCTTCGCGCCCGATCGAGCTGCGAGGGGCCCGGGGGCAGAACCCGAGCGGACACGCCAGGATTTTGGGGCTCGTGCCGTCGAGGTCCGCACATCCAGGGGATCTTCGCCCTGGGACAGGGTTCGCTTCGACTCCTCCGACTCGATGCGATTCGAGTTCGATCGATTCCGATTCCGATCCGATCTAATTCCGGACTCCCATTTGGTCTTTGGCTGCGCAACGGAGGCACTGCTAGCCTACCGAGTTCCGCGGATTTGTTTTCTCCCGACGTGGCTGCCGATTTCCGCCGATCCGATTCATGTCGATCGCCGATCCGACTTATCGATTCGATTCTGGGCTTTCCTGCCGTGAGAGGTCCCTGGGGAGCCGCGGCATCGGCACACGGTAGGTTTGCGTCTCGTCGACCCGTGCTTGACACCGCCACCAGCGGTCAATGTTGAACGCTCCGGCGACACAGAACGGGGCGACGTTGAAAGATCTGACGTTTCGGGAACTGCCGATTGTTCGATGTGGAACGACCCCCGCGGTGTCGGGAGCCGACGCCCAGATCGGCACAAGACGCACCTGCTGTGCGCCTTTCTGGCGTGCCGACGCCGTCGCCGCTGCCGCCGCGGTCGCTGCCGTCCGTCCCTGGACACCCACAGGCACAAAGCAGTCGGGACGGCGGGTCCGTCGTCCTTCTGTCAGGCGATCGTTAACATGGACCAAGGGGGCCTGGATCAGCAACGGGCCCCGCTTCAATGGGGAATCGAGGATTTCCGCCGCCGAGCGAGGCGGCACTGGCCGCAGCGCGCCAAATCCATGGATCACTAATCCATGCCTGCGCGCCCCCAATTCCGAGCCCTCCCTCGTGCAGCACGCAGTCCCACAGCAGTCGCGGCGGCGGGTCAGCCGTCCTTCCGAGCCCTCCCGTCATGCAGCACGCACCGACGGGAGCAGCAAAGCTTCCGGAGGTCCGCGCGGATTTCTCGGACTCGGCGGCCGGAGGCCCCCTGGCCTGGCGGCGCCTCGGCCCTCCCTTGGTGGTGCGCTCCGCGCGCCAGGGGGGCGGGAGGGGGGCCCAGCGCTGGTCTTACGTCGGGCATGTCCCTCTTACAGGAGGAGCGTGGAACAGTAGCACAAAGAGAGTCTGGGGACGCTGCTTCGATGGTTTTTCTACGATGTCTGTTTGTTTCATTGTTCTTGCAGCATCCGCCTGCAGGAGGACATGCCCGACCTGATGTGGTCCCAGGATTCAACGCGTACCTCCGAAAGTTTATGCTTGTGATTCCAGGAAGAAGTAACCACCCCGACCCCGACAGTTGACGTTTGCTACACGGCCCTTGGCGTTTACGAAACAGCCCTGCCCTGCTCGATGCCCTCCGCGGGTACGTTCACGGAGCGGCTCCGCTCCTCGGGGTGCTTGTTTTTGGGCTGGATTCTCTGGCGCTCTGTTGCACCAGCGCTGCGCTCGGCACGACGCGAGCCGGTCTCACACGTTTTGCGCCCCGCGCTGCAGAGGCCCCACGCTGGGCGCCGCGGCCTCGCGCGGGCGGAAGGCAGGCCGCGGGCCCGGCGGCGAGCGCGCAGGCCGGAGCGGCACGCGCACCCCTCATCCCCCCCGGTTCCCTCCCCGCCTCCCCACGTGGTCGCCGCTCCCCTTGCTTTCCTCCCCTCCCTGCCCTCACCAGGGGGCCCGCTGCCGCGGCAGAGCTCTGCTCACGCCCGCGGTCTCTGCTTTATGGCTGCGCTGCGGGCTGCACCCAGGGGCAGCGCTGGGGGCTCCTTCGTGCAGGGGGGATGCAGGCCCACCCCGCCCGTGCCCGACTCGGCTTCGCCATCGGGGGGGCTATCGCCGACCCGTCGGCGATGTATTCCCGATTCCAGCTCGACATTCCCCTCCCCCCAGCCCGCCCATGAGTTGGCCCCCCTCCTCGTCGCTCCTCCGCAAGAGCCCTGACTCGCCCGCAGCGACCCCGTAGTAAACGGGGTGCTCGTGCGAGGAGGCTCCGCGCACGGCGCGTCCATGCGACCGCGCATCCACGGGCTCGCGCCCTGGAGCCCGGACCGCGGAGGCGTGGACGTGGACGTGTGCGCCGCTGCTCCCCCCTCGCAGCAGAGAGTGCCCGGCCGCCCTCGAGATCCGGTGGTACGACCCAGCCCGAGACCCCACCCTCTGCAATCGTCGCGCTGCTTTGCTATCGGTTAGCGCGTTGGTACATTGGTTAGACTGCGCTTACATAAGTATGTTAACTAAGTAGGTTGCTATATAGGTTATCCTATGTTGGCTATCCGCTTCAGCTGAAGCGGCAAGTGTCCGAGCCGGGTCGATCTGCAGGGAAGCCGGGCGAGCACGCCTGGTGTGAAACACGTGCGCCGCCAGGATCTCAGGGATTGAAGAGGTCGTATCGTCGGCACGATCCGGGCCCACGCCTCGATCCTCCTCGATCCTCCTCGATCCTCCTCGATCCTCCTCGATCCTCGAGTCCTCGATCCTCGATCCTCCTCCCAGGCGCGGGCGGCGCGGCGGGGCGCGCGGAGCAGCTCCGGCGGTGCCGGCGCAGCCTGCAGCAGCTGCACCGCTTCCTCTCCGCGCTGCCCCGGGAGCTCGGAGAAGGGAAAGGTACCCGTACGTAAGGGGAGGGAAAGGTACCCATGCCGCTGTAGCTTCGGCTCGGTTTCCCACTATTAGGGGGCATCCTGGGAGGCCTTCGTCGCAATCGCTGGATTCGCCTCGAAATCGTTGTCAGAACGCGCCCTGGGAGAGGTCCGGGGAGTAGCGGTTCCCCAGGTACCGTTGCTCGTCCCGGGGATCTCTCATATCTCCACGGCTGGATTCTCTCCGAATTTCTGGTCAGAACTCACCTGGGGAGGAGCCTCGGTGGGCCCCAAACGGTATGGTGACCTTTCCGCGTGGCGAGTCAGTGGGATTCAATGGTTATCCGTAAGGGCTTCGCCCCCTGCCGCCGGCCCCCTCTCTCGGAGAATGGGCCATGGAAGAGCCAAGTCATGAGGCTTTGGCGCTGTCGTGCAGCAGTATCGGAACTTCATGCGAGGCCGATTCGCAATCGGCAAAACCAACTGATCACAAGAGGGGTTACCACACAGGGCGATTGGTAAGACGTGTATGGTTTACGAGCTTGGTTAACACACCTTGGGATTAAAGGGCCGAGGGAGTACTCGCAGTTTGGGTTACCACGCCTTGCGATGGATGTGCGTGAGGGGTGGCATCGAATTTCAGAAATGTGGCAAATCCCATGTGTTTTTGGACCCTGACCCCGCGGATCTGCGTGAGGGGTGGCACCGAATTTCAGAAATGTGGCAAATCCCCTGTGTTTTTGGACCCTGACCCCGCGGATCTGCGTGAGGGGTGGCACCGAATTTCAGAAATGTGGCAAATCCCATGTGTTTTTGGACCCTGACCCCGCGGATCTGCGTGAGGGGTGGCACCGAATTTCAGAAATGTGGCAAATCCCTTGTGTTTTTGGACCCTGACCCCGCGGATCTGCGTGAGGGGTGGCACCGAATTTCAGAAATGTGGCAAATCCCATGTGTTTTTGGACCCTGACCCCGCGGATCTGCGTGAGGGGTGGCACCGAATTTCAGAAATGTGGCAAATCCCTTGTGTTTTTGGACCCTGACCCCGCGGATCTGCGTGAGGGGTGGCACCGAATTTCAGAAATGTGGCAAATCCCTTGTGTTTTTGGACCCTGACCCCGCGGATCTGCGTGAGGGGTGGCACCGAATTTCAGAAATGTGGCAAATCCCTGTGTTTTTGGACCCTGACCCCGCGGATCTGCGTGAGGGGTGGCACCGAATTTCAGAAATGTGGCAAATCCCTTGTGTTTTTGGACCCTGACCCCGCGGATCTGCGTGAGGGGGTGTAGATTTCGAGCCCCCCCAGCAGTTCAGACAACGCGCCCAGGGGGTGCTAAAAATCCTGTTTGGGCCTCCCCCCCCCTCGCGCGGTCAATCAACTAGTTACAGTAACCAGCAAGAAGCAGAACTGTAACACTGGAAACTACAAGCTACAACTGGCACTGGAAACTGCGAACCCGTGCCTCGCAGCCTGGTGGCCCCACAAGGGGGCCGGCGGATACTGGAGGGTTCCAAGAGGGGTTTTTGGGGAGTGGGTTTTCCAGAGAGCCCCTTAGGGGCCTCGGAACCTCGTCAAAACACGGGGTGCGAAGCCCCTGGGGGACCCTTCCTGGAAAACCTCCTCGCCAACAACCCCCTTTGGAACCTCTCGTTATAGGACTCGGGTCGCTCTCCGAGGACCAGGACCTCCGAGGTCCCAGGACCGTGCGGTGACGGACCGCGCGGTGAGGCTGTTCGGGATTCCGAGGTCACCACGCCACCTTGGAGGCGGCCGGGGGTCTGCATTCGAAGAAGAAAGACGGCATAAACATAAAGTTTTTGCGCTCCGCGCGGATTCTCGTATCTGCGCTGGAGCACTCTGGTGGCGCTTCCGTCGCCGCCCCTGGCACGCTCCGCGCGCCAGGGAAGGGGTCCAGACCAGATTCAAGAAATCCGGGCGGATCGCAGTTTGCGTGTATGCAGTTTTTTTTGCTATTGTTTTTCCATGTAGTTCGTACTCCTGAAATTCGGTCTGGATCCAGAGCCTCGATTTTGGCTCCTTTCCCGCGGGCCGCAACCAGCGCTGGCCACCTCAGATCCCCAGCCGGCTCCAAACGCCACCACGCGATTTTGGGGGACCCCGAAGAGCAAATGTGTTGAAATAATGTATTCTTTTGATTTCCAGATGCCAATCTGCTTCAGCCGCCTTCCTGCTTCAAGGGTCGAGGGGTTGTCCCTCCTACCCTCGTCCTCAAGGGGGCGGGCGGAAACCCAATCCCCTTCAACGCCTGCCTACTTCTTGCTTCTACACACTTCCTCTGGCCGATGGGTCACGGTACCGGTGCCCTTTGTTCTAGGCGTCTTAGATGGGGTCCGAAACATCGTCGACGTGGGCGATACATTGGCGACGTCGACGTGAAGCAAAACGGGATGCACACCGAGCCTCACCGCCGATGCATCGACGATGCGGCTCGATGCGGAGCCCGATGTTCTCCACGCCGATGGTGCCGATGCCTCGCCGATGTCGCCGATGCATCGCCGATGCGTCGGCGATGCGGCGTGGTCCTCCGATCCCGCCTGCTCCGACCCCATGTGGGAGGCCTCTATTGCGAAGGCCTTACGGCCGGTGCCGCCGACCCTGGAAGACGACACCCACGATGAAGGTGGCAGCTGGAGGCATTCAAGCACGAGGAGGAGGAGGAGGAGGAGGAGGAGGAGGAGGAGGAGGAGGAGGAGGAGGAGGAGGAGGAGGAGGAGGAGTACGCGAGGAGGAGGAGGAGGAAGACGCGAGGAGGAGGAGGAGGAGGAGGAGGAGGAGGAAGACGCGAGGAGGAGGAGGTGGAGGAGGAGACTGACGACGACGGCGACGGCGACGACGACGACGACAACGACGAGGGCGGCGGCGGCGGCGGGAGGCCTCTATTTGTTCGCTCCAGGAGCTGCGCCGCGCGGTGCTCGAGCGGACGCCCCACGGCGTGCGCCTGGCGCTCCTGCAGGCCGCGGAGGGCGCTCGCACCCCCGGCGCGGGCGGCTTGCGCGGCGCCGCGCTCGCCGCCGGCTGGCGCTCGCCGAAGCGGGTGGCGGTCGACCCCGGCAGGAGTCGGGGAAGGAATTCTCTAGGCTTCCCGAACCTCGGAGGAGGCAGCAGTACGTACTCATACCGCTTCCCTTCCCTCGTTCTCGCCGTTTTGGGCCTACGGGGAGGCCCTCGTCGCCACCGCTGGAGTCGCCTCGAAATTCTTGTCAGATCGCATCCTGGGAGAGATCCGGGGAGTGGAGGTGTCGAGAACGCTTTGTTCCCCAAGAAATGACATGCGGCGGGTCTTCTCAGAATGCTCAGCAGGCCTCGGTCCTTCAAGAACCCCCTCGCTCGCCGCCGAATGGGGTCCGAGCAGATGGGGTCGGCGGATCGCACCACATCGACGATGCATCGGCGATGCTGCTCGATGCAAAGCCTGATTTTCTCCGCGCCGATGGCGTCGATGCATCGTCGACGCGTCTCTGGTTCATCATCAATGATCGCCGATGTAGCGCCCCTGCATCGCCGATGCCTTGGCGATGCGATGCGAGCCTCCGACCCCATCTGCCCGAACCTCATCTATCAGAGCGTGAATTACCTACCCCGCTTTCGCTTCCAGGCAAAACCAAGTCATACCACGCGCCTCCTCGTCAAGTGGCCTGACCAGTACAGGCCGTAGTTTGGCATCGTTTGGTATCTCTTGGAAGCGAGGGTGGTCAAAAGCGAGGTAGGTTTGTTTTCCCCTTAATCCGGGCCTCTTCGCCTCGTTGCAAGCCCGGGGACCTTAGCGGACCGATCCGGTGCGAAGAGTGGCGCGGAAAGGTGTGGTTGGGGGTTTGGGGCTCCTGTCGTCATTTCCCGCGGTGTTGCACTGCTTCGCTCTAGGAAGAAAGTCGGGACGGCCGAGATGGGTACGGAAAGAGTGGGCACGGAAATCCAAGACATCCGCGCGGACCGTCGACAGTTTTGTGTTTTCGTAGCTTGTTGTTCGCCTACAGCCATTTACCCTCCACACTCGCCTGTCGGGGGCGGACAGAACCCCCAACAGTGACACGTCGATTAGTGAATTGTCCGTTTTCGGCTCTCGAGAGGGCGCCGCGGCCGTTATTTTCCAGGCTTGCGCCCGCCAGGTTTGGGCCTCAGGTCGTTTTCACTAAACCTCGTTTTACTAAAGGGAGGGCTGTCCATCCCCGAGCCTGCGCCTCTTGTTTGGCCTCTGGGCAGGCCCTCGGGGAGGCCGGATTCACCTCGTGATCTTGGTCAGCTCTGAGATCCGACGTTGCCAAACAGTTGTGACATCGCAGAAGTCACGGCCGGAGCCCCAGAGCCCAGCTTTCTGCTTCATTCTTCGGGCCGGATCGATTGGGAGGGTCCTGGGGCCCGAAGTCAGGCGAAGACGCCCAGGGCGAACAACTTGCACCGCCCGGATTCGAGGGTTGGTCAGAGCGCGCCACGGGAGAGGTCCGAGGCGTATCGGTATCGGTCTTTTCCTTGTCTCGAGCGGAGGGCAGTAGCTATACGCCTTCGCCTACCCTTGCAAGGTCGATCTTGGGCCCCAGGCTGGAGTACGTGGCTTCCTGCCCAGGTCAGGAGGGCGCGTGCACCGACCCTCGGCCCAGAATTCGGCGGCGAGCCACGGGGGGAGGGCAGAGTGGGCCGGCCTTCGCAGAAGGCTCGGGAGGCATACAGCCCTCACAGAAGTTTTCTGAGCCTCCCCCGAAGCTACCTACAGACGGCTTCTCGGAAGGCGCGAGGGCTGCCGAGAAGCCCCGCCGCCTTCTGAGCAGGCCTGCCACCTCTCTCTCCCCCTGCTGGGCGCGCCGCCGAAGGTTGAGCCTGGCCAGGGACGGTGTGTGGGTGCAGTCAACCCGCAGAAGGAGGAGGAGCGAGTTTCCAAGGGGCACGCCTGCGTCCTTCCTCGTAGGCCCAATCCTTGGCCGCGTTCGCTGGCCGCGCTCCGCTCGCAGGGTGTCGACGTGGCCCTCCAAGGCCCCTGCGTCCTTCTCGTGCGTCCTTCTTATATGGGTTGACTGCAGTTGGCGTCCTCCCCCAGGAGGGGCTCTGCGAGGCCCAGGCCGCCCGCGCCCGCGGCGGGCCGCAGGGTCTGCGCCCCCGCTGCTGCTGGGGGCCGCGTCTCGCGGAAGGGCGGGGGGTACGTCGGGAGGGAGATCTGGACGCCCGAAATGGGTACGGAAAGAATGGGTACGATACCCAACAGCAGTTCCTGTTCATTTTGGACAGGGCTCGCTGTCCGCGCCGCCGCGGCCTGTGACCATTTGAGACAGGAAGGCCGCCTTCCCAACAGCGGCCGCTGATGGTTTGGGACAACATTTGTTGTTGGGCATTGTACCCGTTCTTTCCGTACCCATGTCGGGCGTCCAAAGGAGAGCCGGCTGCGCGTAAGAGTGACGTCTCGCTGGAGTGGCTCGATGGAGGGCGAGTTGAGACCACGGTCCGGCGCCAGCTAAGGCGGGAATATTGCGGACCTGCGATTCGTTGTGTGGAGTGATGACGATGAGCGCCGCATGTGTTATGAAAGGGCCGCGCGCTGCGTCCTCCCTAGTAGATGAAGACAGATGCCCACATGGCACCGATCATCAGCTTGCAGAGACACACGGGGTGATCACCTTGTAGCGCTGGTCGTGAGGGCCGCGTGCAGCATACGCTTGGAACGCATTATCGGAGGTTGGGGGGTGAGATCGCAGTGGAACGGAGAGCACCCCACCAGAAAATCGGTTTCGATTTCGTGTTCATGTCGCGGTTGCGGGCGAGGCGAAGTTGCGTGTTCGCGCGAGAAGAACGACTCCGCCGTCGCTAGAGCGATTCGGATGCAGTGGACCGCCTCTCCGCCCCCGGTGGACGCGCGGTGGCCCGTGGTGTCCCGCCGTGGTGCCCGGTGGTGTCGCGTTGGTTTTCGTTGGCGGTGGGCGGTCGGTGATTGAGGGTGTCCCGCCTTGGTATCGATAAGCGAAGGCGATAGTGAGATTGAAAACATTAGACCATTAGCATCGGCTGGATAGTGAAATCAAAAGTGAGATCGACAGTCAGGTTGATTGTGACATTGGTTGTGAGATTGAAAGCGGGGGCGATAGTGATATTACACTGTAGCGTAACAGCATCATCACGCAGCCTCGCTAACTCGAGGGCGCCTCACCAGCATCGTCATCATCACACCCATCGCATTTGTCAGCAGCTGGTTCCTTCTTCCCCCCCCCTCCTTATCAGCCGAAGGGTGGTCGTATAGACAGCTGCTTGTGGCATGCGCCTCTATTCATGGAGCGGCTTTGAGCTGCCGTTGTCCCGGCTCGCCCCGCTCCGACACATGGGCGGCAACGGCGCTGGGCCGAGCGCTTGAGCCTGGCCCCGCCGCGGCCCCCAAGAGTCTCAGAGGCGACGATGGGGGCGAATAGCCCAGGGGAGAGCAAGGCGCGAACTGAGCTGCGCCGATGACCTACGTCTTCGAAAAAAGGCTCCAGGGCGAATGCGTGTGATGCCCGCCCCTGGGCTAGTCGCCCCCCTCGTCGCCGCCGAGAGCCGCGCTCCAGAGGCCACTCCTGCGCAGTGGTCGCTCCTGCCGCGCAGAGGCGAAGCAGCGAGCATCCGTGGCACGCCGCGCGGTCGGGGGCCCGTCCGCGCGCCGCGCTCCTCCTCCTCCTCCTCCTCCTCCTCCTCCTCCTCGTCCTCCTCGTCCTCCTCGTCCTCCTCCTCCTCCTCCTCGTCCTCCTCCTCCTCCTCCTCCTCCTCCTCCCTCCTCCTCCTCCTCCTCCTCCTCCCTCCTCCTCCTCCTCCTCCTCCTCCTCCTCCCCTCCTCCTCCTCTCCTCCTCCTCCTCCTCCTCCCCTCCTCCTCCTCCTCCTCCTCCTCCTCCTCTCCTCCCCCCTCCTCGCCTCCTCCTCCTCCTCCTCCTCCTCCTCCTCCTCCTCCTCCTCCTCCTTCCTCTCTCCTCCTCCTCCTCCTCCTCCCTCCTCCTCCTCCTCCCTCCTCCTCCTCCTCCTCCTCCTCCTCCTCCTCCTCTCCTCCTCCTCCTCTCCTCCTCCTCCCCCTCCTCCTCCTCCTCCTCCTCCTCCTCCTCCTCCTCCTCCTCCTCCTCCTCCTCCCCCTCCTCCTCCTGGCATCCCTCCAGCAGGGGCGCGCCGACGGGCCTCCCGCGGCGGGGCGCGTCGCGGACGCCGCGCTGTTGCCCTGCCCCCCAGGTACGTGGCGCAGCTGCGGCTGGCCCCGGGCCTGCACGCGGTGTCGCGGTGCGAGGTCAGGGGCGGCGTCAGGGGGGGACTGGCAGACACCAGAGATCCAACGCTTTTGAAAAACTCAAGACGGAGATTGTTTTGCCCTTTTCGGCGTCTAGGTACTCCAGATTTCGTAATAAAGTGAGGGGGGTCTCATTTCGGGGGGGGTCTCTTCCATGCTATCTTGGAGGGCCTGGGGGGGTCTGGGGACGATGGTTTGGAGGGTTCTCCCACGGGGGAGGTCTGAAATGGCTTGTCTTGGAGGGTCCAGACCCCCTCCCTTTTATTACGAAATCTGGAGTACCCTCGCCGGGCCCCGGGAGCGTCAACAGAACGGCTCAGGATGAAACACGGGTCCCGGGGAAGGGGTCGGGACCTCCAGGGACCCCGTATTGGACAAACCACGACATCGGATCTCTGGGACTCACTCGGTAGCAAATCATGGGAGCCAGGTATACCCTCGTGATTTCTTCTTTGGCGTCGATTAGCGTCTGGGAATCGGTGAGATAGCGCCGATGTAGCGTCTGTTATATAGCGTCGACGAGCGTCCATTTAGCGTCGATTAGCGTCGATTCGCAAAAGCCGACAAGATGGTATGGGAGGCTCCCATGAGTTGCCACCGAAGGGGGCATCGACCCCCAATCCCCCACTCATCGCCTAGATTGGCGCCCGGTGGCCCACCGTGTCCAGGACCATGCTGCTTCGCTGCCTTGGAGGCCTTTGAGCCGATCCATCGGCGATGTCTCGCCCATGCCAGGCCGATGTGATCCCCCCCCCTGAGCGGGTCCCCCCCCACAGTCAACCCGCATAGCAAGGATCAGCGACCTTCCCACGGGTACCCTCGCATCCTTGCCTCCCCGGTCCATCCTTGGCCACCCTTCGTTGGCCGCGCCCCGCTCGAAAAGCCTCGACATGGGCGTCCACGGACGGCCCCTGCACCCTTGCCGCGCATCCTCGTGAGCAGGGCCGACCGTATCTCGCTGCCCCTCGCGAGGGCACGCCCGAGAGGGCGCTCCGGCTGCGCGGCGTGCTGGAGAGGGCGCGGGAGCTCGCGGCGGGGGCGGAGGCCCAGGACGGAGGGCCCGGCGGCCCCTTCGGCTGCGCGTCGCGGCTCCTGAAGGCCATCGGGGCCGCGTCGTCCGAGCACGGCGTGGCGGCCGAGGAGCTCGGGCTCTCGTTCTGCGCGCTCGTGGACGCGCACGCGGAGGTCGGGCGGGTGGTCTCTGGCAGCTACGGCACGTCGCTGCAGGAGCCTCGATGCTGCAGGAAGACGAAGCCCCCAGGGCTGGTTGTTCTTCGTGGTCCAGAGCGGCGTTGTGTCCTCCCGTTGTTTTGGTCCGTTTTCTTTTTTTTCCCGCGCGGGGATCCTCGTTCGCGCCGTTTTCGGTTCCGCGCAAGACGGCCGGTGTGGGCTCCGTGTTGGGCCGCTATGTTTTGCTCCGCCTGGTTGGCCGACAACCGAAGAGTTGGAAACTGAAACAAACAGTGCCCCCCCCAGCAGCAGTTGTCTTGGCATCGCCCAGGCGTGTGCACTTTTCCCCGGCGAGGACCATCGAGGAGCACTCTGGACCATTGAGAGCGAAACAAAAACATGTTCTCCGAACCCTTCCATCCCTCCCAGTCGTTCTCCTGGCATCGCGTGCGCGTTCCCCGGCGAGGACCCTCGAGGAGCACCCTGGACCACCGAGCGAACAGAGCGCGCGCGAAGCCAAGAGATGTGCACGGGGAAGGGGCGCACGAGCGATGGCAAGTTCTGAGTCGGGCGGGTCACCCTACAGGAGGAATACTCAAGAATAGTAAAGTTTGGGGACTTCCTATGTTTGAATGTGTTGGGCAATTTTTCTTCATCTGTTGACTATGTTTAAGTGTTTTTTTGTGACTATTTCTCATCTTTCCGCAGGAAATCTGCCTGTCGGGGGACACGCCCGATTTCAGGCAAGTTTTCACATCCACCATCGTGCATTTTTCGTGCGAAAATGCAGTCAACGCGCATAGTAAGGACAAACGACTTTTTCAAGGGTACCCTTGGGTCCTTGCCTGCCTCAGCCTCTGCGGCCCGCCCCTAGCAATTTTCGCAGGCCCGAATACTTCAACTTCGGCCTCCAAGGGTCTTGCGTCCTTGCCACGCGCCCTTGCTATACGTTTTCGCTGTGTGGGCAGTGGGGGGGGGGAAGACAGACACCCAGAACAGATGGGAACATGTGGGGCATCCTGGGATTTGTGTGTGTGTGAGTGTGTGTGTGTGTGTCTGTGCGTGCGTGCGTGCGTGCGTGCGTGCGTGCGTGCGTGCGTGCGTGCGTGCGTGCGTGCGTGCGTGCGTGCGTGCGTGCGTGCGTGTGTGTGTGTGTGTGTGTGTGTGTGTCTGTGTGTGTGTGAGTGTGTGTGTGTGTGCAGTCATTTGTGTGCCTGCGGGCCCCTTCCCCAGTGCAGGACGCGATGGAGCAGGGCCGGCGCCTCCAGGCCCGGCCGCCGCGCCCGACGGGGGGGGGCGGGGGCGGGGCGGGGCGGAGGGGGGCCACGGCGGGCGGCTTCTTCGGCCGCTTGGTCGGCCTCTGTCGGAGGGGGCCCCCTGGCGGGGGCCCCCGGGGGCTGGAGCGGAGGCGGGGCCCGTCCCTCTGCAGGAGGGATATCCAGACATGGTCAAGCAACTCGTACGGGGACGATGTCGGTCCAGAAATGGCCGTGGTCGGCAAAAACATGGTCAGGCAAAGCAACCGACCATGGTCCAGAAATGGCCGTGGTCGGCCTCTGTCAGAGGGGGCCATGGCGGGGGCCCCCCGGGCTGGAGCGGAGGCGGGCCCGTCCTTAGCGGACCCTGGAAACGAAAGGTCCGTTTTTGTTACCACATCCGTTTTGCCGTTTTGTTGCCGGTTCCGACGCCGGTTTTGAACCGGTTCCGTCGCCGTTTTTTTTGACCGGTTCCGGTTCCGGTTCCAATCCTGGAGCCGTTTTTTTTGCCGTTTCCGGTCGCCGTTGTTTTACCGTTTCCATTTTCAAGGGACATTTTTGGGGAAACGGTGAAAAAACGGCCCTGCCGTTCCCAGGGCCCACAAAGGGCCCGTCCCTCTACAGGAGGAGTATCCAGGCATGGTCAAGCAAGTCGTACGGGGACGATGTTTAGACTATGTTTGAGCATATTTGGAGTATGGTTGCAGTACTGTATATTTGTCGCCCAAAATCCCCGTGTATAGTGAGGGGGGCAGGCCCGACCTAAGACTGGAAACAAGAAACGGCGACCAGCGGTGTCGGGCAGTCTTGCGTCGAAGAAGAAAAAACGCCATACGCAGAAATTGGTGGCGCTCCGCACGGATTTCTTGGATCCCTGTCTGGGCTCCCACCCCCCCCGCGCCTGGCGCGCTCTGGGTTCCAGGGAAGGGGGTCCAGCGCAGATCCAGGAAATCCGCGCGGAGCGCCAAGAGTTTATTTTTATATTGTTTTCTCTTCTATTTCGTCCTTGGAGTGTCCTCGCTGGGCCCCAGGAGGGTCATGAAGCGGCTCTGCAAGGAGAGACCGTCCCGAGGAGGGGGTCCTGGCTGGAGCCACATGGGCGACGCAAAACAACGGGGTCGTCTGCGCCGACCTCGGCGGTCACGTAAGCTCCCCGCGTAATGTCTCGCGCGAGCGCCCTCGCTTCGAGCGTGGCGGGCCGCGAGGGCGGCCCGCGTCAGCCACCGCGTAGGGTCGCTGCGCCATCTCGCGCAGGATTCAGCTTTCGATCGCCACCCACGTGGCAGGGGCGCCCTCGAGGGCGCCAAGTTCTTCGCGCTTCGCGGTTCGGCCTTGACTCCTCGTCCTCCTCTCCTCCCCTGGGAGGCGGCGCGAGAGCGCGAAGTCACTCGCACTTCCGCGGGAGCGCGAATACGGGAGCCCCTGCGTGGTGGATCGCATCGCATCGCCGGGTGCCCGGAGGCCGGAGCGGCGGCGGCGCGCCGAGGGGGGGGGGGAGAGGCGCACGGGAGGGGGGGGGGCCCTCTCGGGAGGCTCGGGAGGCCTCCCTGCCTTCTGGGGAGCTCTCGAAGCCTTCGCCGAAGGCGCAGGGCGCTCCCAGGCTTATGTACGTCGGGCCTGTCCCCCTGCAGGGGGAATCTTCAAAAGCAGTCAAAAAATAGTAGAGGTACGATTTGCTGACTCTTTGTAGAATTTTTTCGGATCTGTTCTGGGTATGTCTAACTCTGCACCCAAAATCTCCCTGCAGGGGGACAGGCCCGACCTAATCCTAGGCCGGAGGGCTTCTGAGAAGCCCCCTCCCTTGTTCCAGGCAGCCCGAGAGGGGGTCCAGCTGGAAGGTGGTGGTGCGTTTGGAGCTTGGATGCAACTCGTTGCAAAAGCAGCGTTAGCCTGATGTGCCTGTCGCAGGCAGTCCCCAAAGCCCATGCCTTGTGCGATGCGGTTCCGACGCCGTTTGTTTGCCGGTTCCGTCGCCGTTTTTTGACCGGTCCCGGTTCCGGTTCCAATCTTGGAGCCGTTTTTTTTGCCGTTTCCGGTCGTCGTTTTTTTGCCGTTTCCATTTTCAAGGGACATTTTGTTGGAAACGGTGAAAAAATGGCCTTGCCGTTTCCGGGGCCCACTAAGGACGTCCTTAGTGGGCCCTTTCCCCGGGGGGGGGCGTTTTCTCATCCCGGCAAGGGCCCCCCCCCGTGTGCCGAAATCGGTAAGAAAAATACCTCCCGTCGTGTTTTTTTTTTTTTTCGACGCGAGCAGCCTCAGACCTGAAGTTGCCAAAGACGTGCAACGCCGCGAAAAAACACGACTGGAGCCCTAGACCAAATCTGCCTGTTGCAGTTTTTCGAGTCGGATCTACCTGTGAGGGTCCGGGCCCCTAAGCCGGGCGAAGACACCCGTTGTGGAAGCATGCAACGCCAGGATCTCGGGGCATGTCTGCTTCCTCCCCTCGGCGCGCCGCTGACAGGCCGGGCAGCGGCTGGGCTGGCCGGGCCTGCGCTCGGCCTGGATCGAGGTCATGCAGCGGCCGGTGCAGGCGCGCTCGGGCACCTTTGGCCGATCCAGGCCCCGCCCGCGCCTCGAGGAGGACGCGGCGCGGGTCGCCGACGAGGCTCGGCGGAGGGCGCCGGCTATACGCTCATCTGCTAATGCTGCTGCTGCTATGGGCCTTCCCGCCGCGCCTCCTCCTTCTCCTCCTCATCCTCCTCAAGTATCGTGCAATCCCTCAGCAGTAGATTTCGGCGACGGGATCTATGCAGATCTTCTGCCTTGGCCTGAGCCATCCTGGACCCAGGAGCGTTGTAACTATACGCCTCCATGGCCAAGCCAGGAGGCCCTTCTACACCGCCCCTGGGCCCAGAATCGGCCAGGCCTGGAGCAATGGATATATGTATAGAGCCCGTCACCCTACGAATAACAACATGAATTCGCGTCCTAACTGACGTCCTCGGTTTTAAGGGTTTCGTTTGGTACATCTGCAAAAGGGCCACGTATCCCTAGTCTTTCTGCCATCCTAACTTAGGTGTCCCCTTCGCAAGGGCTAGGGGTACTTCTATTGCTCATCAGACATGCACCGATGATTGCCAGATCGATCCTGGCCCTCACATGGTCGCGTCATGTCGGGAATCGCGACTGGAGGCCTCCGGGGGGCCCTCGACGGGCCCAGTGCGCGTTTTACATGATATGATTCGGGGTGCAGGGCTGGCCATGGGGAAGGAGGTGTCGGGACTTTGGGGACCTCGTATGGAAACAATCTGGACGTCGCATGTCTGGGGGGCACGAGAGCGGTGCCAGCTATACACGCACACCGATGCTGTCCAGGCCGATGCTGGGCCCACGATCGTATACCCTGCCG
Organism: Prorocentrum cordatum; assembly: GCA_963575745.1. NCBI lineage: Eukaryota > Dinophyceae > Prorocentrales > Prorocentraceae > Prorocentrum > Prorocentrum cordatum. Next base: position 127,645 of record CAUYUJ010018668.1, on the reverse strand, counting down.
ACACTTTGGTTTTTCCAACATCGTGCGTGGGGTTGTTGATTTCCAACAACAGCATCTCCTTCTCTTCCCGCCTCCACCCTCTTTCGCTGAACGGTCACTGCAAAAGTGATTACAGAATTGTTACGACTACTACGGCTATTCTTAC
>CAUYUJ010018668.1:0-122500 GCA_963575745.1 Prorocentrum cordatum | reverse complement strand
AGCTACGTGAGCTGATTCAACCCCCCCCTTTGCTACCCCCTCTTTCGCCCGGACGCGCTCGTACTACTGGGATTCATTCTCCCTCCAACCATTCACAGTTAGAGTCACTCCCAGACCGTCAATACTCGAGCCCGTTTATATTCGAGAACTCTTGCGCCGAGACACTCAGGGCGGACAGGTCCGTGCTAATAGGTGCACATACAGGGAGCTCCACGCAGTGAATAAGTTATTAATCGCTTCGCTCATTCCGCCGGCCCTGGAGCGCTATTTGGGGCCTCTTGGGGCCGCCTTTGGGGCTTCTTGGGGGCTTCTTGGGAGCGTCTTGGGGCTCCTTGGCGGCGTATTTGGCTCCCCTGGGGCCTCTTGGGGGGCTCTTGGGGGCCCCTTGGGGCGGGAGGGGGGGTAGTCGTTCGCAGCCCCCCCCTCGGAGGCCACGATCCTCGTGAGGCTTGGCGAAAAAAAACCCTCCCCCCTCGGGATCGCCCGGGGGTCAGCTGGGGATCGGCCGGGGTACTTTTCTTCGTCAGGGCCCCCCCAGGGGCCGCCCCGCGCTCGCGAACTAGAAATATTGTTACGTAGTTACCGGAGATCTTAGCACGCCTCTGGCCCGTTGGGCCGGCGAATTGTTTTGCCGATCGGAGTGGGCCCTCGCATCCTTCCCCCCATGGAGTAGATTTTGGCTGTGTTTTGGCGCCTGTCTCGAGCAGGTGGGGTCTCCCCATGGGACGCACGGTTGCAAACAGTCGCTGTAAGCAGGTCCGGAGCGAGACCCCTCCCCTCTCCCCCTCCCCGCCCCGTGTCGAAACGCTGGCTCAGAGAACGCTCACTCACAAGGTTTCGTGTCACTCCCACCCCATCCTGGTCATATTGCGCCACGAGTCCTGGTCATATTGATATACAAGAGCGTTCGAACGCCATGTCGCTTCAATATCTGCTTGCTCAAAGGCTCACACACGAGGTTCGACTGCATGTTGCGAGTGGGCACACGGACCCTCGTCGGATGATCATGCGAGGGTCGAGCCTTGATTGACATTTTGTGTGTTCACTGTCTTTGGGTTTTATTCGCCGTGACTTGATTCACGAATTGCAACCAGACAAGCGTACGCGATTCGGCCAAGCTTGGTGCCATGGCACCCACCCCTCCAGGGCGGCCCCGCCAGGGCGAGCAGGGCATTCGAACACCGTACAGGGTTTCGTGCCTTTTTTCGTACCCCTCCTGGGCGGCCTCGCCAGAGCGAGCAGGGTATACGAATCATCAAATTTACAGGGCTTGTGCCTCTCCCACCCGTCCAGGGCGGCCCCGCCAGAGCGAGCAGTGTATTCGAACACCATACCTGTTTAAGAGATTTCGTGCCCCTCCCACCCCTCGGGTGAGGCCCCGCCAGACCGCGGCTGGTGAGGATGCCCCCCACTGTGTGCGCGACCCAAGCGACTTCAGATTTGGGGACCTCCGACAGCACAGTGTTCGAGCCCGACGGCTTCGCTCGCTTTCGGGCCCCAGAGCCCTCCAAAGTCGATCTGGCTCGAACAATGGCGCAGCAAGGTGGGGTCCAGGGCTCGGTGATTGGCCTGTTTTCCACCACCACCACCACCATAAGTTGGATGGGAAATAGGCGGAGCAGGACGAGGAGGAGGAGGACGAAGAGGAGGAGGGGGAGGGAGGAGGAGGAGGAGGAGGAGGAGGAGGAGGAGGAGGAGGAGGAGGAGGAGGAGGAGGAGGAGGAGGAGGAGAAGGAGGAGGAGGAGGAGGAGGAGGAGGAGGAGGAGGAGGAGGAGAAGGAGGACCCCCTCCTCGTCTAACTTCTGGTGGTGGTGGTGGTGAAAAACAGGCCTATCACTCGGGCCACGGTGTCTCGCGACGTGACTTGTTTTTCTGGGGGGGACGCTCGAATCCGAGGGTCTGTCCCTGCAAGCCCGCCCGGGCCCGGAGGGGCACAGCTCTGCGCCGCTCCTGGGCCCAGGAAAAGAGCCCGGCCAGGGGCGGCGCAGGTGCACGCGCCAGGGAACGAGCGCAACTTCAAGTCGGGCGTGCCCCTCCACAGGAGGAATGTTCAGACAAAGAGAAAATAGTTATCTGGGGACGATGTTTCGATCATTTTTGAATTTCTGTTTGAGCATGTTTTGTTTTTGCATTTTTCGTCCAAAATCCGCCTGAAGGCCCGGTCTGAGCGTAAGCTGTCGGAGGTCTGCGGTGATTTCTGGGAAGTCGGCGCTGCGCCCCCCCTGGCGCACGGAGCGCGCCAGGAGCGGCTGCTGCCCAGAGTTAAAAAGCAGTCAGGTCCGTAGCGTGTTGACGCGGCGGCTATGGAACGACCCGGCGATCGGACAGCCGCCGACCGTGCAAGGTGGAACGATCCACGCGGGCGTCGGAAGCCAACGCCAGAGTCGTCACGGCGCGAACCTACCGTGCCTTGAGTGGCAGGCAGTGTCAGCCAGAGTGCCGCCCCGAGCTGACCAGAAACCACTGCTGCGCGGGCGTGTTGTTACCTTCCCGCGGAGCGCGCCAGGGGGGTTGGGGCAGAGACGCCGCCAAGGGACTCCAGCGCCGATCCCAAAGAGAGCCGAGACCCATGCCAAGAAACACCCTGCTTGCCTCCAGGGTGTTTCGATGGCTTCGCTATGCAACGCGTGACGCTCCCACACCACAAGTCGATGGAAGGCCTGGGGCCTCCAAGTTTGGTTTATTGTGGAAGGTTTCTCGTTGTCGTACCCCTACTGCATGTTTATGTCAATGAGTGTTCCTCGAACGATGGCTGGCGTCCTCCCAGGCTCGCCAGGCGCACGTGGCCGCCACCCGGCGGCGCCTCGAGGCGCGGAGGGAGGCGACCTGCGCGCGCCTGCTCGCCAAGGCCGAGCAGGCGCTGAGGGCTGCCCAGCTGCTGCGGCGCGGGCGGCCGCTCGGCACGCGCGGCTGCGCCGAGCGCGGTGCTGCTCGGTAGCAAGTCGTGGGAGCCCGGCGTACCCTCGCACCTCTGTCCTCGGCGTCGCTTCGCGCCGATCCGCGTCTGGGGTCGATGCCGCAGCCTCGATGCAGCGTCGGCCAGCGCCGACGAGCGCCGATTCGGCATCGATGAGCGTCGATTCGCAAGAGCCGACGAGAGATGGTGCGGGAGGCTCCCGTGAGCTGCCACCGAGAAAAGGTGCTGCCGCCGTCGGCTGCGCCGGAGCTCGCCGCTCGGCCGCGCCAGCGAAGTGACGGCTCGGACTGCGCGGGCCCACCCGGCAGCGGGCGCGGGCGGCGCCCGCCCGGCAGCGGGTCGGCCCTGGGCGGCGTCGGGGGGGGAGGAGAGGCTCACGGGGAGGGCGGGCGGGGCGCATCGGCGCCCCATGCGTTCACGGATCGCCGAGGGGTGCCCGACGGGCCCCACCCGCCCAGCGGCGCGCGAGTTCTCAGTCGGGGGCCTGCCGCCGATCCGGCCGCCGATTCCGGCTAGATGCCTCTCCCTCCCCCCCTTGAGCGTCGAGTCTGCACGAACGAGATGGGCACGGAAAGAATGGGTACGATGCCCAACAGCAGTTCCTGTTCATTTTGAACACGATTCGTTGTCCACGCCGCCGCGGCCTGTGTCCATTTGAGACAGAAGGCCGCCTGCCCAACAGCGGCCGCTGTTGGTTCGGGACAACATTTGTTGTTGGGCATAGTGCCCATTTTTTCCGTACCCATTTCGGGCGTCCAAATCAAGAGTTTCCCCCCCAGCGCTGCCCTTCAGGCCGAGCAGACGTCGAGGCCTGCCCAGCTGCCGGCGACGCTGAAGCCTGCCCAGCTGCCGCTGCGAGGGCGGGCGCGGGGCCAGCGCCGCTCTGGCGAGCGCAGTGCCGCCGTCGTTGGCGCCACTGGAGCTCGCCGCTCGCGCTCGCGGGCGGAGTGACTGCTCGGCGCAGCGTGAGTGTGCGCCCGCCACGGCAGGGCGAGGCGAGACATCGGTAGGTGGCCTTCGGGGGGCCCCTCGCCGCTGGGGGCCCCTCGTCGCCGGAACACGGGCGCGGTTGGACCCTAGGAGTGGTCGGGGCCACGACTTTTCGAGCTTCTGGTGTCTCAACTCGCCTGCTCCGAGCGCACCCGGCAGCGGGTCGGTCAGAGGAGGAAGTGAGTGCCAGAGCCGCTGCTCGTCCTGGGGATGACTGGCCGCCACAGCTGCCGCGCATGATCGTGCTGCAGGCCCATCTTCGGTATTGCCTCAGGTGCGCCACATCCGCATGCCTGGTTCATGCACGGATCGGCGGCGCAATTCGGACCCTACCCTCGCCGATCAATGATCTGAGCAATGGGCGGCGGGGTTGGGGCTCGGAATCCATCGAATTGGCGAGACTTGAAACCTACCCCATCGGAGTGATGAGGGCCCCTTCGCGCGAACCTATTTCAACTCGCACACGCACGTCGGAGAGATGAGAAGCGACACCAACACCACCAGGGTGCCCACCTCCAGCGCTGAGGTCCGCGATGCCTCCCCGAGCTGGAGACTGGGGATGTCTCGAGCGAGAGGGGGTGGCCACACCACCAGAGAAACCTCCCTTGCCTTCTCGCATCTCCTCGGCCTGGTGGTGTTGGGGTCGCCTTGTTCCTAGCACGGGCCAGTTCGGGGCGAGCGCGCGTCGCTGCGCTTTCCTTGTCATCCTGACCCCTTCTCGTGTTCTGGCCGAGGGGGTGTCCCGGCGGAGCCCGTCCACGGCCTACCGCTCGGGGCCTGAGGGGGGATCGAGTAGTGGTTGAGTAGGGCATCGACTACAGGATGCACTTACCCTAGACTTGTCTGTTCCGTAGAATCTACGAACAAATGCGCAGACCGCTCCGTACATCTACGGAGCGTTCCATGTATGTCTTCGCTGATTTGACGAGAACATCAGTTCTGGGGTACATCACTTCTGCAGCCGATCCCCTATTCGATATTGGGCCCCCCGAGAAGAGTACATGAAAAATGGGTACGATCCCTAGCCGCGGATCGGGCCCAACGCTAGGGTGCTGCTGGAAGTGCCTGCCTCTAGCCCAAGGCTTGCCCCCGAGATTTCTAAGGAGGCCCCCGCGGCCTCCAGAGTGCCCCTCACGAGGCCCAGAGGGCCCCATGTCGCAGGTCTAGAGGTTGACACCAACACCAAGATCGGCGGTGTGCCTCCACCGAGGGAAGACGATCCCGATCTCGGTGATGGTGGTAATATTCTGGCTTCCAAGGTGACCGAAAGAATACCACCAACACCGAAATCTAGGATCATCTTCCCCATGTGGAAGCAACCCCCTGTGCTGGTGTTGGTGCCAATTTCCAGGCCTCCAACCATGGTCTCCACAATTGAGCGGAGAGCTGGGGGTACCGTGGGCCAGTGGCACCTCCCCCCGACAAGCCGACAGCGTCCTCTGCTTGGCAGGCGATCTCCAGTCTCAAATGGACCACGCCCGCGACGACACCGAAAGAGAAGCCGGATCAACATGGGCAGGAACCGTTGTTGGTTTGCGTTCCCACCGTTGGCGTACCCATTCGATCGTGGCGATGCTGGGGCCCATGACCCTGTCCAATGGTTCGCCGTTTTTGGGTTGCGCTGTACAAGGAAAGGTCGACGACCGCGGCGGGCTCGTTTCGTCACGAGTCAAACGCTGTGGACATGTTCAGCAGCCCCTCGATTCTATCCGGGCGGGACTGCGGGGGCCATCGGTCGAAGAAGAACCTGCCAGAGACACGTATACCCTTTGCGGATCTCTGTGCGGATTTCTTAGATCGACGCTGGACCCCCGCTGGCGCCACAGGCGAGGGGCGTGCGGCACCGATCCCAGAAGTCCGCACGGAGTTCCGAAAGCTTATGACGATGCAGTTTTGTGCTCCTCCTGCAGCCCACCCGCACAGCAAGGATGAGCAACCTTCCCTAGCAGCCTTGCCCTTTCGGCCTTTCGGCCCATCCTAAGCGGCCTTCCTGGCAGCCTTGCCCTTGCCCTTCCGGCCCACCCTTGCCCACCCTGGCAGCTTGGCCCACCCTGGCAGCCTTGCCTTTTCGGCCCATCCTACGCGGCCTTCGCTGGCCAGCCTCGTTCGAAAGCGTTCGCGTGGGCTTCGGAGGCCCCCGCATCCTTCCCGCGCACCCTTCTGAGAAGGGTTGACTGCTCGGGGTGTGTCAGGAGAGGATCAAACACACAGAGACACAATGAATCGTCCACCCCCAGGAAAATGTCGGAAAAGATGGGCAGTGGGGGGAAGTGGGGGGAAGACAGAAACCCAGCAAACATGGGAAACTATGGGGAATCCTTTGATCTGTGTGTGCATTTATTTGTGTTTGTCGCGGCCGCAGCCCGACCGTGGCCGCTCGCCGCCGGCGCTTCCGCCTGCGGCTGTAAAAAAAAAGTATTTATTTGTGTGTCCCAGGGCCCCTTCGTTGTGGGCTCGCCGTGCGCACTCGCCCTGCCCGCCTGGCCGCGCGTCCGGCCCCCCGCGCTCCGGGCGCTCCCCGGGGGGGGGTGGGGCGGCCTCTGTCAGAGGCGGCGCCGAGCGAGGCCGAGCCGCGCGGCGCGTGCGAGTCTCGCGAGAGGGTGCTCGCCCCCGACTCTGACTCAAACGACGCGAAGATCGGGACAAAATCGGATCGGGATAACTCGAAAGTCTCTGAGAATCAGCGGGTTTGGAGGATGTATTGGGCGCCGCGGCCGCTCCAGAGCGTTCCGGAACGCTCTGAGAGCGCTCCGGAACGCTCTGGAGCGATTTATCCCGATCTTAGCTCTGTTTTAGCGTGCGAGTCTCGCGAGAGGGCGCTCGCCCCCGACCCTTGCGGACGCCCGGAGGTGTGCGCCCCCCGCCCCCCAGCCTCCCTGGAATCCCAGACCCCACCGTGTCGCGAAAAAGGCACGACGGGCGGCTTCTCGCTATGTTCGGCCTCCGCGGGCCCTCGCCGGGCCTCGGAGCCGTCAAACAACGATTCAGGATGAAAAGCCGGTCTCAGGGAAAGGGGTCCAGGGGGTCGACGTTGTAAAGAAATCACGACGTCGGGGGTCTGGGATCTAGACCTCCCAGATGGGGTCCGAGCAGATTGGGTCGAAGGATCGTTCCGCATCGCCGATGAATCGGCGATACGGCTCGATGTGGATCCCGATGTTCTCCAGGCCGATGGCGCCGATGCATCGCCGACGTCGACGATGTATGGGCGATGCGGCGCGATCCTCCGACCATTTCTCATCTGGGGTCCAGGAACTCTATAGATGCCTCCTGTCCTTCAACCCGAGGCGCCTCTGTTTTCTCGGATGGTCTCGATGCTGTACACCACGGCGTCTTGTCGGTCAGGGAGCCAAGGTGTTTGGTAAAGAAGTTCATCGCATGGGCGCTTCAGGCTTCCCGCAGATGTGTTCGTACACCGAGCTCGTTGGCCGACCAAGCGACGTGGTGTACACATCGAGCCTTGCCGTTTTCTCTGCGAGGAGGGTTGGCAGCATCAGCAGCACACACAGCAGGCAGTCCCGTCGCTCGCCCCCCTCGTAGCCGTGCCCCCACGTCCCCCCAGTGCGCTGAGCGTCGCCAGGTGAAGAGCTTGATCCCGCGATGGCGCGGCCGATCTGTCCGGCAGATCCGCCCGAGCGGCCCCCCGACAGAATTCAAGAAGCGAGGATCCTGGCATCGAGGAGCATCGAGGACCATCGAGGAGCATCCTTGATCACTTCGCGGAAAAAAAACACGCACGACACCGAACCAAAAAACACAGAACATGGACGTCCGAGCGATGGCCAGGGATGGGAAAGGGGAGGCAGGGAGGCCGTCTTGGGCCCTCTCACCGCTCGCGATCCCCCCCTCCCCTCCCCAGGCCCAGGGGCGGGGCGCAGCGGGAGGGGTCAAGCTCCCCGCGAGCACGCTTCAGGTTGTCTCGCTCGCTCCCGCCCCCCCCCCCTCCACTACAGTCGGGGCCTTGACCTAAGGAACCCAAAATAAGGAACGAGGCCCCTTTTTCCCATAAGTTAACCTTCGATTTCCTGTCGAAAACAGAAGGAAAGCCTGAGGCAAGCTGTGAAACACTTAAGGAACGCGGAGCCCCTCCCCAACGAAAAGGGTTCCTTCTTCAGGGCCCCGACTGTACACAAGCAGCACCCGCGTCTCAGCATGGGCGGGGGCCGCCATCGACAACCCAGCGGGAACCACTGCAGAGGTGCGCGACGCCCGCGAGGTGCGCCGCACGTGCCGGGTGCCCCACGGGCAGCCTAGGGCGTTCCCCGTCGGGCAATCTGCCGGCCCACCTGCCACCACGATCCAACACCAATGCAGAGCGACCCCGGGTGTGCGAGCACTGTGTTGCTGTGTGGGCGTGCAGCCGCAATGACTTTCCACCTGTTCTTGACAGGGATTGTTGGGCTTGCGCGCTACAGGCAGCATGCCGCCCCTCCCCCCCGCCGTCCCTGGTAATTTGAACTACGCACTCGTTCTCTTGACACGGATGGCGTGGGATGTGAGCCTGGACGCAGCAGGCAATGTACCGTCCTCCCACCCCCCTCGCCCCCTTGTCAGAAACTACTGCCAAGTGGCCGCGGCGTCCGCGCACGGTCAAGATTTTGGTGCAAAGTGCACGTTGTGTTGTTTGTTTTGCAAGGTACAGCGGGGGGGGGTCGGCATCTGGGTTTGTCGCCAGTCTGGTGGGGGAGGGGGTATAGAATGGTAAGGAGCACTGTCCCCCCCCCCCCGACGGGAAAGAAGGGAGGTTGGAAGAGGAAGCGCCCCTAAACCACCTACGCCCTGACGGCGCGTAGGGCTGGTGGGGTTCAAGAGGTGAGGAGACTGAAGACTGTGACTGTAAGAAGACCATGTCCCCCAAACAAACAGATCAAGGAACGGTGAGAAGACCAGGTCCACCGTGACTCGCTGCACACCCAAGATGGCTTGGTGCGCATGGAGGCAGGGTCCTCTTGGGGCCTTCACCGTTTTGGCGGGTTTCTCGGTCAGGAAACCACAACCAAGAGTGGTGCACATGGAGCCCCCCGGCTTCCGGGTTGTGGTCAGCCTCTCCAGGGCTGCTGTCCACACCGCGGCCCTGCCTTTTGAGGGACGGGCTGGCGCTTCGCGGCAGGTGCGGCCAGCTCGGGCGGGAGCGCGCTAGCTGCACGGTTGGTGCTCGCCCCGCACGCGCCACTGTGCGCCGCGATCGGCAGCACTCGAAGAAGGAAGAACGTCATAAGCCTAAACTTGTGCCGCTCCGCGCGGATGTCTTGGATCCGCGCTGGCCCCGCCCCCCCCCCGGCGGCGCATCCGGCGCCGCCCCTTGCGCGCTCCGCGCGCCAGCGCAGATCCAAAAATCCCGCGCGGAGCGCCAAAAGGTAATGCTTTTTTCATTATCGTTTAACCAATGCCCATCCCCATCCCCATCCCCTTCGAGACCCCCACCAAATTGCCACCCAAGTTGGGGATACACCCCTCGAAACCCGAGGGGAACGACCCATATCCCCACCTAGGGGGGTACATCCACCAGTGGGGCCCAGGCCACACCGCTGGGGACGGGGATCGGTGAAACTACTGCCACAAGCGAACCCTACCCTACCCCCCACAATTTTTGAGGGAGAGGGTGGGGTTCACTTCGCTCGTGACCTCCCGAATAAAGTGAACCCCACCCTCCCCCTCAGAAATCGTGGGGGGTACGGGTAGACTTCGCATGTGGCCCCCTAACGACACTCTTCTCTGCTGCCGTTCTTCTTCCTCCCGAGTTCTGAGCACGCCCCGCTCCGAGCCCCCTCTTAGCCGGGCAGGCGTGTCGGCACGCGACGCGCGCTCGCACCTCGAGCCGCGGTCGGCGTCGGGCCGACCGCGCGCCTCGCCCGGGCTCGGGGTGCGGCTGGGGCCTGGCCTTTGCGTCGGGGCATGCCCCTCCACAGGAGTGAAGATCCCAAACCAGTCGAGCAATTCTCGGTGCACCTTTTTCTTTGTTACTATGGCCGACGACCATGTTCGAGCATTGCTTTGGTTTTTCTCTTGTTCGTCCAATATCCGCCTGTAGGAAGACATACCCGACCTAAATCCTGGCCTCGCCCGCGGGCGCACGCCGGCACTCTGCCTGATCGGCGCGGTTTGCACCGTGATCGTTGCGCTCGGCATCGTGTACCTAGCGGCCTCCCGGCGTTCCCGCTGCCGCGACGAGACCCGAAGCCAACCCTCGCCGATCAAGGAACCTCTTGGCATCGCTCGGACGTGTGCATTCTTTCTCGGCGAGGACCATTGAGGACCATCCTGCACCATCGAGCAAAAACAACACGCACGAAAATGACAAATGCACGGGAAATGGACGTCCGAGCGATGGCAAGGAATGACCTTCGCCGATCAACGATTCGGCGGCGGGGGCAGGGTTCGCAGTTCGTCGAACACGCGTCGAAGTCTGGGACTCCTGCCTCCGCCTCCCACCGATTCGGGAGAGTCGATCGTTGGTAGGGGGTAGGGTTCGGATGTCGCTGCCTAGGAGAGGAGGGGCCTCTCGGACGCCTCTTGGATAGGATGCAACTCCTGGGAGATAGATTCAGCATCGGCGCTGGTATATCCGTGGTCGAGAACCAGCTTCGTCCGGCCTGAAATCCCGTGTAATCCCGTCTAGTTCCATTCGATCCGATGCAATTTGGCTTATTGCCAGGGCTAATCTCGGCTAATCCGGCCTAATAGCCCCTTGATCTGGCTACAAGTCTCTAAATCATTCTCAGGAAGGCCTCCCAGGCGTTGCTTCCTGATCTTGGGCCTCTTGGGGAGCCTCCTGGAGACCTTGGAGGCCTCTTGGAAGCCTTTTGCCAGCCTCCTGGGGTCCTGGGAGGCCTCCTGGGCACAAGGGGAGCCTCCAGGGTGCATCGCGCTTTTGGGCTGGCCTGCAGGGCCTCCCAGCCGGAGGCCCCCACACAGATCTCCAGGAGGGACCCCCGGGACCACAGGAAGGCACATTTGGGATGTGTGCCCCGATCCGCACCCCTCCGCTCCCCTGCGGGAGACTCGCGCGGGGCGCGCCCCAGGGAAGTAGCGGCCGCGCCCACGGGCGCCCAGGGCTCCAGAGCCTTGGCCGCCTCTCACGGGCATCCAATGCTGAGCATGGAGGGATCGAAGGGACCTGAGGGCACTCCCCTCAGTGCCGACGTACGGCACGGTGGCGGATGGCTGTCGTAAGACAAATGCTCCGTGATAGTAATGGGCACGACGTCTGCGAAGAAAATCGAGAGCAGCCACTGCTTTCGCTTTGCTGCCAGGATATTCGGGAAGCGGGAGGGCAGGAGTCCTCGGGTTGGCTTCTGTTTTGTTGGTGCATCCCTTTACGAGAGATTCCCACGCGCGCCGAGCTCACGCCGAGGTGTTGTCTCTCCCTCTCTCTATATCTCCCCTTCCTTATACACATGATTATTATTCATATATTTTTATAGGCTGGGGACCCCGGAAAAAGTGCCCCCCTCTAACGGATTTGGCCCACCTCGGGCCTTTCGGGCAGCCCCCCAGAAGAACTTGGGAGAACCTCACGAGGGCCCGAAGACGGCCCCAGAGGGCCCCCGACGTTCCGGCGCGCGCCCGAAACGACCCCAGAGAGCCCCAAGACGGTCGACGACGACGCCAAAGGAGCCGTCATACCCCCAAAAGTTGCTCCAAAACGTCCCAAGAGGCCTCCAAGAGCACTCCCAAGAGGGCCCCAAGAGGCAAAATGCATTGATTCTCCGTTGCTTGTGTGGGGGATTTGGGAGTTCTCCCCTTTTCGGCTTTCGTACGCTCCAAGACGGCCCACGAGGCCCCCAAGATCGCCGTAAGATGGCACGATTGACTTCCAAGAGGGCCCCAAACCGTCCCAAGAGGGCTCCGAGACAGTCCGGACAAGGCCCCAGGAGGCTCCCAAGAAGCGCCGAAGAGGCCCCCAGGAAGCCCCAAGAGGTTCCCAAGAGTCCCCAAATATCCTGCAAAGACCCCACAGAAGTTCGAGATCGCTCCAACACGTCCGAAGAGGCCTCCGAGAGCAATCCCAAGTGGGACCCACGAGGCAAAATGCATTGATTTTCCGTTGGTTTGGGGGGGATGTTTTCTCCCTTTTTCGGCTTCCCGACGCCCCAATACGGCCGACGAGGGTTCCAAGATCGACCTAAGACGGCCCGACAGACCTTCAAGAGGGCCCCAAACCGGCTCAAGCGGGCCACAAACCGGCCCAAGAGGGCCCCCAGACAGTCCTGGCAGGGCCCCGGGAGGTTCCCAAGAGGCCTCGAAGAGACCCTGAGCGGCCCCAAAGAGGCCCTCAGGAAGCTCCAAGAGGTCCCCAAGAGTCCCAAAAGATCCGCAAGGACCCCACAGAAGTCCGAAAACGCCTGAAAACGCACCCGAGAGCCCGAACATGACCCCAAGGGCAGCCCAACAGAGCCAATACGCGCCCCAAGACGGGCCCAAGCGATAACGGGACTGCATACGTCCCACAGAGGCCCTCAGAAGGCTCCGGGAGGCTCCAATAAGGTCCACGTGGCGTTAACACTATGAACGCGAGGCCTCCCAAGAGCGTGCGACGGCGCAAAACAATTTCAGCGTCGAGATAATCGAGTCCCGCTGCGACACGGTCCCGAGGCCCCCCAAGGCCCTCACACCGCTCCTTCCATAGTCCCAAGGACACGATCTTGGTAAGCCCAAGTCGCCGTTCCATTTTCTGCAGAATCCTCCGTGCCGTCTCCTACCCATTTGTTTTGACACTCGCGAGCCCGTCATTGCATTTCTGGCCCCCACCTCTGTAGCCACGACCGCGTACATGTATATAGACATGCATATGTGTACACGTAGATCTGCCCAAGTAGACATGACACACATGTATGCGCAAGCATAGGTATCCATATGTGTATATCCACATAGATCTAGATATAGAGATATAGATATGCACGTACGTCAATATACCCACCCAGGAACACACGTGTGTATATATATATACATGTATACATATATACACCTACACGTATGTATGGCGTGCATGCGCGTGCGCGCGTACGGCATATATGCACATACTCGCACGCGCACATATATGCATGCACGCCGCCCGCGAGCCAAACAGAAAGGACCAAGGTGCATGGCGTGAAGCGCCACTGCAGCTTTATATATATATATATATATACACACATGTGTATACATACACACATATATATATATATATATATATATATATATGTATATGTCGATGACCCTGGATCCGTTGTTTGTGGTCTCAGGGCCCGTCAACGGCCGCCGAGGGCCGAGGTCAGCGAGAGGCGCTGGGAGTGAACGAAACAGATTGTCGTTGAACTGGATCGTATCTGTTGGCTCAAAATCCCTTTGGAGCGTCGCGGGAAGGCCCTGGCAGGCGTGGGCATCAGAGTTGCATAAGCATGCGCAGCACATTTGCCGACGGTCTTCGAAAAGGGCATGGGGGCCTGTCATCAGCCCCGCCCTCCCCAGAGGCCTTTGAGATGCCCCAGGAACGCCTCCCAAGAGGCCCCCTGCTGCATTCCAAGAGAGCCGCGCCGCCCCACCCCCACCCCCCGGAGCCTCTCCGAGTTCTGGATCCCCGGAGGGGGGGGGCCAGGCGTTTCGCGCCCGCCTGGCTCTCTGGTGGCCCTGGGCGCCCCCTGCCCCAAAGGCCCGCCCCTCCCCCCGAGGCCGAGGATTCGACTGCACGAGAGAGTGACCTTTCGCCGGGAGGGACCTTGGGTCCAGGCCCCACGGGGCACCCCTTCGGCTGAGGGCGACTCGAGGGCAGCGGCTGGCGCGCCTGGCGGTGTCCCCGAAGGGGACTCCCCTTGGCCGCGCACCACAAGGTCACTCTTGCCTACAGTCGGGGGGTTTGCCAGGACTCGGGTTCGCCATCGTTGTTTGACGACCGCGACTCGGATTTTGACGAGTAGGAGTTTCGTGGGATGTCTCTAGCGGGAGGCCTCGTCAAAATGTAGTCTCGGCCTCGTCATTTTTTTGACGACCTCGTCGGGGATTTCCCGGTCCCCTGTACCCGGGTCTTACGGCCCCCTGATACAGGGTCACTCTTGCGCGCAGCGGAGGGGACTTCGGGGGCGTGGAGGGGCTGGAGGGGGCCGCGGCGTCGGAGGCCCATGGTGTTCCGCTCCTCCCCGGGCGGCCTCCGGTTTGGTTTCACGGGCCGCGAAAGGGGGGGCCGGGCGAAAGGGGGGGATTGGGAAAGGGGGGGTTTTGAAATTTGCTGCATGCAGCTGGATTCGGCCTCACCGAGGGGCCCATTCCTCGATAAATGGCCGCCTCCGGCGCCGGGAGGCGCCAGGAAAAATCAGCTACTTGAGCTGATTCTCAGCCCCCCCCTTTGCTATCCCCCCCTTTCGCCCGACCCGAATGTCCAGCGCAGGCCAGGGCCGAGGAGAAAAATCAAGCAAGCATCTTGAAATCAAGCCTCGCTGCTGGAAGGCAAGAGAAAACGCTGAAGGCATACACGCACACACCATGACATCCAGCGGCGAGGTGGCGTGTGAGGACGTCCCGCACGAGCGCGTGGTCTTGGAATACATGGAGGGAGAGTATCAGGCTGGAGCCGTTATTGCATTCACTCGGGGACAAGGGAGCGAGTTTGGTGACCCCAGATTTCCCCTGATGCTAAACATGGTGCGAGACCTCGCGGGGCCCCCTTGATCGAAAAAATAGGGTGGTCACTAGAGGATGGGGATCAACAATATTTCTTTTTTTTTGTTCAGACATGAGAAACAAACACAACAATTATTTGCTTCGAGCGATCCCCACCGAGTCCTTGGGCCCCTGTCCTCCCTCTCCTGCCCTGCCTCCTTCCCCTCCTCCTCCCTCCCCCCTCCCATCCTTAGACTGAGGGGCGCATGCGAGGAGGCCGCCCGCGGCGGGGCGGCGGCAGGGACTGCGGGATTCTCGGGACAACTGGGGGTCTGGCCTGGTTTTTGTTTGTTATGTGATGTTATGTCGTGCTCTGGTGTGGTTTGTTTCGTGATGTGTTGTGGTTCTTTGTTATGTGACGTGTTGGTTTGGTTTGTTTTGTGATGTTCTGGTGTGCTCTGTTCTTTCATGATATGCATTGTTTTGTCATGTTCTGTCCTGCTCTGTTCTGGTCTGTCGTGTTTATGTGTACAATGCTGTGCTGTTTTGTCATGATGTGATCTGTGATGTTATGCGATGTCATGTCATGATCTGTGTTATAATGGTACTGCCATGTTGTGTTCCGTCGTGCTATGACATGATCGTGTTTGGTTGTGGTACCTTCTGTTTTGACATGTTGTGTTTCGTCGTGTTCGTCGCCATACTCTGTTGTTGTGCCATGCTATGTTCTGAACGCTGTGTTATGAGATGGTATGTTCTGTCACTGTGTGTTCTGGTATGATATGGTAGGTTATGGTGTGGTATGCCGATGTCTGACATGTAATGTCATGCCTAGATATGGTTTGTGATGTTATAAAATGATGTATGCTGTCATGACGTTGCTATCGTGTGTTCTGTCATGGCCTGTTGTGCAATGGTGTGTTGTTTCGGGTTTGTCGAGGGCGCGACTCGGGGATTTTCGGGACAACTGTGGGTCTGACCTGGTTTCTGGTTGTTCTGTGATATTCTCTAGTGTTCTGTACTGGTTTGTTATGTGATGTTCTGTGGTTCTCTGCTATGTGACGTTCGGCTCTGGTTTGTCCTGTGATGTTATGGGTGTGCTCTGTTTTTAATGCTATGCTCTGTTATGTTATGTCGTGTTCTGTCTACTATGTTGGTCTGTTCTGGCGTGAAACGCTCTGGTAGGGTCTGTGATGTTATGGCATGATCTGCTTTGTAATGGTACTGCCATGTTCTGTTCCGTCATGCCATTTCATGGTTGTATCATGTGAGGTTATCTTCTAGTGTTGCATGTTGTGTTATGTCGTGTTCGTCGCTATGCTCTGATGTCGTGATATGATATGTTCTGCACGTTGTGTCATGATTTGACATGTCCCGTCAAGGTGCGCGATGTTGTGTTGAGTTATGTTATGTTATGTTAGTGTGTGTTCTGTCGTTGTCTGTTCTGCGATGTTCTGCTCGGGTATGGTTTGTGGTGTTATAGTATGTTCTATGTTGTCATGGTATTGTTATGCTATGTTCTGTCATGTTCTGTTGTGTACTGTTTTGCTGTTTCGTGTTTATGGAGGGCGCGAGACTGGACTCCCAGGGACACTCGGGGACTCGGGGACACTCGGGGACTCTCGGGAAATCTTGGGGTCTGGCGGCCGCGGTATGCAGTCGTGTTTGTCGAGGGTGAGTGGGCGGGATTCCCAGAGACTCTCTGGGATACTGGGGGATTCTCGGGACAACTTGGGTTCTGGCGGCCGCGGTATGCAGAGTGGGGTTGGCCGGGGGGGTTATTATTGAAATCTAACAACCCCAACCTGTCGGGTGGGGAACAACAGCAGCAGTATCAACAACCACAACAATAACAGTAATTTTCGAGACTGTTCGCTCTTACTGGTACGCGTGTTTTGCATTCCGTATACCCGTACCCTCGATACCCGCCCATTTCGTCTTCGATTGCACCCCCTTTCGGGGGGGAATCTCTTCCTTGTCGGCCGCAGACTCAAGTGCGAAGAAGTCGCGAGCGAGAGCGCCGTTCCTGAGTTCGGGGGCCTCTCTGGCCAGGGGCCCCCGGAATACTGATGGAGAAATATCGAATGGGAGCTTTTGTCGCCGTGTCCAGGCCTCCACCAACTTGCCTGAATTATTTGAAAGTCTCGAGCGAGAGCGCCGTACCTGAATTCGGGGGCCTTCTAGTCCAGGGGCTCTCGGAGTAAATCGTGAGGAAGCAGGAGCCCTTGTCGTCGTTGCTGGGCCTCCGCCAACTTCATTGAATTGCGAGGCAGTCTCGAGCGAGAGCGCCGTTCCTGAGTTCGGGGGCCTCTCTGGCCAGGGTGTCTCGGGGTAACTTTTGAGGAAGTATCGAGAGGGAGCCGTTGTTGTCGTAGCGTGGCCTCCAAGGGCCCACATTTAGGGTCAAGCCACCCTCGGGCGGGAGCCTCGTTTTCCGGAGATCAACAATGCTTATGTTTGAGCCATGGGTATTCAACAACATCAACAACAGGCACAACCAACAACAGCAACCAACAACAACAAGCACAAGCACAACCACAGCCACAGCCACAACCACAACAACAACCACAACAACACCATCAACAACGACACCTTCACCATTAATCGCAATCATTTTAAACGTGTTCGCCTTGCCTGCTCGCGTGCCATTTAACACGTATTCCCAGCCCTCGATACCCGCCCTTTTCGTCTTCGTTCGTATCCCTTTGGGGGTATCTCTCTTTTAATCTGCCGCGTGTAATTGGTGCAGCCCCTCAAACAGGGGAAGAGAGGACGGATGGAAGGTGGGGGAAAAGGATGCAGCACGGAATAGGTTAGCAGGAGGGAGGCTAGGAGCTGAAAACACGAGGAAGTACCAGACGGGCTGATCGGGCGGGTAGACCCTGACGGGCAGGTCGGGCAGGCGGGCCCAGGCTGCCAGGTCGATCAGGCGGGTGGATGGGGCGTGAGCTGCATGAGTCGCCAGGAGGTCTCGAGCGATGGCGCGATTCCCAAATGAATTGCCGGAGAAGCCAGTGGGAGAGCGCGATTCCTGAGCGTCGGGGGCGCGGCGACTGAGGAGGAGGAGGCAGGACTAAGAGGAGGAGGAGGAGGAGGAGGAGGAGGATGAGGAGGAGGAGGAGGAGGAGGAGGAAGAGGGAGGAGGGGATGAGGAGGAGGAGGAGGAGGAGGAGGGAGGAGGGGAGGAGGATGAGAAGGATATTGAGGACGAGGCGAAAAAGTCGCGCGGCATCCGCGCGGCAGCCCGCCGAGTCGTTGGTGCCAGGAGCCCGCGTGAAGCTGGTCATGGTGCTCTGTTCTTGACGTTCAGGCTCGAGCTCGCGGTCGTTCTGGTGGGCGGCCCGGCTGCACGAGTTGGGCTTCAGCGGCGGGTGGGCGGCCGCTTGTTCCTACACTCGCGACGGGCCACTCTCTCTTGTCCACCTTGGCTTCGCAGCTCCCAGGGGAAGCGGGGGGGGTCAGGGACAACCTTCCTCCTCCCCTCCCTCTCACTGTCCCACTGCTTGCCGTGCTCGTCGCCCTCATCATCCTCCGCAGCCTCCCCCTTGTCTCCCCCTGTAGGAGTTCCAGGTCGGCTATGACACGCGTCCGGGGATGCAGAACAGCAGCGCAATGGGAGGGGATGGGAGGGAGGGATAGGATGTCAGATGTGGGTTGAGTACACCTACCCTGTCATTTGCCCCTCTCCTCCCTCCTCATCCGTCCCCTGTGCGTCTATCGCCCGACCTTGCAGGGCCAGTTGCGCGTTTCGAAGAACCGAAGGTTGCATAAACCTAATTTCTCGGAGGCCTGCGCGGATGTCTTGAATCGGCGTTGGGCACCCCCTGGCGGCGCCTCTGGCGCCGCCCCTGGCGCACTCCGCGCGCCAGGGAGGGGTCCAGCTCCGAGCCGAGAATTCCGCGCGGACCTAATATACATGATGGTTGTTGTTATGCTCCTCTAGAAGAAGACGAAGAAGGAGGATGAGGCGGAGGCGGAGGACGGGGAGGGGAAGGGCGTGGGGGTAGAAGAGGAGGAGGAGGAGGCGGAGGAGGAGGAGGAGGAGGAGGGGAAGGAGGAGGAGGAGAGGGAGGATACCGATTAGGAGTTGGCGAAGGAGGAGAAGGAGGGGGTGATGCTCGGAGAGGAGAAAACTGGGTACGCTAACCTTTCGGAGGTCCACGGGGGGGAGGGGCCCACTGGCTGCGCCTCGAAGCGCCGCCCCTGGCGCGCTCCGCGCGCCAGGGAGGAAAAGGAGGAAAAGAAGGAGAGTGAAGTGGGGGCAGGAGGAGGACCAGTGTAAACCCAAGAGTCGTTAACGATGATGGAGTAACCCCTCCCTCCAAGCTCCCTCTTCATAGGTCCTTACAGCGGTTCGTTTCCACAGGGAACTGTCTCGCTGGAAAACAACCGTTTGAAGACCCTGAAGCATGCCAAAACATTGCTCTCGGGATTCCAACGCCACGGATCAACCTGATTGTTGCGTCTTGACGGTCTTGAATCGTGCCAGACCGCTATTCCTGGGACTTCACCGCGAATCAACGAGGAGGAGTGCCCGCCAGGTCGGACGAAGGGGGGAGACACAGGCGAGACATTCATTAGTAGGTCGACCCTGCCAAATCGAGGATGTCCTTGTGTCCTGAGCTTCGCGGCCCATGCCTTTTAGATTCCTACGGCAAAGTGGCCTTCCCAAGTGTCTTGTGTCCTTCAGCGCGTCCTCTCCAATCAAACCCGACTGGAGAGAGGGAGGATGTGACATTTGTTGCGTGAAGTTGGTTGCAGCCCCGCCACTGGGCACTGTCCTCGATGCACTTGCGCCTCTGGCGTCGGGAAACGCAGGCGAACTCAGTCACGTAAGCCGTTTGGCTAACCCCCATCTCGGCTACTCAAGAAGCCTACTCCATTCCGCCGACCCCCAGAAGAGGCGGGGAGTTCACGGTTGAGGCGTCGTGTGTTTCTTGGGCCGTATCTGCGGACTCCTGTGGGCGTCTTGGGTGCTGTTTTGGGGCCTAGTCGAACCTCTGGGAGGTAGTTTTGGAGCGTCTTGGGGGGCGCTTTGGATCCTCTTTTGGGCCTCTCTTTGCAATTTCCCTCTTTCGTCTGACCCGAGCGGGTCCAAGAAGTCCATGCAGAACTTCGGAAGACCATGTTTTCGCAGTCGTGCATTTCCTAGTGCCTGTTCTGAGCTCGTGCGCGGTCCTCTGTTAAGTCGGGCATGTCCCTATACAGGAGAAATATTCCAAAATAGTAGACGAATAGTCTATCGACGATTTCCCACCTGTTGTTGGATATGTTCGAAGTTTTCTGGCTATTGTTCTTCCAGAATCCGCCTGTAGGAGGACATGCTCTTCTTAAATCAAGCGGCCATACACGTGACACGCTCCAGGATTTTCAGGATCCCCGAGGTTTCTTAATTTCCCATGCATATGCCTGAACGTATCCTGAACCAGTCGCATCGTGGCACCATTCCCGTCACAGCCTTGCGCCCCCATCTGATGTCACGCGCGCGATGGTTCAAGCTTGCAGAGTATGCCGGAAAAAATGTCATTCCGCACCCTGCCCGTGAGACGCGTATCGATAGTCAATGGCTCGTGATCGTCGGTGGTGGCTCTGCTAATGTCCAAGCTGCTGGACGCCGATGGCGAGGAAGTTGTCGCGGGAGCCACAGAAGGGTACTGGCTCTGTGCGTCGGACTTTGTTTCCACTGCGGGCAAGTCGGTCCTGGAGTTCGGCAAGCTGGGCTTCCCGCGAGATTTTCCAAATGTCTACTCGACGAGTAAGGTCTTGAAGTCGCTGATCGGCAAGAAGGGCTCATGTGCTGGCAAGATGGTATCCGTGGTTGCTGCACCTTCGCCTGAGGTGGTTTCAAAGGTACCAGGCATCACATTCCAGCCGCTGCAGAGCTTCGCCAACGCTGAGATCATTCAGAAGGACGCCGTTTTCAGATCCTGCTTTGAGTAGAACCGCTGACCAGATCCACGGGCCTTGAAGTACGTTTTGGGCTCTGGATAGTGCCCCAGGATTGGTCCGTCTCAAGCCACTCTTGGCAGCACTCATTGGACGCCCCACGGTGGCCCAAACATGCCCCCCCCCACATCGCCCCCACCCAAGCTCCCAAGACGGCCTGCTGGGCGCCGCGAACGCTCTCCCACAGGGCCCACGGAGGACCCCATCAACAATGCAAGAGGTCCTAGGCTCAAAATGGTCACTGGTCACAGGATTTCGAAAGAAGCCTCCAGGGAACCCCCAAGAGTCGGTATTTGTATCTCTGACCGGGCGACGTGTTGCAATGGATGTGGTCGGTTTCTGGGTTTCTGCGAGTACGGTACAGTGCAGGTATAGTGGAGGTGGTCTGCAAGTGCAAGTCGGCAAGTCGGTTGTTTGGCCCCTCCACCCACTGGCCCAGCGCATCGATGTTTTCCACGATTGCTGCTTTAACCCCGATGGGTTACTATGAATCCATGTGGCTCCCTCTACCCACACTGTCCCTGTGTGCCGCAAGTCCTCTCCATGGTTGCTCGGATGCTTGTTGGTTGAAGGGCAGACGAGGATAAGCTGGGGGGAGGAGTCTCAGCAGGCGGCCGAAGTATATCCAGGTAATAGAGCAACATCGCATCGCGGGTCATGAGAGGGCATTTCTAAGACCAGTCACATGGTCACAAGTTCCAGCCCCTATCCACTTTGCAAGTACAGCACAGCATGGAAGAGTTCCTGTCGGGGCGATGCGTTCCTGATTTGCACTTCATAGCGCCCTTTGGCCCATTTGGTTTTTGCCCCCCCCGGGCCCTTGGACTCTCAAGCTTGGACGTACCGTACAGCTTTGACTCGCGTGTGCAGCATGCAGGCGCACTGTCTGTGCCATGCGTGTGCGAACGCGCATGCGTTGCGATTAGGTTGCGTAGTTTGGCAGTTCATGCGAGTCAGGTCACGATCCCGTGTCCTTGTTCTCTACGGGTGAGACCTTTGCCATGGCGCCTTTCATATCCCACTACACGCCGAGCAGCTCTAATTGTCATGCTGACCTTTGGAAGAGCTACAAGGAGGGTAGCAAGTCGAACACTATACAGACATTCTCGGATTGTGGAGCATGCGGGGAGGATGTTTAGAGTACAGTACAAGGAGAAGGCGCGTGTGTATTCAGCAGCGCGAGGCTGATGCCCGTTCAGAGACGAGTAAGCCTGGCAAAGGCGACTGGCTGGACGGTGCTGCAAGGGTGGATCGTTTGGGAGCAGCTGGAGCTGCCAATCAGCGAAGCCTTTGTGGTCGAGAGATATTGGTGGAACCAGATGCCCGACAACAAGTGGGTCCGATTGTTTCTTGTTCCACTGTGCCATTTTGATTCAGGGATTGTAGGCAGTAGGATAACGGTGTGTTTGCCTTTAGTGCTACAAGTGCGTCGATCATGCTGTCATGCGTGCTTGTCCTTGGCCGTGGCGTGGAGGGATCTTGGCATCAAGGCTCCTGCACCATCGTATGATGCGGACGACCTGACAGGTTCAGAGGCGCAGAATCGACAGCCCGCGGTTCCAAAGCGTTCGACGGCCAGGTTTCCCACGAGGTAACGCGTTGTTGTCGATGTTGTTGTTGTTGGTGTTGTTGCTGTTGCTGTTGGTGTTGTTGTTGTCGTTGTTGGTGTGCGTGTTGGTGTTGGTGTTGGTGGTGGTGTTGTCGTTGCTGTTGTTTTTTTGCACATTCATTTCCATGGAATAGTTATGGTTGATCTCCGGAAACGGCTCCGCGCGCTCTCACCTCGACGCCGGCTACATTTATTGAAAACGAGGCTCCCGCGCGAGCGTCGGCTTGAGTGTAAATGTGAGCCCTTGGAGGCCCGTCTACGACGACATCTGCTCCCGCTCGATGCCTCCCTCATAGTAATTTACCCCGAGACACCCTGGCCAGATAGGCCCCCGAACTCAGGAACAGCGCTCTTGCTCGAGACCTCCTCGCAATTCAATCAAGTTGGTGGAGGCCCAGCCACTACGAGAAGGGGTCCTGCTCGATACCGCCTCACGATTTACTCCGAGAGGCCAGGAAGGCCACCGAACTCAAGAACGGCGCTCTCGCTCGAGACTTTCTCGCGATTCAGTCATATTGGTGGAGGCCCAACTACGACGACAAGGGCTCTCGTTCGATACTTCCTCAAGATGTATTCGCAAAGGCCCATGCCAGAGAGGCACCCAAACTCAAGAGTGGCGCTCTCGCTCAAGACTTCCATGTTCTCCAGAGCCACCAGATCTCAGAGATTCTCGAGTTGTCCTCACCCGAATCTGTATTCGTCCTGGCTTTGTCTCTCGAGGCCTCCCAGATGGGATCGGAGTGGATGGGGTCGGAGGACAGCGCCGCATCGCCGATGCATCGGCGATGCGGCTCGATGTGGAGGACGATTTTCTTGACGCCGATGGCGCCGATGCATCGCCGACGTCGCCGATGCCTCGCCGGTGCATCGCCGATGCATCGTGGATGCATCGCCGATGCATCGGCAATTCGGCGCGATCTTCCGACCCCACCCACTCGCACCCCATTCAGGAGGCCTCCATCAGAGGCCACAATAGGGGCGAGTAGCCCAGGGGAGAGCAACACACGTATCCAGGGGCGCCGATGATCTATGTCTTCGGCAAGGCTCCCGGGCGAAAGCGTGCAACGCCCCCCCCCCCCTGGGCGATTCGCAGCACTCCCCTTCCCTGGCATCGCTCGGACGTGTGCGTTTTTCCGTCGGCGAGGACCATCGAGGAGCATCCCTGATCCTTTGGCGAAAAAGCCACGCACGAAACCAAACAACAACACAGGGCATGGACGTCCGAGCGATGGCCAGCACTCCCGCCGCCCCCCCCCTTGCCGCAGGTCGACTTCACGCCCCGGCCCGACGGCTGCCCCCAGCTGCTGCTGGCGGAGGCCGCGGCCGGCGCCCCGAAGAGCCGGGGCGCGCTGACCGAGGCCGACAAGGAGTGCCGCGGCGCGGGGCGGGCTCGATCCGGCCCGATCGCCAAGCTTCGATGCCGAGGCTTACCCGGCGCGGAGCGCATCCCTCTCTGTCCTGCAGGTGCCGCGCGCGATCCGCCATCGACGACGATTTTGATGCCGCGCCGAAGCGGGGGCTAGCCGAGGCGTGGTCAAGGCGATGCGGTTCGCAGAGTCCGGCCCAGCTCGGGCCTGCCGCGTCCGCGCGATGCGGCCCCTTGCAGATCTGCTGTGGGGCGCGAGTCCGGCCACGTGCCTCTTGTGACGTCCTCTCTTCCCCGGCCCCGGAGCGGCCCCTCCGACCCACAGGCCAGCCACATTCCCCCGCCCCCTCTCGTCGCGAACAAAGTCACGGCTGGAGTGCTTGTTGTTGTTTTTGTTGTTCCCCCTTTTTCGACCTTCAGAGGGGGCCTTCCCAGGCCCGGGGCAGCCCCCAAAGGACACGCCAAGAGGACCCAAGAGGCCCAAAAGAGGCCCCGAAAGGCACCCCAGGAGGCTTCAAAATGGCCTTCACTGTGCCTCCCCAGAGGCTCGAACAGGCAGTCACGGGGTCTCACACCAGCACCACAGGCACGGCGGCAGGTTTTGGCAGGGTGCCACCATGAGGGGCACGCGTGAACGAGGGGGGCACAGTGGCCCCTCCTCCTTGCGTGCTCCGTCTTCGAAGGCTCGCGCTTCTCCTTCTGCTCCTGCCCCCCCTTGTCCAGCCCCGTTGGGCCCCGGGCCAGAGACCACCAGGGGCACCCAGGGTTCAATAAGTGACTCAGGAGAGGAAAAAAGACACAGACACAATTAATCCTCGATTCCTCAGAAAATATGGGAAAATATGGGAAGTGGGGGGGAAGACAGAAATCCAGAAAATATGTGACAAATATGGGGAATCTTTTTATTCGTGTGTGTGTCTTTATTTGTGTGTCCTGGGGCCCCTTCAAAGTGCCCCTCCCTCCGCCCGGAGGCTCCGGCCCAGGAGACCCCCAAGCCGCCCCGAGATGCACCCAGGAGAAACCCCCTCGTGGGCCCCGAGCGGCCAAGGGCGCCGCCTTCCTTCCTGGGACAACGTACATATCTTTGGCATGTGCATGGTTGTTGCCCCACCAGCGTCCCCAGCGGTGTCGAGAGGCCCCCGAGAGCGCCCCGAGGCCGCCGAAGAGGCCCCCAAGGAGGACCCCGAGGAGCCAGGGATGGCCCCAAGACGGCCCAAGGGGCGCCCAAGACGGCCTCACGGCGCTGCAAGAGGGCCCCAAGACTCCAAAGAGGCCTCCCAACCGCCCCCCGAGCGGACCTCCGATCGACTTCAAGGTGGCCTCCCAGAGCATCCCGGCGGTCCCCAAGAAGCCTCCAAGGTGTCCCGAAGGGGCCCGCAAGGGACGCCCAAGTGGCCCTCACGAGTCGCCCGAGCGGCCCCCGCAGAGACTACAACTTACTTCTTGTACGCCTCAAGTCGAAGGCACCTCCAGTACAGAAGGTATGCAAACACTCTCCCCCTCACTCCTCTTTCCCTCCTCTTCTCTCATCTCTCCGCATCCCACCCCTCAGCACCACTGTCTCTCACTTTGCATCTCCTCTCTTTCATGCGCCCTCCTCCTCTATGTCCATCTTGCCTCCGCCTTCTTTCTCATCCGCACCTGTTCCATAGTCACTCTTCGTGCAGACCTTCCAGCATGCCCTGCTCTCTTCTGCGTTCTCCCTCTCCTGCCTCCTGCCATCTGACTACCTCGTCTCCCCGCCTCGGTGATCTCCCCGTCATCCCTCCTTCCTCCGCCCTGCCCCCCCTCCGTTTCCCTCTCCTTTTCACGTTGCATCCCTTTGTCCTCCCTCTAGCCTCTTCCTCCTCCACCTCCTCCCTCCACTGTCCCTATTCCCCATCCTCTCCTCCATATTTGGCTTCCGCATGTCTCGCCTTCCTACACTAATCGTCCTGCCACCTCCCTCCTCTATCTTGCCTCCGGGCAGTACCATCTTCCATCCATACACCGGAAGCCCGACCCCAGGGGCTCCAGGCCGCAGCACATTCGGGATGAAAATAGAAACATGTGGTGGAAGAGAAGGAAGCGGAGGAGTGAGAGGACTAGCAGGATGCCGAAAAGCGTTGGATGGGGGGGGTGGGAAGGATGAGGAGGAGCAGGAGGAGGAGGAGGGTTCGGAGATAAGGAGGGAGGAGGGAGGAGGAGGAACTGGACGATATCAGGATGAGGAAGAACCAGACGAACCGAAGGAGTAGGAGGAGGAGGAGGAGGAGGAAGAGCAGGAGGAGGTGGAGGAGGAACAATTGGGGAGGACGGGAGGGGGAGGGACAGCAGGAGGCGTAGGAGCAACAGGGTGGAGAGGAGGAGGAGGAGGAGGAGGAGGAGGAGGAGGAGGAGGAGGAGCAACAGGGACAGCAGGAGCCGGCCCAGGACCTGTTCGTCCACCTCCTCCGGCTGCGCTTCCCCGCGATCGCCGCGCAGAGGGTGCCGGCGGTTCTGCCTCCCTCGGAGCCGGAGGTTGCAGCTGGATCGCCGAGTCCGGCGGCGCCTGCCGAGCCGCGGCCGCCGGTGGCGCACTCCGACGCGGGGATCCCTCCGTGGGGCACGGGTTCTGATGTTCCAACCTACTTCAGCCTGGATCACCAGAAAAGATTTGGAGCGCACCCCAAAACTCGAGGGCTCTCACGCGCCGGGCCCTGGGAGACACTGTTTCGACACTCTTTCGACACTCTTCCGGGTGCTCGAGATCATTTCTGGGATGCGGTCCTGAAGTAGGATGGGAGCAACGGGAGGGGCACGGGGCAGTCCGCCGAAGAAGACACGACTGCGCAGGCAGGAATGTTATCGACGGTCCGCGCGGATCTCTGGGGTGGGCGCTGGTCTGCCCAGGTGCCCAGCGCTGGTCTGCCCAGGAGGTCCGCGCGGAGCGCCGAAAGTGTCTGGTGCTGCAGTGGTTCAAGCAGCGGCGCACCTTTTGTGGTTTCCAGGAAATGTTCTTAGAACATGTCTGGCTGGGACCGTCTTGTTTTAGCACATCGGGTTCATGTTCTAAGAGCATGGCTTTTGTTCTTAGAGCATTGCTGGGTTCTAAAAACATTTCGTGGTAGGACTATAGGAATGCCGGGACGGTCGGTCCCTGCTCAAGTTGTGTGTTCCTCCAGTCAGTCAGGGGTGAAGATCGGAGGATCCGAGGGGAATCTTTGGAGTTCCACCCGGAGACGCTGGTGCTGCCACGTCTCGCAGCGGGCGTTTTCCCCCTGGGTTTGGGCCCCGCAGATCGACCCGATTCAGAACATAGCGCAGAAAGGTTGGGTCCAGAGTCCAGAGGTCCAATCGTGATTGTTCGCGATGTAATTTTTCTTGCAACGCCAGATCTGGGAGGGGCGACGTTGGAGTTCGAGGACAGGTTTCCGGACGTTCTCTCTGGTTCTCGGCGGTTCCCTTGCCTCGGGGTGCTCTCCAGCAGCTGCTCCTCGCCGAGGTCCCGACTGGTCTCCGGAGAGCCGAATACGAGTTGTGACCCGATGAGGATAAGGGTGCAGCTGCCACGTTGCCGTTGCTTCGCTTCCGCGCATGTGGGCTTCTCGGGAGGCCCCGCCGCCACGGCCGGATGCGCCCCGAATTTCCCGGTCAGAGCGCAGCGCGCGAGGGCTCCGACGAGGAGCGGTGTCGATAGCTTAGTTCTTAGCCGGGCGAGGAGGAGGAGGAGGAGGAGCAGGAGGAGGAGGAGGAGGAGGAGGGGGAGGAGGAGCAGGAGGAGGAGGAGGAGGAGGAGGCGGAGGAGGACCAGGAGGAGCAGGTGTCGATAGCTCAGCTCTTGGCCGGGCGAGGAGTGGGCGGGCAGGCGCCCACGGGGCGCCGAGGACGACCCACCGGCCGAACCTGTTGAGGTGCCAGCAGCCTGCTCAGAGCACCAGCGCGAGCCTCGTGGCTCAAGCGGCGTGTTTGGAGGCCTGGAGGTTGACGCCGCCACCAGTTATGGGCGGCTGCCGCCACCGAGGGAGGATGATCCTGGCCTCGGTGGTGGGCCAAGCTTCGGGCTTCGTCGGTGGCGTTGGGAGACTACCACCAGCACCAACATCCAGGAATCTGCAGCACCCTGCAGGTGCGAATAAGAGGGAGGGGGCGGGCGCGTGTGTGTCGCGGGTGGGTCGAGAGGGGGTCCCGAGTGAGTCGCAGGTGGGTCGCGGGTGGGTCGCGGGTGGGTGGTGGGTGGGTCTCGGGTGGGTCGCAGGCGGGTCGCGGGTGGGTCGCAGGTGGGTCGCGAGCGGGTTGCGGGTGGGTCGCGGGGATTCGTCGCAAAGAGGACGACGACAACAAAAACAGTAAAGTTTAGAAAGTTCGCTCTAATCATATCCCAAACCCTCGGTACCCGCCCTCCTCGCATTCGATCGTGCCCCCTTGGGGACAGACACAGCTTCCTTGCCTGACACGTGCCTTTGAGTGCAGCCTTTAACACAGGGGAAGAAGGACGGGCTAGGAGCAGAAAACACCTGGCAAGACCAGACGGGCAGATCGGGCGGGTAGGTCTTAACACGCGGATCGGGCGGGCGGGCCCAGGCGGCCAGGTCGGGCAGGCGGGTTGTTGAAGCGTGAGTCTTGCGTGAACCGCGAGGAAGTCTCGAGCAATAGCGTGATTCCCAAGTAGATCGTGCGAAAGGCCAAAGCGACAGCGTGATTCCGGAGTGTCGAGGGCTCGGTGCCTGAATGAGTTGCGAGGAAGTCCCACGCGAGAGCGCTCGTCTTGCAGAAGTTGTGGGGACGACCCGCGCGAGAGCGCGATTTTGACATTTTTTGTGAGGAAGTATCAGCCAGGAGCCGTTGTTGTTGCAGCCGAGGGGAGCAACAGCACCGTCTGATCAGGAAGCTTTGCCTTGGTTAAGAGCCCCAAGAGGGAACACGTATAGTCAAACAACATAATGTGCACCAGTGTGGGTTGGGATTACCAGCAGTTCTTTACCAACAACACCACCAACAGCAATCAGTGTAAGACCGTTCTTTAGTTCTTGCTCGCGTGCCACTCAACACATATCCCAAAACCTTGGTACCCGCCCTCTTCGCCTTCGATCGTACCCCCTTTGGGGCAGTCCTTACCTGACACGCGCATGTAGCGCAGCTTTTTTATGTGGTAAAAACCGGGAAGAAGGACGGGCCAGGAACAGAAAACACCTGGCAAGACCAGACGGGCAGATCGGGCGGGTAGGTCTTAACACGCGGGTCGGGCGGGCGGGCCCAGGCGGCCAGGTCGGGCAGGCGGGTTGTTGAAGCGTGAGTCTTGCGTGAACCGCGAGGAAGTCTCGAGCAATAGCGTGATTCCCAAGTAGATCGTGCAAACGGCCAAGGCGATAGCGTGATTCCGGAGTGTCGAGGGCGCGGCGTCTGAATCAGCTGCGAGGAAGTCCCTCGCGAAAGCGCGATTCCTGCAGAAAGTGCGAGCAAGTCCCGCGCAAGATCGCGATGTTGGAATAAATTGAGAAAGCATCATGTGGGAGCCGCTGCTGTTGTAAACCAGGGGCCCACAACGCATTTTGGTGACACCAGGTTCTCACCTATAATACACAGGGTGCGCGCCCAGGGAGAAACACGGCAATTGAAAACTCAGAGTCGCCAGAGGGGGTGATTAAGGCAGAATGTTTTTCTTGAGAAATAATCGGAATTGAACCAACCACAAAAGCAATAGCAATTACAACAACGAGAATTCTAAGACTATTCGCTTGTATGTGCTCGCGTGCCATTTGTTACTTGTATTCCAAAACCTCGATATCCGCCCTCTTCGTCTTCTATCGTGCCCCCTCCACGGGAGTATCTTTCTTACCGGCAGCGTGTACCTAGTCAGAGAGGGCGGGTGGAAGGAAGGGACAAGGGGGAGGTAGGAGGATGGAGCACGAGAGACAGAGAGAGAGTAGCCAGAGGGGGGGTGGGAGCAGAATTCGCGTGGCAAAACCAGACGGGCAGATCGGGCGGGTAGACCCGAACGGGTGTATCGGGAAGGCGGGCCCAGACGGCCAGGTCGGGCAGGCGGGTTGCTCAGACGTGCTTCTTGCGCGAATCGCGAGGAAGTCATGAGCGATGGCGCGATTCTCGCGTAAATCGTAAGGATATCCAAAGCGAGCGCGTGATTCCTGAGTGAGTGCGCGGCGCCTGAATACATCTCGAGGAACTCCCACGCGAGAGCGCGACTCCTGCATTACTTTTAAAGAAGTCCCGTGCGAGAGCACGATTTGGAAATACATTGTGAGGAAGTATCAGGCGGGAGCCGTGTTTGTTGTTGTTGTTGCAAACCGGGGACCAGAGTCGCAGTTTGGTGACAACAAATAAGGCGCGAGCTCCGTTAACATACACTGGTTACCGGCCGGGGGATTCAATAACAACGATTTGATGGAAATATAATTCACCAAAAACAACACATACAACAATAACAACAACAGCAACAACGACAACACCAACAATCACAACAGCCGACCACAACACCAACAACAGCAACCCCAGCAACAGCAACAGCAACAACAGCAACACAAACAACAACATTAACAACACCAGAAACACAACAATAATCCGCACTGCGGAGCTCCGTTTTAGCCACGCACCCATGGACAGTGAATGACCGTTCAGCCCCCTATCTCCGATGTGGCACCCCGCAATTGCGGAATCAGTGAGGGGGGTTGTCGCGGCGTGGGTCGCGGCGTGGGTCGCGAGATTGGCCGCGGGTGGGCCGCGGGTGGGCCGCGGGTGAGTCGTGGGTGGGTCGCGGGTAGGTCGCGTTTGGGTCGCGAGATTGGCCGCGGGTGGGCCGCGGGTGGGTCGCGGGTGGGTCGTGGGTGGGTTGCGGGTGGGTCGCGGGTGGGTCGCGAACGTGTCGTTTCCGGGTCGCGGGCTGGGTCGCGAGTAGGACGACAGCAGCAATCCGCATGTCGGACCCCTTTTCAGCTACGCGCCCAGGGACAACGATTGACCGTTCGGAACCCTCACCCTAAGATTCCTCCGCTAAAATCACCCCCCTGTGTTTGTGTTGGTGCCACCTTCCAGGCCCCCAGGGATTGGGGAAAGAGGAAGGGCGACACGCTGACCACTGCGAACGCGGTGGTCGCTGTTGGCACGGGCCCGAGCACATGTAACCTTGAGATGTCCGCGTGGCTAGCCGCGTTAAGTTCGAGGCCGGCGTGCGGCCTGCAAAAGCGAACGGCCATCGTGCTGTGTGTTGGCGATCGCGCCGTCACAGCGTGGATGTTGGGGTGCACGTGGGCCGCAGCGCGCGGTATGCAGGTGGGACGTGTAGTTGAGGCCCCTCCTGGTGTGGGCGTTGCACTGCGTGCACTTTCTCACCGCCTTGTTCCCGGGCATAAGGGTGCGCCCCCTTTCAGGCGAGGCTCGCACGACGCATGCCCTGTCGGGGCATGGCATGCCGATGCGGCCCCGCGATGGCACACGTAATCGCCACTGCGAAGGCCCTCTGGCCGGTGTTGCTGATCCTGAAGGCGGGACCTCCACCTAGACCCGCTGGCGACCCCCCCGGACCCGCCGGGACTCCAGGGACCGCGGTATTCTCACCGGGGGCCACCCCCCCACCCCCCAAGTTGAGGGAACATTTGGGACTATTTGGGAGCTTTCTGTCTCATTCTCTCTCTCTTTCTCTTTCTCCCTCTGTTCTTTATTTAATGTTTTTTTCTTGTGTCTCTCTCTCTCTCTCGTTATCTTTCTATCTCTTCTAGTCCACAATAAAGGAATCCTTTGGTAAGCCTCCAAGGGAGGAACATTTGTAATCAGGATCTAAAGGATTCCGTTGGTGACGAACGTACAATATGACCGACCCACCAGGGGGTACCGGCCAAACAAGACAAACAACAACAGCAAACAATATAGGCCGCTTGGGATGAAGTTTGTTTGTTCGCGGCTGGCGGCCCCTTTGACCGTTGGGTGTCTCTCTCTCTCTCTGTTTCTGGAGTCCTGTCGTAAACCAAATCACAACGATTCCTTTTATGGCAGACGAACAAGATGGCCGAGGGCCCAGGGGGGGTACCAGCCAGAGAAGAGACACACAACCCACAAACACTAAGAACAAACAAAACGACTGGGACGATGAGTCGTTTTTGGTGTTGTTTCGTGGCTGGCGGCCTCGTAGGCCGAGGGGTCTCTGTCTCTCTGTCTCTGCCTCTCTCTCTCTCTCTTTATCTCTTTTGTTTCTCTCTCTCTCTCTTTCTGTCTCTCTCCTCGTTTCAGTCCCATCTAATCCGCCACAGGAATCCTTGTCATATATATATATAAGCCTCCACGGACAGGAGTCCTTTTGTAATCCGGCTCAAGAGGATGGTTTGCTTGTTATGGCAGACGTGCCCAGGGGTGTACCAGCCAAAACAAGACAAGGAAATCACATCAAGAACACATTTCAAACACACCGCCTGGGACTTTCGGTTGTTTGTTGTTTGTTCGTGCCCGTCGGCCCCGTATGCCCTGGGGGACTGGGCCGCCATCCACAAGACATCCAGACCAAAAAACAGCATCCAACCATTGAGAATCCCTGGCTGGTACCCCCCCATGGTCCCTCGGCCATCTGGTCTAGGCATTCACTGCTATTGGACAGGGGAGGATCGGAGAGGGGAGTCGTTGTTGTCCTATTGCGTTTCTGTCGGAAGAGCGAGGGAGGGCGGAAGAAATTCGTATTGCATTCTTAGTGCATCTTCATCGTATCCAATCGCATGTCTATTGGAGGAGGAGGAGGAGGAGGAGCAGGAGGAGGAGGAGGAGGAGGAGGAGCTTGCGGCCCATTGCCCCACGGCTTACGGGGCCGCCAGCCACGACCGAACATACACAACATGAGAGTCCCAGGCGTTTTCTGTGGGCTGCGGGCTGGTACCCCCTTGAGCCGTCGGCCAATACTGTACGTCTGCCACGCAAGGGATCCTTCATGGCGGATGAGAGTGAGAGAGAGAGAGAGGGAGACCCCACGGCCCACGGGGCTGCCAGGCGTGAGGTATCTACGAGAACATTGCCAGTCACTGGCTGTTGTTGTTGCTTTGTTATGTGTTTTGTTTTGGTTGCTGGTACCCCCCCCCCTGGGCTCTCGGCCATCTTGCACGTCTGCCATCAGAGGAATCCTCTTGAGGTGGATTGCAAGAGGGTCCCTTATGTTGTTGCAAATGGTTTCTTTTCTTTGGTGGTGGATTAGAAAGAGAATGGGATACATATGTATATATATATATATATAAATAGAGAGAGACAGAGAGTGAGAGAGGGAGAGTGGCAGAGGGAGAGAGAGAGCGAGAGAAAGACTCCACAGCCCACGGGGCCGCCAGGCACGAAGCAAACCAAAACAAATGAGAGTGCTATGGTTGTTCTTTCTTTTTGTGTTTCCTGTATTGTTTTGGAAGGCTGATATCCCCCCTGGGTCCTCGGCCATCTCGTACGCCTGCCAAAAATAGGACTCCATGTGAGGCAGATTACATCATTTCCTGTGTGGAGGCTTTAAAAAGGAGGTTCTATTTGTTCGGTTAGAAAGACATAGAGGGAGAGAACCCGACGGCCTACGGGGCCGTCAGCCACATTAACACACTTTTCAACAACCAGAGTCCCAAGCGTGCCCTCCACCACCACCACCCTTACCCCCCCCACACTCGCCCCCCCCCCCAACCTTCCCCCACCCCCGCAGCGAAGGGATATCGGGAAGGGAGCGTACCTAACTACGATGTTCTATTTCTTTGCTCCTCAATTTCCCGGGGACCGACGACGACGACGACGACAGCCGTTCCACACGCCGAAGGGTCGGCGGATGCTGTCAGCGCTCCCGTCTTCGTGTGCGTTCGCTTCAACGTGTCTTCTCGCCCATATCTTGCCCAAGGCTGTCGCCGCGCCGACAGGGGTGCCGCATACAGGCCTGCCATCCCCCGACCAGCAGCGACCACCTTCACGCCCACCGCGCCGCGCGATAATGGCGCCGTTTGCCCCGCGCCGCGCCGAACGTCCCTCGCGACGGCGGCACGCTGCTCACCCCTCACTGTCTTCTTGAGTGTTGGCGGCTTCCAGCGACTCCGTGGCCTCCAGAAGCTCTGGCTTCATCTCGTTTGCGACCACTTGGCGAGATCGGGCTGGACCCGTCCAACGATCGACCGTCTCCGTCGCGAAGAGACTCCAGAGAGCAGCACTGGCGCCTGGGCGCGAAGCGGAGTGAGGCAGATGAGCAGGGAGGAGTGGATTGGGGAAGGGAGGGAGAGCAGAGGGTACTGCCGGTGCTGGATGGAGGTCCCTCCAGAGTTTGGTTCGGCGCGTCCACAACAGCGAGGCTGGTGCCATCCAAGAGCTGGAGCAGAAGCTGCGGGGCGACGAGGAGCCATGCGTGCTCCTCTATAAGCGGTGGGGGGAAGAGAACAACACAGGGAAGGGGGAGGGGGACGTACAGCGGAAGCTGGGAGGTCGGAGAGGGATGGGAGAGAGCAGATTCAGACGAACAAATGCGCACAAGCGCGCTCCCTGAGCGTGCTCCCAGGCGTGGCTGCGTGACTGCGTCGGCGCAGTGATCGTGGCCCACCCTGCTTGGCCTGAGTCGGCTGCTTTCTCTTGTCACCGGGTCTGACGGCAGCTCCCCGCACGTGCGCGGCCCAGAGTCGGGGGGTCTCCCAGGTGTTGCGTTGTTGTTCCAGGCACGGGCGCGCCCCATACCCGCATGCACGGGGCGCGCCCAGGCGCGCTCCGGGGCCGCGGCGCTCCCCAGGCTAGAGGCAGGAGGAGCAGGAGGAGGAGGAGGAGGAGGAGGAGGAGGAGGAGGAGAAGGAGGAGGAGGAGGAGGAGGAGGAGGAGGATGAGGAGGAGGAGCAGGAGAGGCAGGAGGAGCAGGAGGAGGATCCGGATCAGCGCCGGCTGGGAGGAATCGGCTCAGAGGGGGGGGAATGCATCGACCTCCAGGCGCCCGATAGCCACCCCCGCCCAGGCGCGTGCGTATTCGCCATGGGGGGCCCGGTGCCGATCGATCGGCGATGTGTTGCCGATTTCAGTTCGATGTCTCCCCCCCCTCGCAGCCAGTCCCTCCTGCCGAAGCAGGAATCGGGAGGAGGATGAGGAGGAGGAGGAGGAGCAGGAGGAGGAGGAGGAGGAGGAGGAGGAGGAGGAGGGGAGGAGGAGGAGGAGAAGGGGGAGGAGGAGGAGCAGGAGCAGGAGCAGGAGCAGGAGATGGAGGAATCCGCGGGTCGGCGGCTCGCGCGCCAGGAGCTCTGCGTCAGGGTCGGCCTCAGCCCAGACGGCGTCACCGCCGCCCTGGTGGAGATGCTGGCGGACCCCGCGAGACGCGAGGAGCCCCCGAGGGGCAGCGCGCGCTCACGGAGGCCGGGGCGCCACGGTCTCGGCCGAAGGAGGAGGGGGGTCGAGGCATCGAGGTTTGAGCAGGGCTGGCATGGTCGGGTGGTCGCCGATAGGGGAGAGGGGGATCGAGGATCGAGGAGGATGCTGATCCTCTCGATGCGAGGGATCATACTACTGACTATGTCAGTGATGCTGATGTTGCTGCTGATGATGGTGACAGGAATGATGACGATGCTGGCGACGATGGTAACGATGCTTATGATGATGTTGTTGATGCTGATGATGCTGATCATGATTATGATCATGATGATGATGATCATGATGATGGCGGTGATGATGCTGATGGTAATGATGATGACGACGCTGGTGATGATCATCATGATGATCCTGATGATGATGATGAGGAGGAGGAGGAGGAAGGCGATGACGACGACGAGAATGTGGGTGTTGATGATGTTGGTGATGCTGATGATGCAGCTGATAATGATGATGCTGATGCTGTTGATGCTGATTATGATGATGGCGATGGTGGTGTTGCTGATGATGATGATGATGATGATGATGATGATCATGATCATGATCATGATCATGATCATGATCATGATCATGATGATGATGATGCTGATGATGATGATGATGCTGATGATGA
The DNA here is from genome assembly GCA_963575745.1 of Prorocentrum cordatum. Taxonomy (NCBI): domain Eukaryota; class Dinophyceae; order Prorocentrales; family Prorocentraceae; genus Prorocentrum; species Prorocentrum cordatum. The sequence goes on along the minus strand of CAUYUJ010018668.1, from coordinate 87,179 downwards.
TGATGATGGTGATGGTGGTGGTGATGATGATGATGGTGGTGGTGGTGAGGATGATTTTGAGATTGATGCTGAGGACGATGCATATGATGGTGGTGGTGAGAACGACATTGACGATGGTGATGTCGACGATGAGGATGATGAAGACAATGATGACGATGATGATGTTGATGATGCTGATGATGATGCTGATCATGCTGATGATGAGGAGGATGAGGTGAGGATGAGGATGCTGATGATGCTTCTGCTGCTGCTGCTGATGATGATGATGGTGACTGCGGTGGTGGTGGTGGTGAGGATGATGTTGTTTTAGATGTTGTTGTTGATGATGATGATGGTGATGACGCTAATGCTGATGATGACGATGATGATGAGGGTGATGAGGGTGATTATGACGTTGCTGCTGATGATGATGATGATACTTATAATGATACTGATGATGATGATGATGACGATGATTATGCAGATGATGATGGTGATGGTGATGATGATTATGCTCCTGATGATCATGCTGTTGATGCTGATGGCGAATATGATACTGCTGCTGCGGCTACTGCTGATGATGATTATGGTGATTATGCCGATGATAGTAATCATGCTCATGACCATGATAACGATGCTGCTCCTGACGCTGAGCAAAACCAGGATGATGACTGCGGTGGTGGTGATGATTGACATGCTGCTGCTGATGATGATGATGAGGAGGAGGAGGAGGGGGGGGAGGAGGAGGAGGAGGAGGAGGAGGGAGGGAATCTAGGAGGAGGGCGTGCAAGGATGGGGAGTACTGCCGCGGCGTTTGGGACCCTTAGGGCAGGCGGCCCGCAGGGGTACGTGGCTGGCCCCGGTTCCCATCCAAAGCCCCTGCGTCCGCCAGGCGTGTTTGAGTGTTGCGTGTGTGTGTGTGTGTGTGTGTGTGTGTGTGTGTGTGTCTCGGCTGATGCTTCCGCCTTCCGCTGCGCCTTCCTTGCTGCCTCGGCGTGTCTCTGCTGCACTGCGCCTCCACGTCCTCGTTTCCCCCTCTCGCCCCGTTGTCCCTCTCCTTCGTCCCTCCCCACGCGGCTGCCCCCCCCCCCTCCCCCCCCCGCGAGTGTTTTAGTCATCCATGACGGTTGGATTAAGCTTCTGCACGCCGCGTGAGTTGGGCTGGCTTTTGCGTTCCCGCCTGTCCTGACCTACGCCGTGCCGCCGCGCGCGTGGCCGCGACGCCACAAAAGTGTGTGTGTGTGTGTGTTTGTGTGTTCGTGTGTGTGCGTGTTTTGCGGGCTTGTGTGCGTGGTTTACACGGCCTCGCTGGCTCAGGGTGCAAGTCCTGGGAGGTTTAATTCAGCATCGGCGCTGGTATCTCCATGCCATGGCTGAAAACCGACCTAATCCGTGACATCAACCCTGCCAGTCCAGCTGGAGCGGGCTCACTCGTGGGCTCACTCTGGATCCATTCAGTTCAATGGCACCTTGATTGTCTTTCATGGTGCTTCGTCGTTCTTACGAAGACCTCCTAGGAGATGCCCCCTGCCACTGAAATGGAGTGATTTGCGCCTTGTCAGATGTGTCCTTGCCCGCCGACGGTCCGAATCCAGTTTCAGTTGCAGCTTTTCATTAATAATCCGGAAAGTGATGGTTCGCAAACGTGCCAAGGCAAGATCATGTCCCCCAGTTTCAAGGGGGTCCATTCCATTCGTGAGTCGGCTCCATGCGAGCAGCTGCGCGCAGTGGCCAAGTCGTTCTTCCGGGAGCGTTGGCGTGAACAGCATAGAGCGGTGTGTGCGCGACTGAGCATAGACCAGCGCGGGCATGCCACGGCAGTGGGGGGGGCATTTCTCATGCGTTGACAAGGAGGCAGAGAGGTGTAATGAGCAGGCAGTGATGGGCCAATTCCCCACGACCACCACTACCATAGGTAGGACGGGGGAGAAGGGAGGATGGGGAGGTCCTGCCCCTCCTTCTCCTCCTCCTCCTCCTCCTCCTCCTCCTCCTCCTCCTCCTCCTACCTGTGGCAGTGGTGGTGGAGAAGTCGGCCCATCAGGAAGCCCTGAATCTGCTGGTGGTCATCTCCGACGGCGCGGTCGGACTGCGCAGGCGGCGCCGCCTCGGCTCGGCTCTCTCTCCCTCTCTCTCTCAAAGGGCCGGGGTCGAGCTGCCGGTGGCTGGCCGGTGTCAGGGGAACAAAGAGCCTGTTTTTTTTGGATTCAGGCAAGATTACTTGAATGGCGTTCGCTCGCTCCCCCCCCCCCCCACGCCCCTCTTCAAGCGAATACTAGCGTGCAGCGCCCATCTTCAAGCGAATACCAGCGTGCAAGTGCCTTTCGACTTGCGTGATTTCCGCGCCCCCCCCCGAACGTGCAAGTCGTTTGCGGCTTGCTTCAGGCTCAGACCCCCCCCCCGTCCATGCAAGTAAACTTGCCAGAGTCTACAAAAACAGGCTCAACGTGACATGAACATAAAAACTCGGAGGTCCGCGCGGATTTCTCGGATCGGCGCTGGGGCCCTCCGGCGGGGCCTCCAGCGCCGCCCCTGGCGCGCGGAGCGCGCCAGGGAGGGGGCTCCAGCGCCGATCCGAGAAATCCGCGCGGACCTCCGAGTTTTTATGTGTACGTCATGTTTCGTTCCCCTAACTGGGTAGTCGAAGGCCAGACTGTCAGATTGGCTTGGGCCCCAAGGGCCAATCTGGCCCGGCCAAACTGGATGATTTGGGTTATTCGCCAGACTGGATTCGCGTTGGCTCCCTCGCCAGATTGCCCCCGTTTGCCAGATTGGGCCTGCCAGATTGGCGCCAGATTGGCTTCGACTACCCAGCCTAAGTGTCCTGCAGGGCCTGCAGCTCCTCCTCGCTTCGCGCTCTGGGCCCTGGCGAGCTCGCTTCGCGGGGCCGACTCCCACCTCTCGCAGAGAGACCTGCATCCCGTGCCCACCTGTGTCTTCCTGCCGGTGATCCGCCATTCGCCACGGCGCCTCTCTGCGACCGGCGTGCCCTTGCACGCGCGCTCGGCCTCCGCATGTCTTCCAGGAGTAGGCAGGAGGAGGCGTCTGCATGTCGCCCGCGCCCTCAGCTGCATGGTCGTGTGTCCTGTACGTGTCTTGCGGCCGAACGTGCCCTGTGTATTGCAGCACGGGTGTGGGCGTGGGCAAGTTGGCCAGGTGGATTTCTTTGTGAAGGTTCCTGTCATGCAGGGCCTCCGCCCGAAGAAGGAACGAGCTGCCGACGGTGCTCACTTGACGCTGTCTGGTAAGGCGGCCGAAGGCACCTGCGCAACAGTCAGGAGTAACAGGTCGTCTGGCGGCCTCCGTGCATACACGAACAGTTAGGCGATATGCCATCGTAGGTTTCAACCATCGTGCTATCAACTGGCGTACGCGAGTCCACGCTTGTGGTCTTCGGCTGCCTCCCCAAAGAGTGGCTGCAGCCCGGGCAGACGGGTTGCGTTCTCGCCCTTGTGCTTCAACACGTGCTTCGCCTGGGCACACGTCCTGCGATCCCCGACGCTGCGCGCCGGCAACAGTCGAATCAGATCAAGTGCATAGACATGAATTTTTCGGAGCTCTGCAAGGATGTCTCGACCGGCGCTGTGCACCCCTGGCGGCGCATTCTGCGCCTGCCCTGGCGCGATCCGTGTGCCATGGAGTGGGATCCAGCTCCGATGCAGCGCAGATCCAGAAAATCCGGGTGGGGCTCCGAGAACTTATCGTTGCCCCTCCAGCCAACAGCCCCAGTTGTCGCTGACCTTTCACTGCGGCGCCCACTGGTGTTCGACGCCGCCACGGGCCCCTGTCATGTGGCCCCCGCTCAACTGCGCTTCGCTGCCCGCCACAGGCCCTGTCTTGGCAATTGGCCCGGCTTAGCCCGCACCTGCCAAGCGTGGACGCCACGGGCCCTAGCAAGCGCCCACGCCCCAGCGTTGCAATTTGATGTGTCGTTTTCCAGAGTGCGATTTTCGCGCCTCATCGTCGAGCAGCCCCACCGTTGCGGGCCACCCCTCGGTTAGTCTGTTATCGTGTGGTTCCTGTTTAGAAGCGAGGGTTATCACAAGCTGGATAAGTTTGGTTGCCTCTTTTTGCCTGCAGCGTTGGTGGACGTTGCTTGCGGTACGTGCGCCGTTTCAGGAGCTAGCACATTGCCTCCCACAACAGTTCATATGTGGTTCTCCACAGGTTCGTCCCTATCTTTTCGGCCAATCATTGGCCAATGGCGTGAGCAAGGGGCTCAAGGTATGCGAGGGGGTTGGAGCTGCTCTCGTATTAGGGGAACAAGCAATGACATACCGGATTTCTCAGATCGGCGATGAATCCCCCTCCCTGGCGCGCGAAGCGCGACAGGGGCGGCGTCCATAGGCGCCGCCAGGAGGCCCCAGCGAGGATTAGAGTAATCTGCGCGGACCTCCGAGTTCCCATGTCTACGTAATTGTTTGTTTCTCTACGTATACCCTCAGAGATGTCTACATCTGTGCCAGTCATCCCAGTAGGGAGTGGCAGTTTCCAAAATCTGTTCGGAAAACACAACCAAATCCCCTTTGATCGGGGGGTTAGAGGGTGTGTGTGTGTGTGTTCCTCGGACCCTTCCACCCACCCCTCTCAGACTGGTTCTTAGTGGTTTAGGTAGGCGGTCTCGACGCTTCCTGGAGCTTCCGAACGCCTCGGGGACGCTTGGGGAGGGGCCTCGTCTAGCAGAGGGTGGCGCACGGCAGAGGGGCACGTCTAGTACCAAGGGGGCGTTTTTGGAATCAGCTTGGGGAGGGGCCTCGCCTAGCAGCGGGCGGCGCACAGCAGAGTGGCATGGCTTGTGCCAAGGATGCTTTTGTGAATCAGCAGAGGTTCTTCGGCGGGTTAGGGAGCGCGAGGTTGGAGGCCCCCCGACGCTCTCGGAGGCACCTGGAAGCCCCCAGGGGCACCCAAGGCTTCCGGGAGCCTTCAGGGGCTCCCCGGAGCGCTCGGAGGCTCCCAGCGGTCCTCCGCGGACCAGGCTCTGTTGCGCCCGCTCCTTCCTGGCGCGGGGCGCCCGCGCGGCGCAGCCTCGGGACGCCCGCCCACCGTTCCAGGGGCCGCCCGCGAGCGGGCGCGGGGCGCCGGGCGCGGCGACGCGCACGGGAGGCCCTCCCCCTCGCGCACGGGGCGCCCCGCGGGGGCACCCGCGAGAGAGAGCACCGGGGCGCCGGCGAGGCGGAGCCTCGGTGCAGAGCTCCCCAGCGTGCAGCCTCGGTGCTGACCCCTGGGCAGCACGACGCCGACCCGGCGGACAGCGAAAGCGGTGGAGTGACGACATCTCAGAGGTTTTGCAGAAGGCTTTGGTTGGAAGCACGCCAGGCACACGGCTACAGAGTGCCACAACTTCCAAATTCTGGGCGGACCTCGAGAGCGACTTCTTGAAGTTCACATGCCTGTGACCGGGCTCGGGTCCGCCCGCGCCGCCCCTAAGGGGCCTGCCGGCCCGCTGGCCGGCGGACTCGCGCGTCTGCGTCTGCGTCCCCGGCGTGCGGGGCGCCCGGCGGGCGTCCACGAGCGGGCACGGGCAACAGCGAGGCCAAGCCTCGGTCGGGAAATACCTACCCCTAAGTCGGGGTGTCATTCTGCAGGAGGAATATTCAAGAATCGCGATGTTTGATGATTTGTTGATCCTTTTCTGAATATTTGTGTGACTCTGTTTGATTTTTCCTCCAGGATGCCTCTGAGGCCCGACCTAAACCTACCCAGCCCACGGGGCGCCCATCATCGCATGCCTAGAGGTTGACACCAACACCAAGCTCGGCGGTGTGCCTCCACCGGGGGAAAACGATCCCGATCTCGGCGATGGTGGTAATATTCGGGTTTCCAAGGTGACCGGAATATATCCACCAACGCCGAATTTTAGGATCATCTTCCCCATGTGGAGGCAACCCCCTGTGCTGGTGCTGGTGCCAATTTCCAGGCCTCCAACATCAGGCGCCCACGAGCGGGTGCGGGTGCCAGCGTGGTGAGCCCGGGAATCCCATCCATGTTTCTAAGAAAGTAAGCCACGTGAGCTGCCTCGAAGTGCTGGCACGGTTTGGTGAGAATGCCCCGTGTAAACGCGGGCAAATGGGAGGTCTGGGGGCCCGCTGCCCCGCTCGTCGACCAAAGCCGAGGCGGCCGCAGCCGTCTGCGGCTTCGGAGATGACCCGGTCAATGACCGGGTCTCTTGGGGCCTCGCGGGGAACACTGCTTGGCTAGCCCCGACATTGCCCTGGCACGGCTCCCGTGCCGCGCCCATGCGCAAGACGAGTTCGGAGAGCTTGCCGTCCTCTGGCTCCCAGCAGCTCCCTGTAAGCAGCGGCCAGCCATCTTCTCCGAGCGCTGAGACCCTTTTTTTTTTGCCTTTGGGGAAGGCCCGTCCCCTTTTGCCTTCGTCTCAGGCGGGGCCAGGACGGGGACGAAGTGTTCCAGAGCGTTCCGGATCGCTCGGAGAGCTTGCCAGAGTTTGCTTCGGGCGTTGCTAGAAGTGCCCCTGGCCCACGGTGTCCCCAGCTTTTCTCTCCGTCGTGGAGCCCCTGGAGCCCCCTGGGCCTCGTGAGGGGTGCCCTGGAGGCCGCCTGGGCCACCCTGAGAATCCTGGGGGCACCTTGGGCCAAGGGAACTTTTTGCAACACCCAATGTTGTAGCGGCACGCGGCGCACGATGCACCCCGCAGAACCGCGGGGCCTCAGAGACCCCCGGTGTGTCCCGCTCCGACTTGGTCCCGGCCCCGATGCCGCTTCAGGGGTAGGCTCACGGCGGCGGCCGCCCCCATGCTCCGAGGCGGGAATTTATGCATCACCGTCGCCTGGAGGATCAAGTCTTGGGGGGACCTCGCAGGCGGTGGATATGGATTTATTCGGGCCCCCAGGGGCCAACATATATCCATATCCACCGCCCGCACGGGCATCAGGAAGTAGTTTCCCAGGTGGTGGATATGGATAAATCCCCGCCTCGCACATGCCTCGTCGGAGTCTGCGGCCAGAGTGGTCGGCGGCACACCCGGCGGGGCAGGCCCTTTGGGGCGGGCCTTTGCGGAGCGCACAGGAGGCTTCGGCCCGCCGCCGAGGAGTTTCTGGAGCCGTATCGTCTCCGAGGCCACCGAAGGCTCCGCAGAATGCCAGAGGGCTTCTGAGGCGGAGGGGGGAGAAACAACGCCGGCACCCCGAGGGGGGCCACCTTTGCGAAGGAGGTCCACGGTGCATCCCCGAACCGCAAGTCGGGGATGTCTCGGGCGGCAGGGCGGGGGACCCACCACCAGGGCGACCCCTCTCGCTCCTCGCATATTCTCGCCCTGGTGGTGTTGGCGCCGCCTGGTCCTGGCCCCTATCTGAGGTGCCCCGCCGCCCTCCGAAATTGCTGCAGCTGTCAAGTTTCAGGATCATAAGGGGCGAGGGAAGTATCGAGCGAAACGCCCTGCCAGCCCCACCAACACGTCCGAGCGAGCGGCAGGGGCGGAGAGGGAAGTGGGCAGAAAAAGAGGGGGGAGGAAGAGGATAATAGACCGGGATAAACCTCAGACGCATGAGCGATGTTGCGGGAACTGCCCCATCGGAAACCAAACGTATGATAATCCTCAATTACGCCAAAGCGCAATTCCTGAGACATCAACGTGGCGGGTCAACGTGTTACGTCTTGACATTACTAAGCCGTGCAAAACCGTTCTTGGGACTTCAACCCCGCGAATCAACATATTTTTTGCGTTTTGGCGATCTGGCGAATTCTGGGATGTCCGGAGACTTCCATCATTCCTGGGACTTCCACCTGGCGAGTCCTTGAATGTGCTGCAAGATTTCAAGAAGGATAAGCGCGGCGCCAAGGCGAGAGCCAAGCTAAAAAACGCCGTTGCTCATAAGTGAACTTGCTGAGAATTTAAGGCGAACGTTGTCGGCGTCTAGGCGAGAGCATCATTTTGAAAACGACCCGCCCTCCATCCGTGAAGCTATCGCGAACTTTTGAGACGAATGTGCGCGGCGCCGGGGCGAGATCCACATTTTGCAAACGGCCCGCTCGCCGTACCGCTGCACAATCTGAAAAAAACACGCGCGAGGCGCATAGGCGAGAGCCACACTGTGCAACCGGCCCGCCCTCCATTTGTGCATGTGCTGCCGATCTCAAGAATGGTCAGGAAGTCTTCGGCGAGACGCGCGGCCCGTCCCACCGACACGTCCTGGCGGTGCGACAGGGAGGAACTGTTCACACGGAGGAAGGATGGCGTACCCATCGGTCGTTGAAAGTAGATATTTCTGGATTCCCTGGCTCCAGTCTACTTTAAGCGCCTTCCTTCTTCAAGGATCGAGTGGCGTAACCTTTTCCGTCCTGTGCAAGGGGCGGGCGGACACCCAATAATTGTTCAACGCCTCCTTGCTTCATGTTTCTACCTATTTCTTCTGACCGATGGGCAAGCAGGATCGAGACGGCCTGCCCCTCTTTCCCCCCCCCCCCCCCTCGGCGCACCTCCACTCTTCCGATCATGGCACCCTCTCCCCTGCCCGCCGTCCCGCGCCGCCCAAGCCCATGCAAACGGGGCGTTCGTAAACGCGGCGGTAGCCACGGGCCCTCTTCAAGCGAGAACGGGGTGATAGGATATTTACCCCGCACTGTTGCGTGATAATTCGGGACGGCATCAGCGTCGATACATCATCATACTGAACTCTGTGTGTGTATGTGTGTGTGTGTGTGTGTCGGGGGGGGGGCTACCTGGCACTCGTGCGTGGCACGCACGGCAGTCTTTGGTGAAAACACCATTGGAAACGCACTCTCTTGGCTACCAGCCCGTGTACCTAACGCCCCCCCGTTCGCAAGGGCCGGGAGGAAGAGGAGGAGGAGGAGGAGGAGGAGGAGGAGGAGGAGGAGGAGAAGGAGGAAGCGAAAACGGAGAAGGAAGAGGAGAAGGGCGAGGAGGAGGAAGAGGAGGAGACGGAGGAGGATGATGAGGAGAAATAGGAGAAGGAGAAGCACCAATGGAAACGCACTCTTGGCTACCGGCCCGTTTCCCAACGCCACCCCCGTTGGCAAGGGCCCGGGGCCGCCGCCGCGCCCCCCCCCCTTTGGGAGGCACGACGTGGGCGGCGCCATCGTCGCGGCCGGCGCGGTGGAGCCCCTGGTGAGGCCGCCTGGGGGGCGGGCGTCGGGGCCCGGGTCGGAGGGGCTCGACGTGTGTCGGCCACAAGCAGAGGGGGGTGGGGGGGGGGGGAGGGCTTCTCAGAAGCACCCCTGCTTCTTAGAAGGCGCGGGCCTTATCTACAGATGTAAGGCGGCGCCTTCTAAGAAGCAGCCTGCTTCTAAGAGGCCCTCCCCCCTCCCCCCACCCCCCTGTGCGCGCCGCCAAGTGTGCACCTCGGGGGCGGAAGAGAGGGGAGTGATGACTAGGGGGGGTGGATATCGTGGCGTGGGCCATGATCTTTCCCCAGATTTCAAGGCGCCTCTTCTTATTTCATTGCGTCCCTGGCCCCCCCGCTGGGCCGCGCACATGCCGATGGTCATGATTTGCACCCCCCTCTATTGGACACCCCCCTCTATTGGCTGCTCCCGAGTACCCCACGCCAGTTCGTCGGCCAAGGAGCCACGGGCTTCGGCGAGGGGGGCCGGTGCAGAGTCAGCACCCCTCGTGAGGATGCGCCGCCTCGTCGAGGCTGCTCTTGCATCCCATCCCTGGTTCTTCGTTGGCCCCTCCGAGGCCTGCTCTGGCGCCCCAGGGAGCTCTCAATGGCAGATGGGATTCTTCCAAGGGTCCTGCATCCTTGCCGTAGACGCTTCAGCTCCCGAAAGAGCTTGGGAAGCCGGGTCGTCTGCACAGCGCGCTCCTTGGCCGACCACACGACTCGGTGCATGCCGCGAGCCCATTCCAGAGGCGGGGCAAAAGGTTTCTCAGGGATGTGGTCCTTAAGTGCGATTGGAACAACTCTGAGGTTGATAAACGTCCTGCCCTGACACGTCGATCAGCGAATTGGCCGTTTTCGGTTCGCGAGAGGGTGTTGCGGCCGTCATTCTTGCGGGTCCAGGTCCGTCTGCTTCGGTTTTTGAAAGGGAGGTTTGTCCACCGCCAGACAACATGTAGTTCTCGTTGCACACGCACGGTCGATGTGCTGAGACAGGGACACGGTTCGGCCCAGGAGGGGCCGCTCTCGCGGTCGCTCCTCAGCTGCAGGCTGGGGCACCTGCCGGTGGCCCGGGCTCGCCGTGGCAAGAAGAGGCTCTCCGTGCCCAGGCTCCCGGTCGCCCGCCTCGCCCCGCAGCACCCGCCCGCCCGGCCCGCAGCCGCTCGGCCCCCCCGCCCCGCGCGCGCCGGGCGCCGCCTGCCCCCCGCCAGGCTGCTCGAGGAGGGGAGCGCCGGCCTGCAGGAGTCCGCGGCCGCGGTCCCCTCGGGGGGCAGGGGCTGCTCCCTCGGGCCCTCCTCTTCCTCCGCCGCCCTCGCTGCCTCCTCCTCTCTGGCTCCCGCCTCCCTCCTCCTGAGGCTCCCTCCTCCCTCCTCTGGATGCTGGTGGATGCCTGGTGGCTTTCTGCCCGTCCTCCTCCGCGAGAGTGGCTCCTGCCACGTCTTCTCCTGCTGGTCCTGGTCGGCCTCCCGCCTTCCCAGCAGGCGAGCGAGGTCAGCGCTCGAACTTCACAAGGTTGGGCTGCTTTGCCACGGTGGATGGTAAAACCCCTTCTCCTTCTGACTGTCGACCAACGTCATTTAGTTAGCGAGTGCACTGACTTATCCAGGAAGGGGCTCTCAGATTTACATGAGATCGCCAAGGGCCCACTTACCTGGTCGCAGAGCGGTAGCTTCAGGTCTCGAGGTTGCCACCAGCACCATCCGGCGCGAGCGCGCTCGTCGCGCCGTGGTGCCAGGGCAGCGCCGATCCTCCCAGGCTCTGGGCTGTGCCTTTGCAAAGCGCCCAAGGCGCCCTCCTCCTCCGCCTCCTCCTCCTCCTCCGCCTCCTCCTCCTCCTCCACCCTCCTCCCCCTCCTCCCTCCTCCCCTTCCTCCCTCCTTCCTCCCTCCTTCCTCCTCCTCCTCCTCCTCCTCCGATTGCTCATGTTGGGGTGGGGAGGGCGGCGGAGATTGCTCGAGAGGAGGCCCGCAGCCCGGGAGTCGACCCAGCGGACTCCTGGGGACGCGACGGCTGCACTGGTCGGAGGCGAGGGCAGACGGCGGGCTCCAGAGTTGTCGCTGGAGGCGGACAGCAAGAGCGCGGAGAGGGAGCAGAGAGAGAGGTCGCAGGCCTAAAGGTTGACACCAGCACCAATGTCGGCGGTGTGCTTGGTGGAAGAAGATCCCGATCTCGGTGATGGTGGTACTATACTGGCTTTCAAGGTGACCGACATATTACCACCAGCACCGACATCTAGGATCATCTTCCCACTGTGGAGGCAACCCCCTGTGTTGGTGTTGGTGCCCATTTCCAGGCCTCCAAAGAGAGAGTTCCCCTCCCAAGTCTCGCCTATGCCTCCTGCTCGACGAGGCCCCCGAGTCCCTCCAACGACATACGGCAAGAAGCGGAGATACAGGCGGGTGTGCCTGCAGCCTGTGCGCTGCGGGTGCACGGAAGAGTTTTGTATGACGGCAAGGTCCTCATTGGGTGTTCGGGGTTTTGTGTGAGACGTTCAATTGCACCCGCCGCATGTGATGAGATGATGGCCTAAGTATTTGCTCCATTCTGGTTCAGACACCTGATTGAGCAGTGCCCCGGCAAGAATTCGAAATGGGGAATTTGCCGATACGTACGTAAGAAGGGCTCTATCCAGGCAGGGAGGGGGCCCCGAGCTCGAAGCTGGTGGCCCTGCGAGTCTGGTGAGGCTGCCGCGTCGGAGAGCATGAAGCTAGACGCCTCCTAGATGGGGTCGGAGTAGACATGTATCGGCGATGTATCGGCGATGCACCGGCGATGTATCGTCGACGTCGGCGATGTATCGGCGACGTCGACGTGAAGCAAATCGGGCTGCACATCGAGCCGCATCGGCGATGCATCGGCGATGTGGCGCGATCCTACGACCCCACTCACTCGGACCCCATCCGGGAGGCCTCGAGAAGCGCCAACGCAGCGACAGGCACCCGCCCCAAGGCAGGCAGTCACCCGAGGCGTTTGGCGAAAGCTCGGATAGAGAAAGGTGAGTCAAGAGGGGAAAGAACACACAGGCACAATGAACCGTCGACCCCCAGGAAAATATGGGAGAACATGGAAAGTGGGGGGAAGACGAAAACCCAGGGAATGTACGAAAATGTGGGGGATCTTGTTATTTGTGTCTGTTTATTTGTGTGGCCTAGGGCCCCTTCAAAGAGCAAGAGCTGGGTGGGCAGTGTCCGAACGCGGACTCTGCCGAAGGGAACGCGGCGGACTGGCTTGTCGAAAGAAGAGCGCCAGCCAGGCCGACACCTGCGGCCAGAGCCGGCGAGGCGGCCTGCGGGTGATGCTGCCGGTTGGCTTCGGCTCTCGGCAGGGATTACTCGTGAGTCTGCACCAACTTGCCGGGAGGATTCCGCCGCACCTCAGCGGCCCCGCGCAACATGTTCATGGGTGAGGCTGCTGCCAGCGTGGTGCCGAACATATGTTGGGACGGTCCAGAGGCATTGACTGCCAAGATCAATCGCCAGGATTGGAAATCAGGGTTTCATGTGAGGCACCCATAAGGCGATTTGCGGGCAGTATCCTCCCACAGGGGATCGATACGGATCATCGCCACAACAGTTTGTTATCTCGAGGGCGTGACCCTCTGTGCACTTGTCACTTGGAAGATTGCCTGGGATTCTCGTTCGCACGAGTGGCCCCATGTTTGACATACCAACGAACCACATACCACCCCATGGGCTATGCTCTACGCGCGCGTTGCCCCTGCAGACCCAGGATGTTCTGAACGGTTTCTTTGCTGTGCCAGGGAGAGCCGTATTCAGGCGCGTGCCTCGGGACTCTGGGGCGGCGCCGTTGCTAAGGGGTACGGTGCGCAAATTCTGGCAGAGGGCGATGCGCACAGAGTCGCCGCACGCGTTCCCCGTCCTTCTTTGCTTAGTCGTCCTTCTCGTGGTCGTCCTGCGCACGCTTAATTTTGATCGTCATAGCTTTCCACTGCTTCTACGTCATCCTTGTACCACTCCCACCTTCTATTGCCCCTCTACATCACACCCTTCCCGACATCCTCACCTTGCGCCTCCCTCCTCGTTCTCGTCCTACACCCATCTGGAAACGCAGTGCAATGTTTGCCGACGGTGTCACAGAATCGTCCCAGGGACTTCCCTGGAGGTAGTTTCTCGTCCAGGGTCCGTTTCTGACGGTCCCGGGTCCGACACTGGTTTTTGGAGGACCACAACGACGAAAAGCCGAAGTCGACGAAAACAAAGAAGTCGACGGTCAAAGCTTGATTCTATTTCCAGGGCAGTGCACTCCGCCTCTTTCTCCACATCATTGACCGCATTTCCTTCTTAGCATCCGTGTCCTCGTCTCTCTGGTCTTTCCGAGCATGTTTCTGCTGCCTCTGCTCCCCCAGTATCTTCCCCCGCCGTCGCTTCCACATCTGCCTCGTCGTCATCCTGCTCTCTTCATCTCCACCCCTCCCCCTTGATATCCTCCCCCACCACCTTGTCATTTGCTCCATCCGTTCCCCTCCTTCCTCCCATCCCTCCTCCTGCTCCTGCTGCTGCTCCTACTCCTCTCTTCTTAGATTTCCACCCGAACAGCTTCTATCCGAGCTGGATCCTCCCCTTGGCATCGAACTAATGGAGGCTGGAGGAGGCAGGGGATTCAGGTGGAGGACGCCCAGTGTGAACGTGCACAGCACATTCCCCAGACTTGCCCAGACACATTCGCCAGGACACGCTTTTCAGATGGGGCCCGGCGAGGGCCCCAAGGGGCCGAAAGCTGTGAACCAAAAACTCCTGTCCTGATTCGTTTTGCGGCGCGAGGGTTGTCTGGGAAGCCTGGGGGTAGGGGGTCGACGCTTCCCCTGCCGGACCCCCCCCCCCCCACCCCAGACTTCCGATGGACTGTCTCTCCCTCGGGGCAGCTCCTCGTCCCCGGACCCAGAGGCCGCCTCCAGAGGCGGCCGGGAGCGCCCCAGGCCTCCCCCACGGGGCCCGAGAGGAGGGGAGGGCGGGAGGGCCGCGCCGCGGCGCCGAGGCAGCGGCGGTGCGGCTGGATGTGGAGGAGGGGTCGTGCTCTTATGTGCTTTGTCCTGCGTGTGGGCGCGGGCCAGGGATGGACCGAGGAGGCCATGGATGCTTAAGGGTACTCTGCTTGGCATCGCTCAGACGTGTACATGTTTCCTTCGGCGAGGACCACCGAGGAGCATCCTTGATCCTTTGGCGAAAAAACCACGCACGAAACCGAAAAACCACAGGGAATGGACGTCCGAGAGATGGCGAGTCTGGGTTTCTTCATAAACGGGGGGGGTAGGTACCTCCCCGACGGGGGTCAATCCCGCCTCGTCGCCGCGCCGCGACGGGAAGGTCGGAGCGCCTTCGGCGCGCGGTGGCTGCCCGCGACCGGGATCGATGTGGGGCCGTCAGCGGGGGTGGCGACCCCCCCCTGGAGGAGATCTTGGCTGTTCTTGGCGCCCGCTTCGAGCAGATGGAATCCCCCCCGCAGGACGCGCTGCTGCAGAAGCAGTCGCACTCGGCAGAGGTCGGGAGCCAGACCGCCCCCCCCCCCCACCCCGTCCGCTCAATGCAGATGCGCCGAACACAGTCCACCCGCATAGCAAGGAGATGCATCCTTCCCAAGGATACCCCGAGTTTCTTGATAAGCGTCGGGGGGGGCGCCCCCCCCGCTGACGGCCCCACATCGACCCCCGTCGCGGGCAGCCACCGCGCGCCGAAGGCGCTCCGACCCCCGTCGCGGCGCGGCGACGAGGCGGGGTTGACCCCCGTCGGCGAGGTATCTAGGGGTTGACCCCCGTCGGCGAGGTACCCTCCCCCCTCCCGTTGATGAAGAACCCCAGAGTGCCCTCAAAGCATCCCTTGGCCTCCTCGGTCCACCCTTGGCCGCCCTCGCGGGCCGCGCCCCGCTCGCAGCGTGCCGCGGCGGCCTCCCGGGGCCCGTGCGCCAGTCCTCGGTCGGGGGCAGCCCGCTCGTGGCCGCGGCGCGCCCCGCGGGCGGCCCCTCGCGCTCCCCACGGCAGCTGCTCGATTGGCGCGCCTTCTTCGGCGCGCCCTCGTCGGCGCGCCTCGCCCGGCGCTCCTCCTTTCGGCGCGCCCTTCGCTCCTCATTTCGGCGCGCCCGCCCTTCCCCCCCCTCTCGGCGCTGGCGGAGGGGGCGCAGGTCCTCGGCAACGTCAGCCACGAGAGCCCGCCCAGCCAGGGCGCCGTGGCCGCCGCCGCCCCGGTGTTCGAGCGGCTGGTGCGGCTGCTCGACGCGGCCGACGCCGGGCCGGCCCAGGAGGCGGGCGCGGTGTTCGAGCGGCGACGGGGCGTCTTGGTCTGCCTAGAGGCCCAACAGCACATGTTCGATGAGCTATGGTGGTCTGCACGAGGGTTTCTTCGAGGATTCGAGGCTGAGACTGGCTTGTTGCAACACATCGGATCTAGGTTATGAGAAGATTGGTTCCTGCGTTTAGAACATGCGATCATGTCGCGGTAGGTCTATTCGGAATGCTAGGGCGGACGGTCCCTACTCAATATGTGCCCCAGGGGGGAGCGGGCCTTGGCCGGAGGAGGGGCCGGTCGCCGCAGCCGCGGCCCCCCCGCCAGATCTCCGACGACACGGTCTTCCGAAGCATCCAGGAGGAAAAGAAACACACAGACACAATTAATCCTCGATTCCATAGAAAATATGGGAAAATATGGGAAATGGGGGGGAAGACAGAAACCCAGAAAATATGGGAAAATATGGGGAATCTTTTTATTTGTGTGTATTTATTTGTGTGTCCTGGGGCCCCTTCAAGCATGTTGTCAGTCCTCGATCTTCTCGCTTTCGGCTTCTGGGCCCTGCGATCGGGCCCGGGGCGCATCAACGGTGGACCGGGGACTGGGGCCAGGGGACGCGGTCGGGGCCTCTGGGGCCAGTCGCGAGCAGACCCCCTCGTTTTGTGATATTCTGTATTTATAGATATGTGTATATACTGTGTATATATATATATATATATTCTCATACGCACCTCTCCGAGGGAGTAGAGCTCAGAGGCGATTAATGCGCACGCGTCCGCGATTTTTCTGGGCGTGTCGCTCGGGACATCCTCGAAATTCTGAAAATCGGTGGCACCCCTCACGCAGATCGCGACGTCAGGGTCCAAAAACACATGGGAAATTCAACATTTTAATATAAAACCTTCAAAAACACATGGTAATTTCAATAATTGTGACCCCGATTCTCAGTGAATGGCGGTTTCGCTTGAAAAATCGTTCCAAAATCGAGCCCCAGACCCCGCCTCGGAGCCTCCTGGGGGCCTCCTGGAACCTCCTGGGGCCTCCTGGGCCTTCTGAACCTTCTGGCACCCCAGACCCCGCCTCGGAGCCTCCTGGGGGTGTCCTGAAACCTCCTGGGGCCTCCTGGGGCCTCCTGCGGCCTCCTGGAGCCTCTTGGGGCCTCCTGAAGCCTCCTGGGGTCTCCTGGGGCCTCCTGAGGCCGCCTGGGGCCTCCTGGGGCCTCCTGGGGCTTCAGAACTACATGCACACAGAGACACAAATCACGCCCAACACATCACACGCTAGACAAACATAACACACACACACACACACACAACACCTACAACACACAAAAAGCACGCACCACACGAAGCATACATCACACAACACACACACACACACACACACGCACAACACTCACAATCCTGGGGCCTCCTGGAGCCTCTTCTGGTATCCAAGTCGGGCCTCCTAAGGCTTCCTGGGGGCCCTGGTACACACATCGCAAGGTGTGGCAACCCCACTTGCGCTCGAGTGCGACTTCGATGTTGCATTTCACTCCTGCTTCAAACGCCCCTTCAGTTTTTTGTATGAGCCTGCGCACACACGTGCCACTTGTGTATATCTATATATATATATACATATATATATATAGATATGTGTATATACTGTATACGTATATATTTATATATCTATATATATATAGATCACGGCGGGAGAGTTCCCGCTGAGGGGGCCCTCGCAGGGGCCCCAGGGCCGTCAAAGCCGACTCGGGATGCAGAGCCTGTCCCGGGGACGGGGCGCAGACCTCTGGGGAGCCGCGCTGGAAGCAGGCTCGCGACGTCGGACGTCTGGGGCGGCGGTCCTCTTGCGCGTGCGTCGTCCTCGCTGGGCCTCCTCGGTGCGTCTCGTCGCCACGGCGGGAGCCGCCTCGGCCAGCGGGCCACCCGGAGATCCCAGCGCAGCATCTCTTTCAAAGCTGGGCGAGTTCACCCGTGGTCGGGCCCCGGGGCCATCACAGATCGGTCCAGCGCGAAGCGTGCCGCAGACAGGCAATTTCACCCGTGGTCGGGCCCCAGGGCCATCACAGATCGGTCCAGCTCGAAACTTGGGGGCGGAAAAGAGGGGGGTGATGACTAAGGGGGGGGGGATATCATGGCGGGGGCCATGATATTTCCCCAGATTGTATGGCGCCTCTTCTTATTTCATTACGTCCCTGGCCCCCCCGCTGGGCCGCGCACATGCCGCCGGTCATGATTTGCACCCCCCCCTCTTGGAGACCCCCCTCTTTGCCGCTCCCGAGAAACGTGCCGCAGACAGATAGGGTCTGGGGTTTCGGTCGCGGTGTTTTGTCCATCATGCTGCCATCTGTGCGCAACGTTGCTTGGGGCTCTCTTGGGGCCTGGTGGCGCTGTCACAGAGGCCTCTTGGGCCGTCCTGGGGCCCTCTCGGGGGTCTCACGGGCCCGCGTGGATCGATCTCCGCGGCCTCTCGGCCTGTTTTAGAGTGCTGGCACATGGGGAAGGCGAGAAGGACCAACACGCATCGAGAAGCCGAGTCCTTCTACCCCCATGGGGGCCCTCTCGGGGGGGCTGCGCTGACCTCTTCTGCGGCGCCTTCGGAGCCCCGCGTGCCGCGTGCGGGGCGGCGGGGCGGCGGGGCGGATGCCTTTGCTCACGAGGTGGCGCCGTTCCGTGGCCTCCGGGGCAGGCCGCACAGCTCGGGCAGGGTCTGAGCGACTCGCGGCGCCCCCTCGGGATAGGCAGCCCGCCGGCGAACACCCGTGGTCGATCGTGCCGTGTCAGAGGGGTGTGGGGGCCTTCTTGGTAGCCTCTTGTTGGGTCCTCTCGCGGCCGTAGCGGGGTCTTCTGGGACTTCTCCTGGCCGTCGTGCAGCCCTGAGGAGCCGTCTTGAAGTCTCACGGGTCAAAGGGACCCGGGAGGGGGCCGGGCCCCGTCCCCTGCCCAGATGGTCTGGTACCGGAAATTTTCGGTAGCGATTTCGACGCACCCCGAATTTCGGTAGCGACCGGATCTTCGTTTGAGGGCGTTGAGATAGCGGATTTCAGAACGGTTTGATACCGGTATTGGGCGCTACATTTCGGTGTTTCGGTAGCGACCGATCTCTGCGGAGCGCTACCGGAAATTTTCGGTAGCGGACCATCAGGGTGATGATTCAATCCGGCAGTCTTGCCAGGCAAATAGGGGCGGGGGTAGAATTGCTTGTCCGGGCTTCCTGGGGGGGGGATTAGGGGGGGTTCTATCTCGCACGCGTGGAAACCCACACAGGGTAGGCGGGCTTGGGGAGGTGAGGAGTATGTGTGAGCGAGGTGGGAGGAGGGGGCGGTCCTCCGTCCAGTTAACGCAAATCCAGGTCCAGTTAAAGGGAGTTGTGCAATAGATTGAGAGAGCGTGATCCACCGCCGCTTTACTATGGAAAATTGCCAACCTTTTCCTCCGGAACCCGGGGGGCCCCCCCCCCTCCGCCCCCCCCCCCCCTCCCCCCCCTCCCCCGGCAAAACCCCCCCCCCTAACCCCCCCCCCCCCCTTCGAAAACCGGGGGGGTCACTGCCGGTTCGAACCCCTCCCCCCCCCCCCTCCGGATCCGGAAAACCGGGGGGGGTCACTACCGGTTCGAACCCCCCCCCCCCTCGAAAACCGGAGGGGGATCACTACCGGTTCGAACCCCTCCCCACCCCCCCACTCACCGCCAGCAAACGACTCCCGGTCCCTACCACCGTCCGCATCACATCCTCCACTGTTGTTCCCAGCACCACTGTCCTCACCACCACTGTCCCCACTGTGTCCCCACCAGTGCCCCCACCACTGTCGCACTGTCCCCACTGTCCCCACCACTGTTCCCACCACGGTTCCACTCTCCCCACTGTCTCCACGGCCCCAACCACTGCCCGACTATCCCCACTGTCCCCACTGTCCCACTGACTCCGCCGCTGTCCCACTGAGCTGTCCCACTGTTCCCACCACTGTCCCCACTGTCCCCACCACTGTCCCCACTGTACCTCTGTCCCATTGTCCCACCGCCGTCCTCGCCACCGCCTTCACCACTGTCCCCACCACCATTGTACCCTCCACTGTCCCACTGTTTCCACCTCATTCCCACTGTGCCCACACCGCTGTCCCCACCACCACCGTCCCCACCACTGTCCACTGTCCCCCCTGTTCCCACCATTGTCCCCACCACTGTCCCCACCACTACCGGCCCTCTACTGTCCCACTGTCCCACTGTCCCCCCCACCACTGTCCCGCTGTCCCCTCACCACTGTCCCACCAACACCGTCCCCACCTCTGTCCGCACCCCCACTCGGTTTTCGAGGGGGGGGGGGGGGGGGGTTCGAACCGGTAGTGACCCCCCCCCCCTTTTCATGATGAGCTGGGGGGGGGGGGGAGAGGAGGGGTTCGAACCGGTAGTGGCCCCCCCCGGTTTTCCGGAGGGGGGGGGGGAGGGGTTCGAACCGGTAGTGACCCCCCCCGGGTTTCCGCCAGCAGCGGTAGAACACGCTCTTTCAATAGATTTGGTGCAATCGATTTGTGGGGTGGCAATACCTAGAGTCGGAGCGTGACATATTCTGGGTTGCAATACAATGCAGCGCAATCTTCTGGCGCAGTGCATTTCCAATGCAATTTCCCAACATCTATTGCAGCCTCCCCGATTAGGTGGGCCCCCTTAGTGCGTCAACCAGACTCCGTCTCCGTGGACATCGTCTGTGAAGTTCTCAGATGATGGTGCTTCTGGTG
The DNA here is from genome assembly GCA_963575745.1 of Prorocentrum cordatum. Lineage (NCBI taxonomy): Eukaryota > Dinophyceae > Prorocentrales > Prorocentraceae > Prorocentrum > Prorocentrum cordatum. The sequence goes on along the minus strand of CAUYUJ010018668.1, from coordinate 67,155 downwards.
CATGTCAGTGAACCCCGTCTTCTCCATAGCACGAGCACAGCCCAGATCCCGCACTCAGGAAGAGAGATGTGTGGAGGCCACTTCGGGTGGTTCATTACGATGCGCAGTCGTCAGCAAGAAAATGTATGAGCAGGCTGGCGGACGTTGTCGGTCGGAAATTGCACTCTGGTGTCTAGACGCCGTCGGCTCAGTGAGCCTCATGTCGAAGCAGATCGTTCCACATGTCCCATCCCTTCTTTGCATGCCGTACAGCTGCCATCCAGCATGTGAGAGTCTCGGGATTGAGTCCGCCTTAACATTGTTCGTGCTTGTGCATCGGTGGGGAGGCTGCCTATGCGATCTGGAACCTGACTGTTGCGCACGAGGACTCACCGTCTGCTAATATTGTGGCAGCTTGAAATTGTGTGTGCTCAGTTGTGGTGCTGCGTCGACGGGTTCTACTCTGGGTATAACGGCGCCGATGCAGCAGTACATACATATTGCTATATTTATATGCATGTAGGTATGTGCGATGGAACGTTGTTACGATGTCCATTTGTGGTGCGTCGTCGGCACAATGTGTGTGCTCGTCTTGTTATGAGGATCGTGCGTTCGATCAATCAATCATCCCCACTGCGCTGTCGTGTTGGGAGCATTCGTTCCGTGCTGAGTGTTGCACTCAGGTCCATTAGCTCGCCTTGTTGAATGCTATCCAACTTGATTCCGTCCTCGTTGCCAGTCTGTTACCTTTTGGGCCAGATTCTCCCATTCCTCTTTTGGCGTCCTCTCGTCCGGTTAGTATTGCGATATTGTCGACGGCACCCCTACTACTACTACTACTACTACTACTACTACTACTACTACTACTACTACTACTACTACTACTACTACTACTACTACTACTACTACTACTACTACTACTACTACTACTACTACTACTACTACTACTACTACTACTACTACTACTACTACTACTACTACTACTACTACTACTACTACTACTACTACTACTACTACTACTACTACTACTACTACTACTACTACTACTACTACTACTATGTGTGCGTGGCCCCCCCGAGGCGACGCGCGCACCGATAGATGTTTTAGCATGTGTGTGTGTGTGTGTCGTGACTGGCGCTCTCTGGCCGTACCGCTCTGAAAACGATCTGCTACAATATGGGTCTACTATATGTTCGGGTCGGACGCGCGCCTCCGAGGAGGACATATATCTCTGTGCGTCCCATATTGTGTTGCTCCCTCTGAGCTCATGTTCTGTCTCCTCGTCTTTCCGCTCCCGTTCCCCCCTGCTCTCCACCGCTCACGCAGCTCTCCCCTCATCGACCTCCGTCCATACTCTCTCCTCCTTCCTCCATTCACACTCCCTCCGCCCTCCCCTGGGCCCTCATCCCTTCCTCGTCGTTGCTCTCCCCTTCCCGCTTTCTCCAGTCCTCGTCGTCCCGCCACCATCCCCCATCTCGCTCCTCGTCCTCCTCTCTCTCTCCTCCCTCCTCCCTGTCCATCTTCCCTCGCCCTGCCTCGGCCTCCCCACACACTGTCCATGCGGCGCGCCGGCAGCGGAGTGGTGGCGCTCTGGGTCCCGGAGCGGGAGGCCACGCGCCCGAGGTGTGGGGCCCCGATGAAGACACGGCCCGCGCCCGGTTCCCGGGCCGTCGCCCCGGAGCCACCTTCGGGCACGCACGCGGACCCAGACCCCAGACGTCGTGATCGATTCGCAGCGTCGACCCCAGAGATCTGGGCCCCTCGCCCGGGACCGGTTGGCCATCCCGAGTGGCCTCTTGACGGGCCCGAGGCCCGGCAGGAGCCCCCCGAGGCCGAACCGAACGTGGCGACAAAGCCTCGCGCCGTACTTTTCTTCACTGCGAGAGGGGGGGCCGCGTGCCCCATAGCGCGGTGCCAGGCCGCGGTGCTCCATGGGTGCCCTGCCGCGATTATTGGCGGTATTTGTAGGTCGGGACTGTCCCTCTGCAGGAGGAATATTTGGAGATAGTAACAAAAACAGTCTGGGGACGATCTGTTTGGCATTTGTCATATATACATATATATAGATTCGTTGACTATCTTCATCTTTCGTCGAAAATCCGCCTACAGGAGGACATGCCCGACCTAACTCTGGGGTGTGCGGGCGCCCGCGGCCAGGCGCGTGGCGCCCGCACCCCGCGAGGCAGACGAGGCGACGTCCGCTCGGGCGGAGCTCCCCACAGGGCCATTGGCGGCCAGCGGGGTGCGTTGGAGCACGCCCTCCCCCCTCCTCCCATTCGCGCGGCCGCCCTCGTCTTCCCCTCTCCTCTCCTGCGCGCTGGACAGTCTTAGCTCGGTGGGTGGGCGCAAGGCGGGGCGTCTCATTGGCCTTTGGGACACTGCAATGATAGTGACCATCGCGATCCACGGTTCCTATGTCTTTACTCGTGCCAGGGCTTTCAGCAACACGCATCTTCGTTGGTCCACCCACGCGTCTTCACCCTCCTGCCTCCTCCCTCCGCCCTGCCCCCGTCCCAGTGTGTAGTATCCAAGGGTTCGGCCAGTCTCGCCGCTTTCTTGCCCCCGTCCTTGCGACTGCCAGGAGAACAGCAGGAAGTTTGTGAAGTGCGGTGCGGTCCCGAAGCTGGCCAAGCTCCTGCACCACTACTCGGACGTAGCGCAGGAAAATGCGGCTGGTGCGCTGATGCACATCACTGCGTGCGAGGAGGGGCATTGGACTGCAAGGCTGAGATAGCTTTAATGACAGTAAGTGCGGTCTGTGTTTCGGAGGTATGGCGGTCGATCAACAAAACTGGAGGTGCTTGCTTAGTTTGACATAAGCCGTGTAAGGCAGGTGCCTCTCAGTAATTGGCCGATTTCCGCGTCCCACGTGGTGTAGGGTGTCACTGGGATGATTCGTGGGACTGCTACTTTTCCGTGTATGTACTCCTGGCATTTTTTTTGTTATCTCTTCGTGTTCATGTACCACAGTCGTATTATTATTCGGGCGTTTGTAGTACAGTCGCACCGAAATGGAGGCGGGTAGTGGACGCCAGCGTGCAGTCGCAGTGCATGGCAGTGACCGACGCATCTTAGAGCATGGGTATCCAACACTGGAGTGGCGGGAGGAAGCTCGAGTGGCCATCAAGGACGCCGGGGCAATCCCGAGGTTGTGCGAGCTGCTGCATCCGCACAATGAGCCAGAGGTGGGCGTCTGATTATTTCTGCTCTGCTTGAACAGTTGAGTCACATCCGTTTGCATGATATCAAAATGTTGTAAACCATGCCAGTTTTGTTTCATATGCGTGGCGTTGTGTTTGCCTTACACGTGTCTTTTGAGACATGCAGGCTGTCTATGTTTTCTTCTTGTACGTCGTACAGGTTATAAGTTGGACGTATTGCCCGCGCCCATCTGTCAGGGCCTCACAGGTGGGCACGGGCAAGACTTTGGTTTGGCACGGCGCCTGACAGTTAGTCGCTGAACACTTTTCTCTCAGAATGGACTGCTGCGTGCTGGTCTGCGGCAGGGTGCCAAGTGCTGGGCGCCACATCGGAAACCGCACGTTGGTTTCAGGAGCGGCTCGGGTTGTCGGCCCGTGCCTTAGATCCAGATCGGGGGACCTATTCCTGGCCCCCCCCAAAGGGCCGACCTCGACCCAGCAGCGGTGAGGACCTGCGCGCGGCACTCGAAATCGGGCGCCGAGCGCAGGTGATCACCGCTGGGGTGGAGGTGTCGGCCTTGGTGGGGCGCCAGAGGCGGTTTCCTCGGCCCATCGGTTGTGGTCGTCTTTTCTTCGCCCATGACTGCGGGTGCCTCGGTGCTCAGTGTAAGGGTGCTGGGGGAACTGTTCGGAGGGCAGCGTGAACATGTTGTTGCTTCTGTCTCTCGTTGAAGCGCACACACGCGTTCTGGCGTCGAGGTGCGTGAGTTAAAGTGACGGGTCCCGTTGTCTGTGGAAAAAATATACACACTGTGGGAAAACACACACACGTGTGGGAAACAAAAAACATATAAAACACACACACACACAATAAAAACACACACACACACACTGTGGGAACAAAACACACACACACACTGAGACTGTTTTTTTGTTTTTTTCTGTGTGTTTTTTAATTACTAAATCTGCGGGCTGCGGCGTCCGTCGCCGAATGAGACGGCATCGGCGCCATGGTTCGGGGGCTGCGTTCCCCGATCTGCGGACCCGGCGCCCGCGCTCAAAAACCCAGGGATTTGTAATCCGTGTTGGCGGGTTAGCGGGGCCCCAAAGGGCTCGAAATAGTCAGAAAAGTTGGAGACACCTTGAACCGGCGACACCCTCTGCAACGCACGACATGTGTGCGTGTGGGCACCTTGGTCGAGATTGTTTTGTGTCCAGCCTTGGCGCCGAAGGGTCGCTACGTACTGCCAGGCAAAATGCCTGCCACCTCGGGGCAACAGTATCGGTTGTATGTGGGGGGGGGGGCTGGATCCCCCCAAATATGTCAGCGCTCGCGTGGTTGCTGTAGCGTTCGCAGCGCACCCGCACCCCACTGTACCCCACGCGGCCCGAGCGTTACCCTTGACCCGCCCCCCCCCGGGGTTCACACCAGCAGCTAGAAACACGTAGCAACCCGCAATTGCGGATAAGAGTGAGGGGGCGGGCTCGGGGTGAGTCGCGGGTGGGTCGTGGGTGAGTCGTGGGTGGGTCACGGGGTGGGTCGCGGGTTGGGTCGCGGGTGGGTCGCGAGCGGGTCCCGACGCAACAAGAACAACAGCAGCAACAACAACATCAATCATGTTCATATTGATCGTTCTTGTTTGTTTGCGTGCCTGTCAACATGCAAATCTCAAACCCTCGATACCCGCCCTTTCCGTCTTCGATTGCACCCCTTTTGGGGTGTGTCTTCCTTTATCTGCCACGTGTAGCTGGTGCAGGGACAACGGAGAGAGAGAGAGAGAGACATTGCTGGAGCACGGCACAGATTCGCACAAGGGAGGTCAAAAGCATAATAACCGCATGCCGACGATAATAACATATCCTCCATTCACCCACTATAGCGGATTGTCCCTGGGCTGTGTACGGTTTCACATTGCCACGACAGCACCCCCAAAGTTCGCATCGCAGTTTTCATCTTCGTATAATGCAGGGCGCCAGTAGATCTCTGATAAACATTGTGTTGTCAGGATGTTTTAAGCGAAACGCCCATTTTCGAACATTCGCCGAATTCGTGACCATCAGCTGCTCGAGGATGTCTCAAGCAAAACGCTTGTTTTGTGTGAAAGTCACTGCCGCGACAAATAGCTGTCTGCTCCTCCTCCCTCTCCTGCTCCTGCGCTTCCTGCTCTTGCCTCTGTCCTTCTATCTTCCTTGTCCTTTTTATCTATCTCTCCTCTTCTCGCCTCTGTCTCCCGTTCCTCCTTTCTCCGTTCCTGGTCCGGACTTGTTGTACTCCAGGAGTGTATCATCTCTGGAACAATGAACGACGATGAGTATTCCATGACAAGTTGACAACCACCAGGAATCGTTGAGTTCTACACATTGAATTTGATAGGGCAGAAACCCTGACATTTTTCTGAAATCCTCCTCATCCTCATCCTCCTTCTTTCTCCTCCAGGAGGGCCCCCCCGCAAGGAACCAACCCACCAGTTCACCCTCGTATTTCATAGGAGTGGTGCTTTCCCCACATCTCCAGGGGACCCTTCAAGAAGGATCATGGAGGCTCCATCATGGAGGCTCTTGGAGACCGATCCAGACATCAGAACATCGATATGTATATCTGGGACAAAGATATAATCCTTTCTGGGGCCCGAATATCCCGGCGCGGTTATTCTCGCCAGCATAGGGTCATCAAGCGGCAAAGCCAGACGGGCAGGTTGGGCGGGCGGGCCCAAACGGCGGCGGCGAGCGAGCGGGCCGCTGAAGCGTCAGTCCTGAACGGATCGCGAGGAGGTCTCCAGCGATATCACGGTTCCTAAGTAAATCCTGAGGCAAGGTTGTGATCTCTGAGCGTTGGGGGCGCGGTGTTTCAATCATGCGATGGAGTACCTCGCGGGGGCGCGATCTCTGCATTCCTTGTGAGGAGGTCCCGCGCGAGGGCGCGGTTCAAATGGGCTGCCAGGAAGGATCAGGCGGGAGCCGTTCCTGTTGTTGTAAAGGGGGGGAAAGCCATGGGCACATTGTGAGTCTCAAGACTGTCCCTTGTAGAACAGGGTGCGAGTCCCGCGATGGGCACGTCAATTGAAAAAACAACGGGCACCAGAGGTAGGACCAGCAGGAGTTTTTTTTCAGAAGTGAGAGTTCGACAAGAGCAACCACACACACAGCAAGGATAATCCGCTGGACGGACCGCCATTTCTGCCACGCACCCGGGGACAATGAATGACCGCCTGGCCCCCTCGCTCCGCGTAGGGGGTGAGGGGGTGGCCGAGGAAACGGCCCGGGCGACCCTGACCCAGAAGACCTGGTCGGCTTGCGCAGCGGTGCGCGCACCGACTCTGAGGCCCATGCGAGGCTCGGCCCTCGCCGCCGAGGCCCGAGCTCCCAAAAAACAAAAACAACAACAAAAAACTCGCTCCGCGTAAGAAGACCACGTCTGGCCTCTAAGTCGTGCAGCCCGTGCTCTCCCGGCTCGCAGAGCCCCCCCCACCCCCGGTGCTCTCGGCGCTCCGCCCCGCCGCCGGCGCGCGGCAGGTGAGCAGCCAGGCGGCCGGGGCGCTGCTCAACATGGCGATCGACTCCCCAGAGTACGCGGGGATGATTGCCAAGGAGCGTTGGTCGGGGGTGGACAGAACCCCCAACAGTGACACGTCGATTAGTGAATTGTCCGTTTTCGGTTCTCGAGAGGGCGCCGCGGCCGTCATTTTCCAGGCTTGCGCCCGCCAGGTTTGGGCCTCAGGTCGTTTTCACTACACCACGTTTTACTAAAGGGGGGTCTGTCCATCCCCGAGTTGGGCGGATGTTGGGCGGATGTCAAACGACGCGAAGATCGGGACAAAATCGGATCGGGATAGCTAGAGATCTCTGAGAGTCGGCGGGTTTGGAGGATGTATTGGGCGCCGCGGCCGCTCCAGAGCGTTCCGGAACGCTTTGAGAGCGCTCCGGAACGCTCTGGAGCGATTTATCCCGATCCTAGCCCTGTTTTAGGATGGAGGGGCGACCATACCCGCGCCTCCACGGTCTCAACTCTGGCGCGCGATGCCGCGGGCTCGCGGCCGTACGGATGCGGTCCGCGCGGAGCACCCGCGCAGCAACGCCTCGTCTCCGCGGGGTCGCGGCCCGGGGGGCTGGCCCACGAGGCCGCGGATGCGGCTCCGTTTTTCGCCCACGAGTTGGACGGGCGGAAGGGCAGGGCGAGGAGGAGGAGGAGGAGGAGGAGGAGGAGGAGGAGGAGGAGGAGGAGGAGGGAGGAGGGAGGAGGAGGGAGGAGGGAGGAGGAGGAGGAGGAGGTGGAGGAGGAGGAGGGAGGAGGGAGGAGGAGGCGGCGGAGGAGGAGGAGGAGGAGGAGGAGGAGGAGCGTTCCTTGCAGGCCTCGGCCGCCTCGCAGCCGCGACCCCGGCGATGGGCGCGCCACGCCACGGCCCTCGGGCGGGGTTGCCTGGCCGAGCTGCCGCCCGAGGCCCCAGCGTGACGGAGGGGCCACGTCGAGCGGGATGGGCTCAGGCAGGGGGGACAGGCCTCGTTTCGACTCCTTCGATTCGATCCGATTCGATTTCGATGGCTTCCGATTCCGATTCGATTCGATTGGGGATCCCGACTTGGGTTTCCGATTTCTTATTGGAGGTGTGTTGGCCTGCCGATTTCCACCCGTTCGATTTTTCCGACCCGGCTGCCGATTTCCGTGGATCCGATTCATGTCGATCGCCGATCCGCCTTGTCGATTCGATTCTGGGCTCGTCTGGGGGGAGGTGCATCGACCGCCAATCGCCCACTGATCGCCGACACGGGGCCCGATAGCCCACCCCGCCCAGGAACCGGCGGCTTCGCCAGGGAGCGTTCGTTGCCGTTCTGTCGGCGACGTATCGCCGATCCCAGCCCGATGGTCCCAATGCTGTGCCGGTCCCCCGCTTACACCTTAGGCGATGCTTCAGAAAACTCAAGTTTTCGGCCAGAGTCTCGATTCTTCTTAACGTTTCAACGTAAATCCTAAGATTTTAATAGACATGTTGGGTTTTTAGTCAAGTTCTGAGACTATGAATTTCTTAACCCATGATTTCTTAAGCATTTCGCAGGGTGTATCGGTGCCCCTGAGGCAGGAGAACGTCAGGTGGTCAGAGGCCATCCTCCTCGGTCGCCCTGCTGCTCGTCCTGGGGAGCCCTCCTCGCCGCCGCTGGAGTCTCCGCGGAAGCTTCGTCAGACCCCTGGGGGAGATCTGGGGAGTAGCCGCTTCGGTAGCTTGTCTGTCCCCCCCCCCCAGAGGAGGGAGGGAGAGGGGATGGGAGGGAGCGCGGAAGTCACCACCCACCAAACTATCCGAACCCAACCTGAAGGCGTCAAGTAGCCCTCCATTCCCAGTGGAGGGGGGGACCGTCGGGGAGCACGTGGAACCCGTACCGCCCCCAACTTGAAATTTCTGGTCGTCGGGTCAGGTTGTGATGGTATGGTAGGTAGTCAGGAAGGATCTAGGCCTCCTAGATGTGGTCGGAGTAGATGGAGTCGGAGGATGGCGCCACATCGCCGATGTGGCTCGATGTGGAGCCCGATTTGCTTCACGTCGACGTCGCCGATGCATCGCCGATGTCGACGTTGCATCGCCGGTGCATCGACGATACATCGCCGATACATCGCCGATGTATCGGCGATGCGGCGCGATCCCCCGACCCCATCTACTCGGACCCCATCTAGGATAGAAGGAGGGGCTTAGGGGTGAGGACGGTGGGAGCCGAAGGGGAGGGGCTGGCACGGGGGCGGGAGGCTCGTCGAGGGTGACAGGGGCAGAGAGGGCAGAGGGGCGGGAAAGAGAGCGAGAGAGAGAGAGAGAGAGAAAAAAAAAAGGAGGGGGCTCTCGAGGGAGTTGCGCCGACATCCGTGGCTCATCCCGCCGGGGAGGAGGGGCAGGGACGGAGAGGACGCGGAGGTCAATGACGGCAACGAGAAGGAGGAGGAGGAGGAGGAGGAGGAGGAGGAGGAAGAGGAGGAGGAGGAGGAGGAGGAGGAGGAGGAGGAGGAGAGGGAGGAGGATCAGGAGGAGGAAGAGGAAGGCGACGACGACGACTACGACGATGGCGACGACGACGATGACGGCGACGGCGACGACGACGACGGCGGCAGCGGCGACGACGACGACGGCGGCGGCGGCGGCGGCGACGACGACGGGGCAGGCTGATTCGTCGGCGGGCGGCGGGCCCTGGAGGGCCGCCGCGGCACGAGCCGCCACGAGGGGAAGGGGGTGGGGTCCCGAGGGAGGTGAGGCCTCGGCCCCCTGGCGAGCCACAGCCGGCTCCATCGTTCTGTCGGCGGTCTTGAAGCCGGCGGGGGGCCGGAGGTGGCCCAGCACTGGTTCCGGTCAGCAGGATGGGGGGGCAGGCTTGAGGTTCGAGGTTGCGGGTTCTGGAAGGTTTCTGTTTGCATTGGTTGGCATCCGGCGGCAGGAGCGGCTACGAGGGGAGGGGGGGTCCCGAGGTAGTCGGAGCCTGGCCACCCCTGGGGCGGAGCTCCCCTCCTGACAGGAGAGGGACGTCAGATTTTACTTCAGACCAGGCCTCCCGCCTCTCGCCACTCTTGCATACCGCGGCCACCAGATCCCCAGGTCTCCCGAGTGTCCCCGAGAGTCCCGCCTCGCGCCGCTCTGCGTACCGCTGCCGCCATGTTCCCATTCGAATGTCCTCGAGTGTCTCGCCTCGCGCCACTCTGCATACCGCGGCCGCCATCTTGCCATTATTCGAGTGTCCCCGAGTGACCCACCTCGCGCCGACAAATCATAATATGACAGAGTGGTACTAAAACGCAGCATAACATAGTACGACACACTACCGTAAACTAGATGGCATAGCATAACATAGCACATCGCCATATATCATAACATATCCGAGCACCAACTACCATGTCATGACAGGCCATGCCGTAATCTAACACTCTATGACAGAGCATTGGATCCCATACCACTGCATCACAGCACAGGGCATTCCATCTTATAGCACAGCAGTCATACGTTCAGAATACATGGCAGAAGCGGACCATGCCAACACAGAACATGCCGCCGCCTCGCATCACATGACCTAGCACATCATAGCACAACGCAGAATGCAAACGCATGCAATGATATATTCGATCATCTATACCATGCCCTATCATACCACCGTGGAGCAAACCATACCGTGACATTACATATCATACCACCACATCACATACCCTGCCAGATCACACCACCTAATACACACATAATCGCAGAACGTACAACATGGTATGCAGCAGCACATCTGATACATCATAACGCGACACGGCGCGGCATACATTGTTGACCCATAGTAGAACATAGCATATCATAATAGCACAGGCTATGGCATACTGCATGAGCAACACATCATCTGACACCATATGTCATACAATAATATACCATAACATGCCACACCATGAAATACCATGCAAACGCATAACATGCCATATGGCAGAACATATCACATCGTACCACAGCATCAAGACACATAGCATTGTATGCCATGCCAAGCGCAACGTGCATACCTTTGGGAACAAACACAGATGTTTCCGGTGGGGAATGTTCGACACACAATAACTTTTATTGAACGCGCTGTGGGCATTATTTGTCATTTTTTTACTGTCGGGCCTCGGCCAACCAGAGCGGAAACAAACGGCAGCCCAAGACATGATAGGAAAATGGCAGCCCGCACAGATCGCACGGCGATGCGAGACTCACCAAACGCAGCAAACACATCGATTCCAAAATGGGCAAAGAACGTCGACCTCGAAAGCGTGTCCCCCTCTAAACACATCGATTCCCAAACGGAGAGAACCGTCGACTTGGAAAACGTGCGCCCCCCCCCCCCAAACGTTTTGAGCATCCTCTGGGTCTTCGGGGCTCTTCCGCCAGGGCCAGCTGCTTGTCTAGAGTCGTTCTGCTGGGGCTCGTGTGGGCAGGCGCGATATGACGCTCTGCGCGTGCATGGCTTTTCGTAGGCTTCCGAGGGCATCCGGGGAACAATGGCATAACATCGGGAGCCTTGAGACGGGGTCAGTGCAAACGGGGGTCAGTCAGAGCGCCGGATCTTGAAGGATCCTGCAGGGCCTGGGTCGCATTGACCCTGGTGTGGGTGCAGGATCCTGCAGGATTTTGCAGGATCATTCGCATTGACCCAGCTTGCAGGATATCGCAGGATTCTGTCAGGCCTGACTGACCCTGGTCTGGATTGACCCGGGTCAGAAGATCCCTGATAACACGTGGTCGTTTTTTTTCATTGTTTTGCCGATCGGCGCGCCCTCACCCCCACCCCCACCCTCCAATCCCCAGGGAGTAGATCTTGTCTGATTCTGGCGCCTGTTTCGAGGAGGTGGCGTCTCCCCCACAGGACGCACTGCCTCGAACAACCGCACTAAGCAGAGGTCTGGAGCTGGACCCCGCCCCTCCCTCGAAACGATGAATGCGAATACGTTCACGGAAGTTGGCTGGGCGCGTACGTCGTCTGTGCGCCTTCCGGTGGGGAGGCGCCCGGGCGGCCCATGCCCTTCCAGGACATGTGATCCTTTCGGGCCCATTCCGTGCTAGACATCAGAGGAGGAACAGATGCCGATGCTGCTGCGTGTTTTTCGTTGTCGCGGTTTGATGTGCCTCGAAGCTCTGATCAGAACGCACCCCTGGAGAGGTCTGGGAAGTAGCCGTAGCGGCACCTATCGGCCCCCCCATGCCCGTTTCTCGCGGGATCCGTACCCGTCCAGAGCATCTGTTCTCCGGGACCCGTTCCCGGCATGCCGAGCAAGGACATGGAACACATATCCTTAAGACTGGATTAACCAGGGTTCAGTAACCATGTTTTAGGTTTTATACCTTGTCTTGGGGTTGATTTTTCGGATGGGGACCTATCACCCGGTCTACCTGGGCCTAACACCCGGTCAACTCCGACTTAAGACTTGGTCCTCGCACAAGGGGCGCTTCACAGTTTTATATAAAGCCACACAAACCTAACACCTGGTTTCTGTTCCCTGGTTAATCGCTTCTTAATATCCATGAGGGTCACGCCATTCCTCCGACCGCGGAATGATGGGGTTTGGAGGAGCAAGGGCAGGAGACGGGAAAGCAGGGCAAAGAGCATGACCATGTCGAATTTGGTGCGCGTCTGGCCCATAGGCGGCGGCGAGCGGGAGGGGGAAATGAGAATTTGAAGAAGAAGGCCTTCTCAGAAGGCGGCGGAACTTTCTCAGAAGGCCTTGGGCCTTCTAAGAAGTTGTCTTTGTCTCCGGGGAAGGCTTAGAACATTTTCAGAAGGCCGGTGGATTTCCGAGAGAAGGCCCGCCCCTTCTCACTTCCCCCCGAGCTCGCCGCCGACATAGCGGTGAACAAGCACGCAACTCTCGCATCCGGTGAGTTTTGCTCATGTCGTTGGGAACTTTGGTTGATCGATCGGCAAAAGCATTGAGCCCCGTTGGAGCTCCACTCGGCAGAGTCCCAGCGTTCCGTCTCAGATGCTCCGGGGACCCCTCGAGATCCCTTCGAGATACCCACCAGATACCCTCGGCATAACCTCGGGGTAGTGTCTGGATGCCCTCGGGAGAACTTCGGGGTAGTCTCTGGATGCCCTCGGGATCCCCTCGGGATAACGTCGGGGTGGTCTCTGGATACCCTCGGGATGCACTCGGGATACCCTCAGGATAACCTCAGAAGAGTCTCTGGGTTCCCCCGGTATCCCCTCGGCGTCCTCGGGGTAGTTTCTTGATATCTTCGGGATGCATTCGGGATAACTACGGGGTAGTCTCTGGATGCCCTCAGAATCCCCTCGGGATACACTCGAGATAGCCTTGGGGTAGTCTCTGGATACCCTCGGGATGCCATCGGGATACGTTTGGATGCGTATCTGACCCCACATATTTGCCAGTATCCCTAACTGACCCAGCGGTGTACCTGTCTCCAACTGCACCCAATCGGGTCGCGCCGCACCTAGCATGGCTCCCGAGTTCGGTGATTCGGGCGGTGGCGTGCAACAGCATTCGTACGAGTGCGCATGATTTCGAGGGGGGGGGCAAGAGGGCGATGGGGGTAGGGGTCCTCGTGTTCTGTTGAGTGTATGCACGGGCGTCCGTAAGCTGCACAGAGTAGAATGTGGAGGAAGGTGATGGTCATCTGGCATTGAGGGAGCGTTAGTCTGACCGCATGTTTGAGGCTGTCCTTTACGGTGATTCCAAGGTTGGTGATTTTGCAGAAGGGCTTATGCTGGTCGCATGTTACAGGGAGCCTCGAGTGGACACTAGTCACGTTCATACGTACGAATCGCTTCCGATTGCAAATCCATGTTGGTTGGATGTTATGAGTGTTTGTTTTGAGCATCCCCCCCAGGAGGGGGCCATAGTTCCACTCATCAACCTGGTGAAAGACGGACCTGAGCTGGCCCGTGATTATGCTGCAGGACCGCTCCACACATTTGTCTGCTTATGTGGCTTGGTGCGCCTGGCAACCATTCATCGTGTGTATGTTTTTCCGTCTCCCCCGCCAGGGAGGCAAATGCATCGATGAGTGGATATGCAATCCCAAGACGTGAATGGTGGAGACCTTATCGGTTTCTGCGTCGCGTCTAGGACGATTCAGTTGTGTAACATCAAGAGGCGCTTGCGGTTGATGCAAGATGGATCGATGCAGTTCAAGGGCCCCTCGTCGCGGTGGCCAGCGCAGCCTCTGAGTCGTTATCAGACCCTTCGCACCGCTGCAGCGATCCACACTTCACACTCTCTTCCGGACGGTGCACCAGTGCGCACGCAAGTCCGGGGGCGATTGTGTACAGCGCAGATGCGCGGAACGTTGGTATCGAGCTCCCTGTGCTGCCGCGGAAGGTCACCAGTGCGCTCGGGGGATGCTGCGCAGCCGTCTTGCAGCGCAGCCCCGGCGGCAGAGCCGCACGGCCACCGCGCGGCTTCCCGTGTGGCCTCGCCGGGCGGCTTCGGGTGCCCCTCCTGGGCACACCGTGTGTGCCTTCTGGGCGCCCCGGGGCTCCCTGGGGGGGGGGGCATCTTGGGTCGTGGCGGAGGCCCCAGGTCTGCACGAACGAAATGGGCACGGAAAGAATGGGTACAATGATGCCCAACAGCGGATCTTGTTCATTTTGAACAGGACTCGCTGTCCACGCCGCCGCGGCCTGTGTTCATTCGAGACAGAAGGCCGCCTGCCCAACAGCGGCCGCTGCTGGTTTGGGACAACATTTGTTGTTGGGCATTGTCAGAGTGAGGGGGCCGAACGGTCATTCACTGTCCCTGGGTGCGTGGCTGAAGTGGGATTTCGCGGTGCGGATTCTCGTTGTTGTTGTTGTTTGTTGTTGTTTGTTGTTGTTTGTTGTTGTTTGTTGTCGTCGTCCCACCCGCAACCCGCCCCGCGACCCACCCGCGACCCACCCCGCGACCCATTCCGCGACCCACCCGCGACCCACCCACCCGCGACCCACCCCGCGACCCACCCGCGACCCACCCGCGACCCACCCGCGACCCACCCGCGACCCACCCGCGACCCACCCCGCGACCCACCCCGCGACCCACCCCGCGACCCACCCCGCGACCCACCCCGCGACCCACCCCGCGACCCACCCGCGCGACCCACCCGCGACCCACCCCGCGACCCACCCGCGACCCACCTTCGACCCAAACCACGTTCAAGGTACAAACCACCATTTTCGGCGCCTGCGGCGGGCTTTTTTTGCATTCCTTCCAGGTGGAGAGCCCGCGACCCACCCCGCGACCAACTCGCGACCAACCCGCGACCCAAACCACGTTCAGGGTACAAACCACATTTTTCGGCGCCTGCGGCGGGCATCTTTTGAATTCGTTTCAGGTGGAGAGCCCGCGGCCCACCCGCGACCACGATCAGGGTACATACCAAATTTTTCGGCGCCTGCGGCGGGCATCTTTTGCATTCGTCCCCGGTGGAGAACCCGCGGCCCACCCGCGACCAATTCCACTTCAGTGTACAAGCCAATTTATTCGGCGCCTGCGGCAGGCTGCTTTTGCATTCCTTCCAGGTGGAGGTGGAGAGCCCGCGACCCACCCGCGACCCAAACCACGTTCACTGAACAAACCAATGCCGCACAAGCGCGGCGGCGGATTTTTGCATGCCGTCTGCGCCCGCAACGACCTCTTCAAGCCCCGCGCATCCACACCAGCCCGTCCAGCAACTTTGCCCTGGCGAGTTGCCTTGATCAGAGAAGTCGGGGAGCATAAAGTGGAAAAAAAGATTGCGTTGCCGCTATCTTGGGAAAGGAGGGGGAGGCAGGAGGAGTAAACAGGGGACGAGGAGGACGCGAAAGAAGAGAGGATGTAAGGACAATGTGGAGAAAGAGGAGGAAGAGGAGCAGCAGGAGGACGAGGAGGGGGAGGAGGGGGAGGAGGAGGACGAGGAGGGGGAGGAGGGGGAGGAGGGGGAGGATGATGATGATGGACGACAGATGGGAGGACGATGATGGAGGCCGATGAGGGGGTGGACGACAATGGGAGGACGATGATGGAAGGACGAGGGGGGGAGAGGGAGGACGAGGAAGAAGAGGAGGACGAGGTGGAGGAGGAGGATGACGATGACGACGAGGACGAGGACGAGGACAGGAGGAGGACGAGGAGGAGGAGGAGGAGAGCGCCATCGACAGGGAAGGTGGGGGCCACGAGGTCCGCCGGCTCGACGACGTCCGCGTCGCCCGCGCCAGCTCCCTCACTCTTATCCGCAATTGCGGGGTGCATGTACCCATTCTTTCCGTACCCATTTCGGCGTCCAAACCAGGGTCCCGAGAAAGGGAAGTCCTCGGGCCGTCCGGAGGGGGACTGCGGTACTCTGCAGCCATGCTGGTGTACTGGAGGATCCAGATGGGTGAGGGCAGAGAGGGGACGACGACCAGCAGCAGTTCCCATCCAGTCTGGACGGGACTCGCTGTCGGGCGTCGCCGCGGACATCTGTCTGTTTGAGGCAGGAGTTCGCCCGCCCAGCAGCGGCTGCTGTCGGTCTTGGACAGCACCTGCTGCTGGGCGTCCAGACGTGCTGCGGTGCTTTTCGGCAGCCGACGTGGGGGGTGTCTCTGGGGCCGTTCCCCCAGACCCAATTCCCCGGGACCGGTTGTTCATTCCGAGTCGTGTTTGTTTCCAGCGGCTTGCAAGGGGGGGAAATGAGAAGAAGAAGAAGAAGAAGGCCTTCTCAGAAGGCGGCGGGACTTCTCAGAAGCCTTCGCGCCTTCTGAGAAGTTGTTGTTTTGTCTTCGGGGGAGGCTTAGAACACTTCTCAGAAGACCGGGGGACTTCCGAACCTTCTGAGAAGGCCTTCTCCTTCTCACTTGCTGTTTGGGTGTGGGTGTCTCCTGCATCGCCCGCGCGCTGTTTCGGAGAGCCGCCACCACGGGCACGGGTCCCAAGGAAACGGGACCTTCGTCCAGGTCTGCCCACGCCCGATTCCAGACGAGCAAACATGTCTTGGGGAAATCTAGACCTCCCAGATAGCAGCCGGGTGGAGATTGTCATAAATTTTGCCTGCAGCGGATATCAATAACGCGTTGCCGTCGGAAGCCCGTCAGCGTAATATCGTTTTCACCGCCCACCAAACTACCCCAACCCAACCCGAAGGCCTCAATTTGCCTTCCATTTCCAGTGGGGGGAGTCGGGGAATATTGAAAAAACACATGGGACCCCGTACCCCCCCCACCCGACCTGAAATCGGGGTCTTCGGGTTTGGTTGGGGTGGTTGGGGTTTGGTTGGGGTGGTCTGAGTCCAGTATCTGGGTGTTTCCTTTACAGTAGCACGGTCATGGTGCCCCCACGGCGGCGTGTCATTGAGTAACCGAGTACCCGAGATAATGAATCATGCCTGATGGGCTTGTTTCCCACCACCACCACCATAAGTTGGAGGGGGAGGGGGTCCTCCTGCTCCGCCTCCTCCTCCTCCTCCTCCACCTCCACCTGCTTCCCCCTCCAACTTATGGTGGTAGTGGTGGAAAACAGGCCCATCAATGCCCCCCTTTCCCCCCAGAGAGTTCATTGTCTCCGGCCAAGACACAGACAGGGCTGTTTGGTGGAGAGGGGCGGCGAGGCCGAGCTTCATTATCGCGGGGGGAAGTCACGAATCGGAGTTGCTGTCTTCTGATGCCGACTGGCAACATCATCACGAACGTGTGCCCAGGCTATGGGCCCAGGCTCTGACGAGTGCGGGCAATCCTTCGGCCTCTGACGAGAACGACTGCGGGCGACCTCTAGGCCGCGCCCTCCCGCGGAAAACATCGTCGTCGTCGGGCGACGACGACGACGACCTCCTCTGTCCTCGTCATACATCCCACGTGCGATTTGCCAGGACACATCGTTCATTATCCCCCCCCGGGACCCTGAGCTTTCTCATACCCCGGGTGTTATTCTCAGGGGCTTCTGGTTGATTCTTGTCTCCCCCCCGCTCACGGTGCCTTCTTGGGATGGGGGGGAGACGTCTCGAGCGGGGAGGGGTGGCCACACCACCAGGCGGACCCTCCCGAGTCTGCGGTGGCGGTGCCGCTTCGCCCTGCTCTTCCCAGAAGAGGAGGAGGAGGAGGAGGAGGAGGAGGAGGAGGAGGAGGAGGAGGAGGAGGAGGAGGAGGAGGGGGAGGAGGGGGAGGATGGTGCAGGCGGGGAAGGCAGCAACCCCCCCAGTCGCCAAGTCGTCGCCGAGAGGGGCTCGAGAGGCCACCGCGCCCTCGGACCGTGCGGTGCCGCAGCGGGGTTCGTATATCGCCGACCTGCCGGCGACGCCTCGCCGGCTCTCTGGCTCGAGGTTGCCCGCCCTGGGCCGGTGCCCCGTCGATCGTTGCCCCTCGGGGAGGGGGGCGAGGATTTTCCCCGATCCCCGATACCGACGACGCATTGCCGGTTCCGGCTCGAGGTTGCCCGCCCTGGGCGGGTCCCCGTCGACCGTTGCCCCTCGGGGAGGGGGGCGAGGATTTTCCCCGATCCCCGATCCTGGATTGGTCCTCGATTCTTGGCCGGCCCTCGACCTTCGATCGGCCCTCGATCGGCCCTCGATCCACGATCAGTCCTCGATGCCGAAATCCCATGTCCAGCCTCAATGGATTTTCTCGTCGCTGATATTGCTGAAGGCGATGTTGTTGCCGGTGGGGTGCAGAGACATCGAATTTTGATGGCGCGTGCAGCCCATTGCCTTTCCCAGCTTGCTGCCCGCGGCGGCAGCCTATGCGTCCGTGTCTGCTCTTCCTTTTTGGGACCTGCTCCATGCTCGAGCGAGCTCGTCGATCCTGGATCCCCCTCTGCGCCCTTGCCCAGACGGCCTCCAGAGTCCCTTATCGCGAGGCCCAGACGGCCCCATGGGGCTCCAGAGTGGAGCGAACAGCTGGAGGCACCCTGGGCCAGGGGCACTTCTACTTGGATCGCCGCGGGAGGGGCGTAGAGCATAGGAGGATACAAGTGGATACTAAGGTGGGTTCTATCCAGTCTATCCCAGCCTAGAAGTGGATTGCACGTGCCCTAAGTGGCTTAAGGTCGCACAGATCTGGTCTAAGTGGGCGGAGCCCACTTAGCAGAGTTAACTCATCATCCTAAGGCTCATAGGGCATTTGCAACCGATTTATGAGTTGGGTTACGCCAGACAAAACCCACCTTAGCATCCACTTCTAAACCTCCATCCCCTTAGCAACCACCGCGACGATCGGAGTAGCAACACCCGACCCAGGGGCTCTGATGAACCTGATGCGCAGCGACGTGGGGCTCGCCGAGGAGGCCGCCAAAGCCGGAGCCGTCGCGGCGGGGCGGGGCGGGCGCTCGGGGCCGGGCCGCGATCCTGCTCGTTTTGGGGATTCGAGTCGGGTGAGACGAAGGGGTCAGAGTACGAAAAGGTACCCACGCCACCCTTCCCTCGTTTCCCCTTTTTTGGACTTCCTGGGAGGCCCTCGTTGCCACCGCTGGATTCGCTTCGAAATTCTGGTCAGAACGCACCCCAGGAGCAGTCCAGGGAGTAGCGGTATCCGTACATTTTGATTTCTTTGGGCGGCCGTTGGCCGAGGTTGGGATTAAGAGTAGGTTCGTGCGTCGCTGGCGTGCTGGCGATGCTGGCGAAGGTGTTCAAGGTTGAATTCTGCGACGCGGAAGCATCGATGGACACGGTAGCGCCACTGCACGATCGGGGCCGCAGTCGATACAAGGTTGCACGATCGACGCGGTGTCTAGAATTTTTACGCGAGCGTCGACGCCGCGCTAACCAAGTGTATCCATATCCATCATGCAGCGGCGGAGCGTCCTGGCCTGCGTTTAGGCCCACCAGAAGTTGTTACATAGACGTGTGAACGAAACGTGCGTGTTCGAACCTTTCTGGCTGAGACAGTCCTGATGTGATACATTGCGTTCGTGGTCCCAGAACGTCGTTGCTCTAAGAACTCTTCTCTCGTTCTTCGAATCTGTCGCGGTAGGCCTAGAGGAATGTCGGGAATATCGGTCTTTGCTCAAATCCACCGCTTGGGAAACGAGTTTGCTTGGATCTCGGCAGGCGGCGGATGCGGACATCTCCGGGCCCCCAATGGCCCCAAAGATGTGTACAACCTTCCGCCCCGTGTTGTCTCACGACTTCACACCGGTGCCCCAGGCGGTGGAGATACACAAAGGCCCCGCCTCGCAGATTGGCGAATCGTCGGTTCTCGGCGGTGTTCTGGCTTCGGGGGGATGCTCTCCAGCAGCTGCGCCTCGCCAAGGGCGCTCCGGGGGTGAGCATTACGACGCAGTTTAGGTTGGCGCGGGCAAAACCCCGCGGTGAGTCATTGTTTTCTTTCTCATGGTTCCCTAGACCCTCAAAATCGTAGCCTGCATCCACCCATCCAGCCTTTACCCCTCCTGTGCCGTCCACGTATGTTTCCAATTCCGTACCCTCGTGCCGCCCACGAATTCGTTACGGCGAGGTCTTCCATTTGTTCTCTCTTTTGTGTTGGCGTTTTTGCGTAGATTCTTCGCTTCAGGGCCAAGAAGTCATCGAAGGAGATAACGTCGACACTAGCATTGCTACAACGTAGTGCTGAGTGCCCAGAAGCACACGCAGCACGCGCACAGTGTTCTCTCCAGCTCGCCGGTTAGATCGGTCGTTTGCAGACTGCGAGGCCAGTTGGTTTGTGATCGAATTACCGAAAGGGGGGCGTTGTGTTATGCGATACATGGATTCGTATGGATGGATGGGACGGATGGGGGCTCATTGAGTCCAGAGTTGTTTTGCCAGTCACGTGCACGCGGCACGTTCAGGCATAAGTCTTATTCATCCACCCTGTCGTTCTATCTTGGTTTCGGCTGCGGGGAGGTCCACGTCGAGCTGCTCGCGGTGTCCAATTGCAGACTCCAAGCGCAGGCGCCCTCCTGCAGCAGTTGAATATCTGCAGACACTGCGCTGGACACAGTCGCGTTGGTTCGACGGCGACGCATTACGCCTGCGCTTCTCGAACGTACACGGCGTCTCTTGAGAGATCCGTGACGCTTCGCGTATCCCCACCAGGCCATCCAACAGCAGCCACACGGCGAGTTGCCCTGCTCAGAGATGAATTGCAGCATACAGTCACGCTTTGGGGGATTCTTGCGGTCATCGTGGGGCCCTATTGAGGCCCATTTGGAGCCATCGTTGGAAGCTTTTCTGGCTCTCTAGCGGCCCTCTTGAGGCCCTTTTGGGGCTCTCTTTGAGGCCTTGAGGGGCCTCTTGGGTTCCTTCGATTAAAAAAGAATGGGCGGGCAGGATTAACGTCCCCCCGTCGCCTCATGGAGCCCACTTTGGGCGCTCTGAGGCTGAGGCCTTTCTGGCCTTCTTGGGCCCCTCTTGGGGCTCTCGAGGCTTCCAGATGGCCCCGTCGGATAGCGAAAAGGCGAGAAGGCATACGAAACTCGATCTGACAGGTTCTGCAATGGTGTCTGCCTCTCGGGGGATCCCCGGAGGCTCTGTGGCCCTTTGGAGCCATCTGGGGGTGGTCTTGGGGCCTCTTCGGGGCATGTTGGCAAGCTATCTTGAGCGATCTTGTGAAGTGATTTTCGATATTGGAGGCCATCTGGTGTCATCTTGGACGCTTCAGCGTCTACGACGTCGACGAGTACCACCACCACGACCACGACCACGACTACGACTACGACGACCACGACGGCGACCACGACTACGACTACAACGACGACCACGACCACGACCTCAACGACGACGACGACGACGACGACGGCCATAAGTATGCCACGACCACAGGGAATGGGGGACCCATCCAGCGGGAGGTGGGTGCCCGTTCCCATCAGAATTGGAGGGGGGAGGGGCCCCGAGCTTTTAATCATCATGTAGTACATATATAATATATGTATATAAATGAATATGTATATTCAGAGAGAGAGAGAGAAATAAAGAAAGAGAGAGAGAGAGAGAGCGAGAAAGAGAGACAGAGAGGAGAGATCTCGCCGCCCTGTGCCAGATTCTGATATCTGTCTTCTGGTATTCCGTCGCCGCGCGGACTTCGCAGGAGTGGTGCATCCGCCGGTTCGCCATCGGCCCCCAGCGGTCTCTGTGCCCTGGCAGGTTCTGACCTCCGCTGGTTCAGCTCAGGGGCAACGCATGAACCCCAATCGCCCACAGGGCCTTTCGACCCCCTCACGTCGTGAACAAAATCATGAGTTTTTTTATTATTCTCGGCCTTCAGGGAACCTTACTCGGCGGCGAGCGAGGGGGGGAAATGAAAAGGAGAATACCCTCTCAGAAGGCGGCGGGGCTGATCAGAAGCCCTCTGGCTATCTCAGAAGTTTTTGGAGTCTTCGGGAAGACTTCGATAACTTCTCAGGAGGCCTGGGAACTTCCGAGCCTTCTGAGAAGGCCCGCCCCTTCTCACTTCGCCCCCGAGCGCGCCGCCTAGCCTTACCAGACCTCGGGACCGACAAAAAACGGCTCAGGATGAAAGGCCGGTCCCCTGCGGTGGTTCACGTCATGAAAATGCCATGTAGTCGGGGGGCTGGATCAGGGGGGAAGCATCGACCCCCAAGCGCCCATTCATCGCCGATAGGGGCTCTATAGCTCACCCCGCCCAGGCTGTGCGAATTTGCTATCGGGGCTCTTCCACCGATCTTTCGTCGGTGTATCGCCCGATTCAAGCTCGATATTTTACCCCCCTCTGAGCCGGTCGCCCCTAACATTGCCCCTCATGGTGCACCCCTAGCCCAAGCTGGACCAGCTGCAACTAGAGGCTGAGACTCCTGCCGGCTGAGACTTCCGCTGGTGCGTCACTAGCTCCCCAGACATCACCGCAAGCAGCAATTAAGACCCCCCCTCTCCGGCGAAAGTGTAACGCACCCGGCACCCCACAAGCGTTATCCTGGCACCTCGCACCTTCATGTGAACGCAGACGAGTCTGCTCGCCGAAACAAGCAAACCGCCTGAGACATTCTCGCAATCTGGTCTGCTTGTGGTACTGAAAAACAACCGCTTCGCCTGAAATATCCTGAGAAGCTGCTCTGGAAGCAGACGAGTCTGCGTCCAGAGCAGTTTTTTTATTCTTATTATGATTCTAAGCATCATTATCATTACTCGTATTTCACTCTTATTTCTATTATTCCAATTCCAATTGGGATGCCACCCGAGCCGGGGCGCGGGAATTATTTATTTTCGTTCCATTTGCGCTTGGCTAATCGTATCGCTCGGCGAACACCGCCCCCCAGAATTTCTTAATTACGGCGTTGTGCTAATGAGAACTCCGGGGGGTTCTTTGATCGCTTCTTGCGGTTACGCGGTCCCCGGAAGTCCCGACCCTTTTCCCCAGGACCAGTTTTTCAGCTTGAGTCTTTGTTTGACGGTCCCAGGGCCTGGCGAGGGCCTCCAGAGGCCGGTGATGATGGCCGATTCCCCACTGTCCAAGAGAGGCCAGAGGTAGATTGGGAAGCCAGTGTCCCAGAGGCAGGTTGCGTAGATCGACAAGAAGAGAAAGAGTTCATGGAGGACATTCCGTTGGAGTTCCTATACTCAGTACCAGCTGTTATGACCACCCAAAACAGAGTGTTGGTGACTGTGGCCAGTGGCGTGCAAGGCAACTTGCAGAACCATGGCCACCTGTAGTACGATACTGAGGAAACGCACCTCGTCCACACTCATACAGCTGACCACGACGACTCATGTGGTCTCTACGCTGACGAAAACGGTCAGTATGTTGTACTCTGCCTGACAGCATACATGTAACAATTTATAGTGACGGAACAACACAGACTATTCAACAATAGTTACGTGGCTGCGAAGGGAGTGTATATTTCCGATGCATCAGAGAAGGTTGTCGTCCTCAAGAAAAAGGACTTCTGCACGAAGGCAGAGATACAGACAAACCCTGCCAAGATATCCAAAGTCTTGTGCACGGAATCAAAAGCTGGCTTGACAGCAGTTGATTCAAAGTGCAAGAGATCTGGAACACTTCGAAAACATGACAACAAGGTACGTGTACACGGAGACATTCGTGAAGGACGAGACAAGCGAGATGGAACGCATCATCACGTTACGGCTTGTGGCTCGCGGGTTTAAGGACGTCGAGGCTTTCGATGTGGAGATTGTCTCAGGCACAGCCAGGCGGGCGAGTCAGAATGGCGCAGTTGTCATGGACCATCGCGTCCTTGGACATAAATAAGGCTGGCCTAACGGGCCTGGCCTGCACCGAGCTACCTGCAGCCACGGGCCAGAAAGAACGGATGGTACGCTTCACGTTGCCACTTGGTTCGGTTTGGTTTTCAGAATGTTAGTTTTGAAATTTTCGTCGTACGGCAAATTAAACGGCAATGTGTGCACCAGTTCGAGCCAGGAACGGGCACCAAGTACAGAGCCTTCGCTTTCACATTCAGGACCATCACGCGAGGCTTTGGCCGTCAGGCGACTTCAAACGACGAGAAACTCGAAACGAGCCCAGATTTTCTCGCGACCAAGCATGGGGATGACATAAGTATGGCAGGAATCCGGGGCACAATTGGCAAATACGTCAAATGCGTAGCGAGCGCGTGTGGCGCATGTAAGCTTAACAAACAGCTATACATATTGCGCCGCAAGATATACCAAGACTGGGGACGACTAGTTGCGTGCAGCTTGACCCGGATCAATAGTTTAAGCAGGTTCGCCCCATACGACACCCAGTAGTCACTGGAGCAGAGTCAGAAGACAAAGTGACGACAACTGTGTCAGATATGTTCATTGGCTTACGTGGGGCGCTGAGCGTAGGCCTTGGTGACCCAGGGTTGATGGTATACATGGTCTCGTTACAGCGTGTCCAAGAACAGCAAAACAGTACGTCGATACAACGTCGTTACATGAAGTCTACAACTATATCAAGCAATGATTGCCGCAAGAGTGGACCTGCGTAGCGACCCCGGCTACTGTCACCTCATCGGCGATGCGAATGACGAGTATCAGTGGAATTGCGTCAGACATCAGAGATGCCAACCGCATATCGCAGAGAGACCTGCCCAGTGGAAAAGTGGGTGTCCACCTTACAGATGCGCATTGCATTAATTGCAGCCCATGACTTGGAGGATTGCTACCCAGCCATCGCCACGCTACATGAACTCAACGCAGGATCACTTACGCCGACAGCGGAAGAACGCGTTAGAGATAGGTGGCCCAAATCCTCATTCAGCAAGGATCTTCGGACAAGCGTTGGACGTAATTACCCTTCTTGGGCATGTCGTTTGTATGTGGCAGATGGTGGAGAGGGGTGTCGTGCATAGTATACAAAAGGTGGTGCACGTGATGTGACGGCCTTTGGACAGACCTACGGCTACATTGATATTCGGCCTCTTCCTACATTTAATGACGGATCGTCGGTCGTGCAGGTATGAGGTAAATTGATGCGTTTTTTACAGGGTCCACCAGACAGCAATATTTGAGTTTGGCCCACAGGGCCAACGGATGAGGCGTGTAGGCTAGCACGGCCACGTGCCCATTCTTGCCCAGCCACGGGCATTTGACCTTTACGCTTTTAGGTGCCACCTTGGAACCCCAGCTTGGTCACTGGCAAGTCAGCTCCCTTTTCAGGATCTCGGTGTCTGAAGGTTCCTTCGGACACCGGTCATGCGTCCATGCATACTTGTTTGGTGGACTGAGTGGTCGGCAGGAGAAGACGAGGTTGCCCGCTGCACTGCCTTTGTGAATGCAGTCTCAGACATAGGTCTATACACGTAGTTGAGCTTAACGTAGCCCTGCGCTCGGCTCTGCCCTTCCTGACTTCGAAGGGAGTTTAGGAGAAACTAGAAGCATCGCGCCTGCGATCGTGGCCGTGTGTATTTCGAGCGGCGAGCCACATATCACTGTCCCATATATGGGACATGATTGCACCTGAGTCGCGGGAAGCTTTCTTCTCTTTTGCATCCCATGCTTTCTCTTTCGTCACAATATGGACAAGCCATGGGGTATGATCACACACCTGGCATGTAAAACGTGGTTGTGCTTCCGTATCACGTTCGAGTTGCACGCGGGGAGACGCGAGAGGTTTGGAAGTTAGAGGACCGGGCCCCTTTGAATAATATTCAGGAATGAGGACTGGGGCTTCAATGATCAGGCCGAAGACCTGAGGGAACTTCAGCTTGTGCCTCACGGGCACTCTGGCACATACGTACAATTATGGGGGTTATGTTGCATTCGCGGTGCGTCTATACCTCCGTCGGAAAAAAGACAAAGAGAGAGAAGGAGGGGAAGAAAGAGAGAGGAGGAGGGCGATAAAGAGATGAGGGGGGAGATAGAGAGAGAGAGAGAACACAACAAACAAGAGAGACAGAGAGAGAGAGAGACAGAGACAGAGGGAGAGAGAGAGAGAGAGAAACACAAAAAAAAAATGATTGCAAAAAGAGAGAGAGGAGGGAAAGAGTGGTAGGGAAAAGGAGAGAGAGGGACGCCAACGAGCCAGGCAGGAGACCGCCCCCCGGGCAGGCGCTCGGAGCGCTCGCGAACTTGGCCCGGGACAGCGCTCCGCGGCAGGTAGAGATCTACAAACACCAGGCAGGCAGGGCCGTTCCAAGCTCACCCGGCTTTTCCCGCGGCATCTCTCCACGCGGACCGGGTCCCCTCTTCGCTTCATTATCCTTCTCTTCCCTCCTTCTCTTCCTTCTCCCATTTTTTTTTGTTGTACGTTCTTTTGCGTCTGAGGCCTTCAAACAAAAACTCCTGAGACCTCTTTGGGACCTCCGGGGATCCTTGGGATACTCTGGAGACTCACGAAGGGGAAGAACTTTCGACGAGCATCGAACATTTCCGTATACGCGCCCTCGCGGTCTGGATTTTGGGGCACAAGCCTGCGGATGCGCGGTCGTGTTGATCCGTTCAGCGCGGGGCATCTGCGAGAGTCGGCCCGGACCTGCGGGGTCGCGGCTTGGGGGCTGGGGGCCCGGCCCGCGAGGCCGCGCACACGGATATATTTTCGCCCACGCCTGTCGGGCCCCCCCCAGCACCGCCCATGGCCTCTGAATCGGCCGATACCCACAGGTCGGCAATGTTGGAAAGCCGCGATCGCTCAAGGTTGAGCGTGGCACGCTTTGTCAGAAACCAGCGCTGGCGTCATTGCGGCGTTCACCCGCCGTATGTGTCAAGTACATGGCTTCTGGTTTGAGTTCAGGGACATTCTTTGATTCCGGGAGCTTGTCGAGGTAGATCTGTAGGACCATTCGGACGGTCGGTCCCTGTTAAACGTTTGGTCCCGAGGGGACGTTGGCAGTGCCTCCTGTTTCGGCGGAGGGGGGTGCGCTCAGTCTTCAAGCCAAGGCTCGGTGAAACGCGCCATCTAATTGATGTGAAAAGCACCTGCGGGGCTGCAGGGGGAGGCGAAGGAACGGTGGAGGGGGACGGAGGACGTGCAGGATAGGCGGGAGAAGCGAATCAGCACCGACGAGCGCACACCGCTCAAAATAGAGGGAGGTTTGGCAGCAAATCATGGGAGCCTTGTGTAGTCTTTTATTTATGTTTTTCACGTCGATTAGCGCCTGCGAGTCGATGTGATAGTGCTGATTTAGCGTCGGCTAGCGTCGATTGAGCCTCGATTAGCGTCGATTTAGCGTTGATTAGCGTCGATCCGCAACAGCCCGCAACAAGGTTTGGGAGGCTCCCAAGAGTTGCCACCGAAGAGAGGTGGGAGGAGATGGCGTGGGAGGCCTTTGCCTATACCGCCCCGGCCAGGTCACACGGAAGTGCGTGAGGCTGCTGACCGACGCGGAGGGGTTGGGTGGACGGGGAAAGCGAGGGTGCCAGCACGGCTTGGTTGCTCACAGGCCAGGGGGATGGTTCGAGTGTTCTCGTCACGGATCGCATAGGAGATGGGCACGCTGCAGTGGAGACCCATGCCAGGAAACACCCTGCTGACCTCCAGGGTGCCTTGGGTTTCTTGGTGTTCGATGGTTTTGCGAAGGGAAGCGTGCCGTTCCCGCACCAAAAATGAACGGACGCCCTGGTGTCTCAGGGTTGGGTTTCCTGTGGAAGGTTTCTTGTGGTCGGGACCCCACTGTAGACGCAGCAGGTCGTAAGAGAAGGGCATGGTGAACAATGCAAGCAGTCTCGTTCTTTAATACGAGTTCGGGGCGTCACTGCAATTGTCCACAGCGTCGCCCAAGACGCCCGAGATATTGCTACTTCATCCTCTGTGGCCACTTTGCTCATTGCATTCGAGGCCGAAGTTCGCGCGGTACAAACGGAAGCCGCAGCGCGATACGTGTTACAATTTATCATGCGATGATGACAGAGCTTAGGTTGAAGGACCTTGTGCATGGGCGATGGTTGCAGTAATCCAGCAGCTGCGCGGCTTCTCTCAAAAGGTAGTTCTTTTGATTCGCGCCATCGCTATTTACAATTGATCGTGAAATTGAGTCGGTATCGTTTAACCAATCCCCAATTCCATCCCCATCCCCTTGGAGACCCCCCAAAATTTCGCCCCCAGTTGGGGATGCACCTCTCGAAACCCCCAGGGGACGACCTATGCTCCATCTAGGGGGGTAACTCGGCCAGTGGGGCCCAGGCCACGCCGCTGGGGATGGGGATCGGTTAAACGATACTCACTAAAAGCGTGAGCCCAGAGTAAAGTGCAAGCGGACATCGCCCCGAAAGCGTGGATCCAGCATCATCTTCAAGCGATCGTGACCCCGGCAGTGCAGACCGCGGACCTGGCAGCGTGGATCCAGAGTCACTTACGCAGGACCGGGGCCTGCGGAGTGCGGGTCAAGCACAATTTCGCAGGCCTAGAGGTTGACACCAGCACCAATGTCGGCGGTGTGCCTCCACCGAGGGAAGAAGATCCCGATCTCGGCGTTGGTGGTAATATTCTGGCTTCCAATGTGACCGAAATATTGCCACCAACACCGCGAAATCTAGGATCATCTTCCCCCTGTGGAGGTAACCCCTTGTGATGGTGTTGGTGCCCATTTCCAGGCCTCCAACAATTTACGATGGACCGTGGCCTTGGAAGAGCGGAAGCAGAGTTATTTACCGGGTATCGTGATAGGTCAGGAGTCGCCCCACGTGACGGTTGTACGGCGTTTTGCCTTATAGGAGGTCTCATTCAAACCCTATTAATTGGTCCGTTCCCCCCCCCTAATTCTTATGCCCCCCTTAATTCCTATGGCTATGCCTATGCCTATGCCTATGCCTATGCCCCCCCCTATCTCCTATGCCTGTGCCGCCTATACCTATGCCTGACGCAGTTGCTGGGCCGCAGCACACAGCACAGTGTCTAGCACAGCACAGTGTCTAGCACAGCACAGCACGCATGCTAACTGCTATGCCTATGCCTGGTGTCGGTACAGTACAGTGGACTGGAGTGTGCGCGTGTGGAAAACAGGATCGCCCTCATCATTATCATCATCGTCATCGTCACCATCATTACCAACTATCTATTTGGAGTCAACGCTGGCTGATATGGGGGGATGGAGAGCAGTTGCTTTACTTTTAATTCTCTACCCCTTGGCAACATTCACCACAGCGATCTTTGAAACCAATGCAAAATTACGGTTCAGAATCGGGAGGCCCGCCAGTCGGTTGGCGGATGCAACATGTTTAACATAACATTTGAGTTGTTTTTGTTTGAGTGTGACATGTGTCTTCATGCCCTCGTCGAGTTTCCTTGACCGGGGGCGGCGAATGCGGGTTGCTTTTGTCTGAGTGTGACATGTGTCTTCATGCCCTCGTCGAGTTTCCTTGACAGGGGGGGCGAATGCGGACGGAAGGACGTCGAGATGCGTCGCGCGTCCGTATCGCTGATCATGAACTTGGCTACCCACGCTAAGATCAAGGACTCGCGACATTCGGATTTTCTTGCGGCTCTGCTGCCCACATTTCCGCCCTACTCACCCGTTCCCACTTTCCCTCTTTGTTTCTTCTCTGCCCCTTCTTTTCCCGCCCCCCGTTCTTCAGGGCTCCGGCGAGGAGCAGGAAGGGGAGGAGGAGGAGGAGGACCGCAAGAAGCAGATTCTGCTGCCCGCCTGACTGGATGCCAGAGTCCACACATCAGCGGTCTTGCCATCGCCTCTGCGTGCGGGTCTGGCGTGTACCCCTCCTCTGACTCGAGGTGCTGGCGACGGGCTCTTCACAGGGCCTCCGCCCCTGGCCAGGCCCATCACGTGTGTGCCTCCCTGGCCAAGCCGGGGGTGCGCAGGCACCACCGCTCCTGGGCCCAGGATGAGCCTGGCCAGGGGCGGTGGATGTGGGAAGATCCCATCGCCTTACCTCGACTAAGGAAGCCGCCATAAAGATAAACTTTTGGCGCTCCGCGTGGATTTCGTGGATCCGCGCAGGGGCCCCCCTGGTGGCGCCTCCGGCGCCGCCCCTGGCGCGCGCGGCGCGCCAGGGAGGGGGGTCCAGCGCGGATCCGAGAAATCCGCCTGGAGCACCAACAGTTTTTGTTTATGCCGCTTCGTTTTTTTCTTATGTTTTGTTCTACTATTTGCGGTGCCCCGAGGATCGGATTGTGGAGGCGGACGCGCTGAAGCCGTTGGCAAAGCTCCTCGAGGACGCGGACGAGGAGGTCAAGGAGCGCCGCCCAGCCTGGGGCCCCGCGGCCCTCCGTCCAGGGGACGCCGAGACCACGGCGAAGGCGAAATCTGGCGGCCTCCACGGCATCTCGTCGATCGGAGGAGAATGAACCACATGAAGATAAGTTGTAGGATGCTCGGGGCCCACCTGGCTCTGCCCTGTGCTCACCTGGCGGTGCGGAGCGGGGTCCAGCGCCGATCCAGGACATCCGCGCGGACTTCGGGAAGGCTAGGCCTGTGTTGCGTTTTCATGTACCATCTCGGTAGGTTCGATGTTCCTCAGCTCGTGTGTCGGCCCAATGTGTTTTTGTCCCCCTCAGTTCGGTGTCGGTCTTCATTGCACCGCCTGCGTCGTATTTACGAGCTCACGCTTCGCGCTAACACACGTTCTGAGGATGGTCGATGGGCGGCGAAACACCGCGCCCACATCATGCCCCTTCGGTTTTGACTGCCGCGAGTCCGTGCCCTCGCGTCGGCCCCCTCGCCTGCCAGCGCGGGGCCCCGGGCGCCCCAGAGAGCTCTCGGGCAGACACCGGTTGGGGCTCTGGGCCAGGGCGGTGCGCGCCGTGGGGCTCTCCGTCCTCTGACCGCCCCTGCTCGCTCTGTCGAGGTCGTGTACCCATCGGTCGTTGAAAGTAGGTATTTTTGGATTCCCCGATTCCAATCTATTTTCAGCGCCTTCCTACTTCAAGAGTCGAGGGGTTTTTCCTCTTCCCTCCTCTTCAGGAGGCGGGGCGGAAACCCAATCTATTTCCAACGCCTTCCTATTTGATGTTTCTACCTACTTCTTCCGACCGATGGGTAGTGTATCCGCTGGCACGTAGCGGCGGTCTCGACGTTGCGTCGGCTCTCATCGGCTCCCCCTTCATCGTAGACCACTTCTCGAAGAGAGCAGCCGCCAGGGTCTTCTGCTCAGCTGCCTTGGACTGGAGGTGCGTCAAAGGCCCGTCCCCCCAACTCTCCCCCCATCTTCGCGCCGACGCGGTTCTCGATGATGGCGGCCTCGCCGGGCTCGCGATTCGGTCCTTGTTCCAGCCTCGGGGACCTCTTCGGCAGCTGCGCCTCGCCGAGAGCGCTCCAGGGTCGCCCAGACTGTTCCGAACGCTTTCCCAAATCATCCCGGGGGGGGGGAGTTGGGAGTTACGGGTGCGAGTCGGGCGGGTGGCACTGCGGGGTGACCCAAGTGGGGGGTGAAGCAATGGGCCCTGGAGGGGCCCGTTAGCGTTTCATGTGGAGCCAGTTGGTGCCCAGAAGGGACCCCAACGTGCCCCATTGAGGGCCCCTTTCTTCACATCCCAGTTGGGCCACTCCCCGTGAGCACACGCCCGATGTGGGGTTCGAGGTTGTCGGACGAGATTGTGTTTTCTCTTCTGGCGCGCAACGGTCGTCACCCGCCCCCCCCCCCCCTCCCTCCGGGTGGTAGTAACGATCCCGCGTGGGTGGGAGGGGCTTGCCCCCCCGACATGCTGGTGCTCGCATGCGCTCTAGGCCTCTCAGATGGGGTCGGAGTAGATGGGGTCGGAGGATCGCGCCGCATCGACGATACATCGGCGATGCGGTTCGATGTGGAGCCCGATTTGCTTCACGTCTGCATCGCCGATGCATCTCCGACGTCGACGATGCGTCGTAGGTGCATCCCCGATGCATCGCCGATGCATCGGCGATGCGGCGTGGTCCTCCGACCCCATCTACTCCGACCTCATCTAGGATGCCCCTAAACATGCTGGCGCTCGCATGTACTCAGAAGGGAAAGAAACACACAGACACCATTAATCGTCGATTTCCCAGAAAAGACGGGAAAATATGGGAAGTGGGGGGGATGACAAAAACCTAGAAAATATATGAAATTATGGGGAATCTTTTTATTTGTGTGTATTTATTTGTGTGTCCCAGGGCCCCTTCATGTACACCTGTGGGGATCGCAGCGCACCCCCGCCCCGACGCGCCCCACTCCGCCCACACGCGCCCGGGCAACCGCCGTCACCAGAAGAACATATGCCAAGCACGTACCCTCGAGCGTTTTTGTTTTCCCGAGCCAGGGATGGGTACACGACGCCCGGGCAGCTGATCTGCCTGGGCCTCCCTTGAGACTCCAAGGTCGATCTATAGTGCGGGGTCGAACTATAGATCGACCTGGCACTTTCCTTGGGTCGCACTATAGTCCAACCCATGATTTTTGGCCAGGTCGTACTTTTCTTCGCTCGCGCATTGTTAAGGATCCCCTGAGTGAGGGGGCATGCGTCCCCTGAGCGAGGGGTATCGGCTGCATCACATTGCGCGCATGTTACAACATCCCGCAGCTGCGAAGGCTCGAGGGCACATAGCGCTACTCTTGCTTGCGCGCACTGGGGGTGGGCAATGGTCAAGGGCAAGACGGAGGTGAAGATACGGGCTTCTTCTGTGACAGAGGAACAGTTGAAGCCGCTCGTGAAACAGCACATTGATCTCATCGAAAAATGCCAACTGCAAGGGGGCATAGATGACTTCATGAAGAACAACATGCCGTTTCTCTTGCCGCTTGCGCAGCTCACCACACGCGTCAAATGGAAGAACCTCCAGGACGTCGTGTTGAAGCAGAAGCCGAACATGCACCAGGAAGAGTGTAGGCGTTTCTGCCAGGAGGTGGCCAACGCTTTCAGCCATGTTTGCAACAAGTTCTACATCGCCAAGACGGGGGGGAAGCTGGAGGCGCACACAAAAATGCTTGGGGTGGCAATGGGGCTGCAGCCTGGCAGGGCAAGCCCAAGCACAGGAGAGAGCAAAAAACGCGCCGACAGCAGCTCCGACATAGAGATGAACCCTCCAAAATCTTCCACGGCCGCCGCGTCGTCCAGCGCAGATGGGGGCAGCAGGCGCAATGTCATCAAGAACGCCTTCGGCATCAGCCCGCCTCCGAAACCGGCAGGGAAGAAACAGAAGGTTGCCACGTGGAGCCCGATGGTGGTGTTCTCGTCGCAGGAGGACGTCGAGCTCGCTGACCCGCCCGCCGCGGCCCCGAAGGAGGATCGGAGGGGGCGGGCAGGGTGGGGGGGGAGGGGAGCAGTTTTGATTTTTCACGGCGTAACCGAACCCCTTCGGGAGGGGAGCTCGGGAGGGGCAAGTGAGAGACCCGCCCCAGGATCCCCTGGCCACGTATTTCGATTTCAACTCCGAGCCGATGTGCATGGTGATGAAGTTCGCAGACAGGGAGGAGCGGGGAACACTGACGAAAGGAGGCGATGGTTTCTTGGATGCCGTGTTTCCCGACGGCAGGACGGAGAAGACGGAGCAGCCCAACGCCCTCCTGGCAGCAAGAGCGGCAGCCGCGCAGGCGAAGGCGAAAGCGTGCAAAAAAGGGAAGCCAGCAGGACATGTAGTGGCAAAGAAGCCTGCAATGAGAAAGCCCAGTGCAGCCGCCGCGAACACGGAGACGGACCAGGACGATGAGGGGGAGGAGGAAGAGCAGCTGGAACCCGATGAGCCCGTGGATGCTGCAGATGAGCCCTCGGTCGGCGCTGGGCCCCCCGCTGGCCACGCCGACCGCGGGTACAGCGTGATGTACTACAAGAGGGACCACTCTATCGGGTTGAAGCGGACGCACGGTGAGAAGAACCAGTTTGTGAGTTTCGGCGGGAAAAAGTACAAGGACACCTTGGACGAGGCCACGCTCAGGGAGATCGGCGCAGAGCTGAAGAAGGCCTTGGTCGACGGCACCGTGGCTGACACCAAGGAAGCTGCTAAGGCGGAGGCTGAGCGCTTAGTGGCACAGCGCTTGGGCGACTAATCGCATCCATCCTCATCATCGCATCCATCATCATCATCATCCTTACGGTCTTCATCGCCATTGCCATCGCCATACCCGTTGGCAGAGCGCCCTCTCCAGTGCTAGACGACACCCCCTCATCGCAGGGGCGCCCCTCCGTGAGGGGACCGCGCGATGGATTGGCGAGTGATGGAACCCCTTAAGAGGGGAACCCCTTAAGAGGGGCTTCAGCACACTCGCGATAAGACAGGGCAACGGCCCCCTCCGAGAGGGGGCCCCTCGGGGAGGGGATCAAAGGTGCGGCAGTCTGCTTACTCATTATGTGTATGGCATTGCGTTTCCTCCTCGTTCCATCCCTCTCCCATTTGCTTTCATGTTCTTCATCCGCAACCGTTCGACAGAGCTGACGCCCAGCGCGCTTGGGGGCCAGCCCCCCGCCCCGAGCTCGCGGCCATGCGGGCGCTCATCGCGTGCCTCTCGGCGCTCCAGGCCGCGCGGAAGCAGAATGCAAGGGGGGAGTTGGGGCAGGATGAGGAGAAAAGTAAGAGTGACGGCCACTTGTTTGGCCATCTGGGCGATAAAAAATCAATCCAGCAGCCGAGTTTTAGACCCACCTTTTTTAGCAAAAAAAGGGGGTCTAAAATTGGACGAATTCCTATGAAATTCCATTACATTCACCCCCCCGAAGGGCCTCCCACGAGGCCCCCAGATTTTAGCCTTTTGAGTCTGACTAAAAACTTTCGGCCGCAACCGTTCTGGACCCCAGGCTTCCGGCATGATGATGTCGGGCGGCTGCGGCGGCGGGCTGCCTCCAGAAGGCGGTGGCGGCGGCAAGCGGCCTCACGAGGAGCTGGGGGTACACGTGGTTAAGGCGCCCCTTCCTGAGGGGGTCCGTTTACAGAGAAGGGGATCCGTTTACAGAGACCCCTGCCAGAGGGGATTTATCGATAGAACCTCCCCTTCCTGAGGGGATTCATTCACAGAGACCCGTGACCCTTCCTGAAGGGATTGATTTACAGAGACACCCTGCAGGACGGGCACGCGCCTGTCTTTGAGGTCGACGACGACGACAGCGAGGCGGAGGAGGAATTCATGCTGGACTTCCAGGACCACAGGAAGCGGTACACCCGCTCGTCCCACCGCTTGTGGCTTCGCAAGGCGAACTGCAAGAAGTGTTGGCAGTGCGGCAAACACACCTTCTTCTCGGTGTGCGTTGGCAAGGCGTGCCAGGAACACCACGCGACCCAGTGGTTCCACGAGCACGGCGACCGCGACCGCAACGGGAGGAGGTGGAGGGGCGGCAAGAGCGAGGTCGCCAGAGCCAGGCAACGCAAGGGTGCAAGTGGTGGGGAGGGGGGAACCCTCAAACATTGAGGAATGAAGTTATGTCGGTTTGACGTTTTGATTTTCTCAATGTTTATCCTGATCAGTTTTCTGCGCCTGCCAGGCACTGGCAGCGGAGGTGCGATACCAGGGAGGCGGTCTTGGTCGGCCTGCTGCAGGACCGCACCCCCCCCCTCTGCCCCGCGCTGCCAAGAAGGGAGGGCCCCTGTTTGAGGGGATAAACGAGGGGGGACCGAATAAACGCAAGAAGAGGCCCCTCTCATGGGGGTGAGCTTACTTCGTCGTTCCCCGACAGGAGCAGCAGAACGAAACAGCAGCGCAGCCGCCGCCCCCGCAGGGGGGGCCAACGCCACCGATCGGCCCGCCACCCGCAGCACTGTTAGCAGCAGCAGCGGCTGGACACCCCGCAGCAGCAGCAGCAGCAGCAGCACCGCCCGCAGCAGCAGCAGCAGCAGCGGCAGCACCTGCCGAAGCAATGCAGGTTGACGGATCCGACGACGGAGCCCGAGAGGGGGAGGAAGAAGAGGAGGATGAGGGCGAGGAGGATGAGGGCGAGGAGGAAGAGGGCATGGAGGAGGAAGCGGGGTCAGAGGAGCCTGATGAGCTGATGAGGCTAGAGGAAGAGCACGCAAGGCAGCATCGGAGGCTCTTGCGGGCATTGAATCGCACGGAGGCGGCGCAGAGGCGCGTCGAAAGGCACAAGGAGCGCCTTCGGCAGGAGCAGGAGCGCAGGGCAGAGCAGGAGATCATCCGCCTGAGGCGGGCGCAACAACAGCAGAGGGACGCCGCGCTGAGGCGGGAGGCAGAGGCCCGCCTGGAGCTGCAGAGGGCAGCAGAGGCCGCCGAAGCGCAGGCGAGGACGAGGCTGCTGGCTGCCGAAGCGGCCGCGCGGAGGGCGGAAGAGGCGGCCAAGGCTGCCAAGGATGCGGAGGACGCAGCGCGGGCCAAGGAGGAAGCGGAGCAGAAACAGAAACGAGAGGCAGAGGAGCGGCAGGCGGCAGAGACGGCAGCGCCAGAAGCGGCAACACCAGAGCAGCCAGAGACGGGCGCAGCAACGGCGGACGCAGCCAGGGCGGACGCGGAGAACGCAGACAACAAAAAGAAGGCCCCCAAAGCAAAAAAAAGGCCCCGCGAGGACCAGGCGGGGGGCAGACCCTCGAACGGAGGGAGGGGCGACAAAGACAAGGACAAGGACACTGAGAAGGACAAGGGCAAGCGCCCGAAGGCGACCTCTAAGAGGGGCTAGGGCCGCTTCTCCATCCTCCTGGTCACTCTTCCTCCTGCTCCTGCTTGTCGCCCGCCCTCCTCCTTGTCCATATCCCTCTTGCT
Organism: Prorocentrum cordatum; assembly: GCA_963575745.1. Taxonomy (NCBI): domain Eukaryota; class Dinophyceae; order Prorocentrales; family Prorocentraceae; genus Prorocentrum; species Prorocentrum cordatum. Next base: position 30,683 of record CAUYUJ010018668.1, on the reverse strand, counting down.
TCTGCTCTTCCTCCTTGTCAATCTTCCTCCTGCACCCCCATCCGCCCCAGGACGGCGCGCCCTGAGCCGCGGGGCGACCGCGTCGGCGACGGCGCCGACATCCATATACATTTGCGCGGCCTCTCGCGCCAGAATAGAGGCGGTACGGGTTAAGGGGGCTCTGATTGACTGCGGCCCCTTCATTGCAGGGGCGCGCGCGGCTGCCCCTGGCAGAGGGGGCGGGCGATCACGAAACCGATTATCTTAAGGGGAAATTCTCTTTGGAGAATTCTCTTAAGAGAATTCTCTTAAGAGAATTCTCTTAAGAGAATTCTCTTAAGAGAATTCTCTTAAGAGAATTGTGTGGATGTCTCAGGCAAAACCAACAATTCTCTTAAGAGAATTCTCTTAAGAGAATTCTCTTAAGAGAATTCTCTTAAGAGAATCTCTCTCAAGGTCGCTTGCAGTGCACCCCCCCTCGCTGCATGGGGGCCAGACGAGTCCCGCTGGGGGGCGAAACGCCCCTGGCTGCGGCGGGGCTGGGCGGTATCTGACGGGCCCCCTAGGGGGGTTGGGGGGCGCGGTGTTCCTGATTGAGGGGGGCCCCTGAAACATCTTTGACGGGCCCCTTGCGGAGGGGCACCGCCGTCCTTCACTGAGGGTGAGCCCCTTTAATGAGGGGGGGCAGTGTGAGCAGGGGCAGCAGGGGGGAGCAGTAGCATTGCATCATGGGTGAGTCGTTCGGGCCCCTGTGCTTGCCTGCCGCGCAAAGCAATCCAGAGAGGGGGGCGCCCCTTTTTGAGGGGGCGCGCACCCCTTACTGAGGGGGAGGCCCTGGCACACCCCCTCCCCCCCCCCGCCTCACCGCTGATGAGGTAGCACCCCTTCTCTTCGAGGGGGAGGAGGCGACCGCGTGGGTTGCGAGCCCCTTCGAGGGGAGAGAAACGAACCCCTGGCTGAGGGGAAGGCTCGACGATACTGAAATGTACCACCACGCACGCCACACCCACAGCACCACACCACACCCACACGCACCACTGAAGTGCGCGGGGAAGGCCCCCGACGATCTACTTGCCATTCGCAGGCGTTTCGGCTGCCGCAGGGCATTTCGATTTTGCTGCTGTATCCCAAATTTCAGGGGTCAGTCCCGCGGCAGCCATGCCCGCCCCAGGAGTAGTCTCTCCTCTGCTCCTGCTGGGCACTCTCCTCACACCGTTGTGCAGCATGGCGCCGAAGAAGAAGATCGAGGGCCAGGGCGCACCAGCGGCGAAGAAGTCGAAGGCGGCCCCGAAGGGGCACGGGCTCGACAAGCAGGAGGCCGACAAGATGAGGGCGTGGCTCAAGTACCAGTCGGAGAAGAAGGACGGCAGCGGGAAACCTACGAGCACAGCAGAATCCGCCAGAGCAGCCCAGGCGCTTTGGAACGGGATGAAGGACCCAGCCGATCGGAAGCGTTTCTTGCAGACCTTCGCGAGTGACAAGGATAAGACACTTGACTGGTTGGCCACCTTCGAAGAGAGATGCACGAATGAAGAGGTGCACACGCGCTCTGCCAAGAAAGGGTACCGGAATGTATCGCAGGCACTGGCCCTCAAGAACCTCACCATCAAAGACTTTGCGAACATCCAGGAAGCCACTGCCTTCGTGCAGGAATGGTGGGAGGAGAACAGCGAAGAGCATGGCACCAAAGAAGAATTCCCCATCAAGGAAGATGTCAAGGACAGGCCTCTGTGGAAGGAGTGGTACTTCGTCGAGCGCAACATGGACGATGACCAGCTGGTGACGAAGGACTCGCGCACCTTCAAGGGGACGTCCAACCTGAAGAACCTGAAGCAACTCGAAGCTGCAGGCATCAGGATGGCCGAGCTCCCGTCGTCCAGCGCTTCGGGGTCGGGTGGGGGCGGCGAGGTGAAGATCGAGAATCCGCACTGGCCAGAGATCGTGAGTAAGAAGGACGAGATCGCGCGCCGTCCTCGGCAGCCGCCCCCTGCCCTTCCATCTCTGGTGCTCTGCCAGACCCCTCCCAGAGGGGGGCCCTCTCCCCCGCCACGCCCCCGCCGCCCCTCCTGGAGGGGATGGCGATAGAAACTGGTTCGTATCCGTTCTGTCGTGCGTTGTTTGCGTTGAAAAGCATGTCGGCGCATTGCTTGTTTATGATCCCTACCAAGGCAAATGCTGGTCAAGTATCAGAAGGAGCTGAAGTTCCTAAAGCACACGAAGAATCAGTTGCTCGCGAAGGCTGGGGATCAGGATCAGAAGGACCGTCAGAGCTTCCAGAACTGGGCCGATGAGTGCAAGAAGTGCGTGGACAATGCGGACCAGCACGAGACGGCGATGGAGGTTCTGATTGCGAAAATTGAGGGCGCTGATTCTGTCGGCAAGGACACGGACATGTACGATAAGCTGAAGAATGAGGTCCAGGCCGCCTACAACACACACGAGCACATGTACGAGGGCATTCAGCTCTCGGTCAAGCGCTTCAAGAAGTTCCTCAATTGAGCTGCGGCCCTACATCTACATCTACATATCAGTATTTACATGCATATATGCAGTAGGGTTTGAGATGCTCTGCCTCGCCCGACGACGCGCATGCAGCGCTGCCTTTCCGACGCCCGTGGGAAAACGAGAACTTGCCGCTTCCTCTGCCAGGGGTGCCCCTTCGTGAGGGGCCGCGTGTTTCTGGGTTTGCCAGTAAAGAAGCCCCCCTCATCGCAGGGGCGTGGGGGGAGGGGGGGGCGGGGGGGAGGGGGGCTTGGTATCATCAGGAGGGGAGTAGCAGGAGGGGAGGGGCATGAAAGGGATTGAAGGAGGGCGCGGAGGAGGGGCGCGGGAAAGGGCAAGGGCCCCTTGCCTCATCCGCGCATGTCCGTAGCCACTGCAGTGGCTCAAGGCCGCCGCGCTCGCGCCTGTCTCCCGCGGGCCCCGCGGGATGCTTTCCAGGCGGCGGTTGCCTTATGACAGGTTGGGCTTGCCGCCGGAGAGGCGGCTGAGAGCGAACGTGCAGGACCTGATAAGCAGCAACGTGGTCAGCGGGCAGCGCGGCGCTCAGCTGATCAATGACTGCGTCTCTGCATCTGCGACAGGTCTCTCCGACCTGCACACTACGGAGTCAACGTCGGGCATGAAAAACGCTGCCAGGAAGTTCAGGCGGGATTTCTTCAGGAAAGGGTGGCCTCCGCTCTATCACTGCCAGGTGAGGGGCTGGGACCCCAAGTCTGAAACAGAACAACTGATGGACTTAGCGATGATGCTTCCTCACGAAATACTTCATCAACTTCATCATTTTGGCGAGCGGAGCGTGCTACTGGAGACGTCGAGTCTCGACGGCGTGTCTCTGCGCCACGTGCAAAGAGCCAGGGCGGAGAGTGGTTGCAACGACCTGGTGGCCCTGGGCGTGTGGCAGGACGGGGTCCCTTGCTTTTGGGACCGATCGATGAGCGCAGAGATCATCAGCCTCATGTTGCCAGGGGCTGCGGGGCGCTGGAAAAACCTGCGGGTCCCAATCACAGCGTTCCTCAAAGAGCACGTGGGCCCCAACACATTTGATGATGTTTTTGCAGTGGTGCAGTGGAGCTTTGTTCACTTGGCTGCGAAGCGCTGGCCGGCGGCACGGCACGACGGCTCTCCCTTCGGCGCGCAGGGACGCCTGGAGGAAGCGCCGACAAGTGGCCGATGCAACCCTACCAATTGGCGGAGTGCTTTGCCAGATCAAAGGGGACTGGAAGATGATGAAGGAGGTGCTCAAGCTACCTGGCTGGCAAGATGACGAAGTATGCTTCCTGTGCAACATCAAGAAGGACGAGGCCATGGGAGCGCAACACATCAGGGGAGGAAGGAAATCCCCTCTGGGAGGGGGTGCGTCGTCGTCGTTTTGCGGCCCCTTCAGGGGGGGTGGAGGAGGAGGGGGAGGAGGGGTGGAGGAGGAGGAGGAGGAGGAGGAGGAGTGTTTTTGGCTACTCCCCGCAGGTGAAATCGCAGACTGGGAGAGACGCGCCGTGGAGAACGCACCGACGCACATGGCCAGAAGTCCTTGCGAAGATTATCGTTTCAGGCGAGCAGGTGTGCCCTCTCTTCCAAGTGCCGTATGCGAACGAAAAGTTGCTGAAGCTAGATTGGTTACACGTTGTTGATCTTGGAGTAGCGGCTGACTTCATAGGGGGTTTGCTATGGTATCTTGTAACGCACAAAAAGGTGGCTGGAACTACCCAGAAAGGCCGCGTCTCCACACTACATGGTCATTTGATGGCGTTCTACGACAGGCAGCCGCCAGGTGAGAAGACCAGCCGCCTATCGAGACTGACGCGGGGCGTTGTGAAAGGAAAAAAAGCAACGACGGCTAAGATGAGGTGCGGCGCGGGGATGCTCAGGCACATGGTTCCATGGGCATTGGAGATGGCGGAGGCTTTCCTTGATAGGAGGAATGGCGTCGACGAGCGGGCAGCTGTAGAATCGTCCATTCACGCAGGGATGAAAAGCTTATGTCGGTGTTACGAGGCACTCTCTGACAATCACCCATTTGCTGTGGACATTCTTAGAGAGCATTCGAGTAAGTTTGCCACGCAGACGGCCGCTTTGCAAGACGCGCTTCCTGCCCATTTTAAAGTGAAGCCTAAAATGCACATGTTTCTGGAGCTGTGCATGGGCGGCGGTGAACCAGCGAAGCACTGGAACTATAGGGATGAGGATTTCGGTGGATCTGTAGCTGCATTTGGCCGAAGGAGGGGCCAAAGGAGGTCCATGAGAGCGTTTTCGGTGGCATGCATCTCTAAGTTCTGCGGCCAGCCGATTGTGCGCATGCTTTGAAAAGAACGCTTCTGTGTGTATCGTTGTCATTCATTGCTGTCGGCTCAAATATATGTTGGACCCCTCCCAGTGGGGCGAGCGCGAGCATGGGCGCTGAAGCCCCGTTTGCCCCAAAACGGCGGGTCGAACTATTTTCGGCGCGCCCGAACTATAGATCGACCCGCAGAAAAGTATAACCCCCGCATTATAGTTCGACCCCGCACTATAGATCGACCTTGGAGTCTCAAGGTCGGGAGCCGGTGGCTGAGGCCCCCCTTCCGGCCTCCCGGGGCCCGGCTGCGTTCTCCGTGTCCACGGCCCCCCGTGGGGTCTTGGGAGGTCGCGTCCCCCGGCGGCGAGCGCATGATGGCAGAAGATCTGCCTCGCCTGGCCTCGCGTGGCCCCGCTCGCGCCGCGGGCGAGCCCGACGGCACGCAGAGGGGAGGCGAGCTCGGGCGACGCCGGCCCCTGGGCGCCCTGTCTGCGCTGCCCCGTTCTGGCCTCGGTGGGCCCTGGCCGCGTTGCCGCCGTCTGTCCGCCCAGAGTGTGCGGTCGACGGCGGTCGCGGACGTTGGCCAGGCAGACGCTGATTCTGTGCGGCAGGGGGCCGAGGGGAGTGTGCAGGGATCGTGTGCTTTGCAGCGTTGCGTTCCTCTCGCTGTCCCTGGCTTCGTTGCTGTGGTCGTCTCGTCTCGCCGCCTCCTGTCTCGATTCTGGCTGGCGTTGCGCATGCCTCTCGTTTGGTGATTGCGACAGCCTTACTGCCAGTGCCGCCGACCCTGAAGGGGAACGACGGCAACGACGACGATGACGAACTACATCCAACACTTGAAGGACAATCTTTGAGTTTACCTCTGGGGGTTGTCTTGGCAGTGCTCTTTTGTCGGGAATAGCCAGGACCCCGGGTAATTAAGGGAACCCGATTAGTGGTAGGGCCCTGGGGCCCCTCAATTGGCCAGATTCACTAAACCAGGTTTGCCGTAACTGGTGCTTTTCGGGTGACGGCAGTTCTGGTACCGGGGCGCCCCTGGTACAAATCACTAAACTGGGTTCCCCTAAACCCAGTTCTGCCAACGCCTGGTTTTGGCTCCCTTGGGCCTCTTGGGAGCCTCTTGGGGGCTTCTTGAGCGCTTTTTGGGGCTGCGACCTCCTGTTGTCCCTCCGTCGTTGTCTCCTCGTCTCGCCTCCTCCTTTCTCGATGGTGGCTGGTCTACTGTAAGTATGTTACTCGTCTGATGGTTTTCACCACCGCATTGCTCGCCTTGGCTCGCCCCTAGCCCGGGAAAGCACGACCTTGTTTTGAGCGCTATCGTGACAGGTGCGATTGCACTGTATGCTACAGTCAACCCGCATAGTAAGGATGGGCAACCTTCCCAAGGCTAACCTTGCATCCTTGCCCCTGCGGCCCATCCTTGGCCACTTTCGATGGCCGCGCCCCGCTCGCAAAGCTTCGACACGGCCTTCCAAGGCCCTTGCGTCCTTATCGCGCATCCTTGCTATACGGGTTGACTGTAGTGCGTCTCGTTAGTAGGTAACAGGCAGGCAGGAGGAGGAGGAGGAGGAGGAGGAGGAGGAGGAGGAGGAGGAGCAGGAGCAGGAGGAGGAGGAGGAGGAGGAGGAGGAGGAGGAGGGAGGAGGAGGAGGAGGAAGAGGAGCAGGTGGTGTGGTTATTGAAGCGAGAAGCTGCACTTGTCAGGGTGCCACGCTGCTTCATATGACCTGTACGAAATTGCTCCGGTCTCCTGCAGTGTGGGCCTTGAATCGGGGGTGGACAGAACCCCCAACAGTGACACGTCGATTAGTGAATTGTCCGTTTTCGGTTCTCGAGAGGGCGCCGTGGCCGTTATTTTCCAAGCTTGCGCCCGCCAGGTTTGGGCCTCAGGTCGTTTTCACTAAACCTCGTTTTACTAAAGGGGGGTCTGTCCATCCCCGATTGAAGGAACGAAAGAGAGCAGCAGCGGGGGATGGCACGCCGGAGGAGCAGAGGTTCGGTGCGCGAGGCCTGCGCAGGGGATGCCTCGGGAACGGCAGCGGTGCTTCGTGCACGCCTGCGAGAGAGATTATATCGTTGAGCCGATTCCGTAGACTCTCCGACAGTACGTCTGCAGACATTGTGATCGAGGTCCAGATGCGGAATGCGACCCTGCGGGCCCAGAACCAGGCTGGAAGCGTCCCTGGGGGCATCAGCTTTCGTTGGCTCTACAGTGTGGCAAATAGCCGGGAGTGACGGTGGTGTTTAGCAGACTGCGGCACGCCCCGCCACCGTGCCATCACGGCAGCAACATGCACGCATGATTCGGCGGCGGGCGCGTGAAGAAGTGAGAGTGGGCAGGCCGTCTCAGAAGGCCGCGGGGATGTTCAGAAGCCCTCCCGCCTTCTGAGAAGCCTTGCAATCCTTCTCCGAATCTGCAGACGGCTTCTCAGAAGGCGCGGAGGTTTCGCAGAAGCCCACCGGCCTTTGAGATCGCCGCCGAAGGATGTTCTGCCGACCTCTCCCGACGAGGCTCGAGAACACTGCCAGGGCACCACCACGATGTTGTTGCATGGCGCGGCCGATGCGTTGCATGTGTGTTGTTGTTTGATCGGTGCCAACTTCTCTGGGGCCGCCCCGATCGGGCCTCTGGAGGGCCCGTGGAGGTCCTCGGGCCGTCCTGGGCGCCGAGCTTCCGACGAGCTCCCCCGGAGTGGCGCAGCACGGCCGCCTCGGGGCGGCCTGGTCGGGCCGTGGCCGTCCTGGGCGGCCCCGGGGAGCTCCGGAGCCGCGCCCGGAGAGCCTGCGCCTGGGGCCCTTTCACTCGCAGCCCTCCCTCGAGATCTGCAGCTCGAGGAGCTCCGGACGGCAAGCAAGCCGACGGGCAGGCGACTTCTCAGTGCAGCTTGCTTCCCACCGCTTGGCTGCACCGACTCCGACTCCTTGCCTCAGTGCCACGTTTACGAGAGACCATTTTTTCACCCCCTGGCGATAGCGGGCGTTATCGGGGGCGGGAGGGGGAGGGGAGGGGGCCGGTCACGACACGATTCGCGCCGGCGCCGTCTGGGGGAACGCTCAGGAGTGTCGATTGCACATAAGAGTGACCTTCCGCCGGAGTGACCGTTGGTGCGGGCCCATCGGGGTTCGGCGATGCGGCAGTAGTGTCTTGCGCGACGGGGTTGGCCCCCCCGCAGCTCCGCGAAAGCCGCGCACCAAAGGTCACTCTTACCCGGGGTCACTCTTATGTGAAGCCGAGAGTGGCTGGTTCCCAGACGGCGCGGGCGCGAATCGTGACGTAACCGGGGCGGGGGGGCGCGGGGGGCCAGCCACGGGCTCTATCGCGAATATTTCAAATTGGCTGCGGCGTTCGCTCGCCTTCCCCCCCAGCGAGGAGTACGCCGCTGGCGCACTGGCCAACATCTTCAGCGACAACGCTCCCAGTGTGACGAAAGGCTCCGCTTGATGCTGGCCTTCTGCTTGCGTGTGGTATGATTTACCTGTCGATTCGATTGAGACTGCAGGATTGTCTCTGTGTTCTCTCGTCTCTGCTGCTCTCTTGCTTCTGCTGCTGCTCCACCCCCTCCAGCGTTGTGTTTATATGGCGTCCTGTGTCAGGTAATTCTAGTTTCGCTTCCTCGGCATTGCGTTGTGGCTCATGCCACTTCGCCTTCAATCCAGGCTTTCGCCATGGTCAGCTGATGTTGCGACTGGGCGGTTCATTTCATCGTGAGCGTGCAGTTTGCGTGGTGATTCACGGAGCTTCTTACGATTACGCCGGCCACGCGGCCGAGACAGCAGATGTTTGCTTTTAGGGGCCGGATGTCTCCGGGGCTATTGCAGGTTTTTGCTATCATCTCTGCACTGCTGCTGGCTCGCTGGCACGGGGGTGATACATTTTCCGGCGAATTCGTTTCTTGTGTTATTTGCCTTGTCGTTTCCTGCGTCCGTTTCCACACTTTTGTTGAGAAGGAAAACGGCTTTCAAGTGCAGCTGGCATTCGCGTTACGACGGTGGTTCTTGAATTTTGCGGTCCGCTCCCATCTTCTCCCTCAAAAAACAAAAACAACACAAACAAATGATTGGTAAAGGCGGGTGTGCTTCTGTGGTTTTCGGCGGCAGTTTCGCTCAAACACTGGGGCGAGGGCGGCTATATCTGGCCCAACTCCCAGGCCAGGGCTACTCGGCCCTCCCTGGGATCGGAGCGGCGTGTCTGACAATGGTCTCCTGAAGGGGTGCCCAGTGGGAGCCACAGGGGACGCATCGAAGGAAAACGAGCAGAATTGATACAAAGTTCCGAAGGCATTTGCGCGGATCTCTTGGATCAGCGCCGGACCCCCTGGCGGCGCCTCTGGCGGCGCCCCTGGCCTGCTCCTCTGCCCCGGGAGGGTGGTCCAGCGCCGCCCCGTGGAATCCGTATAGGATCCGTGACAGGCCCTACTTGGGCAGCTCTTGCTGTCTTGTGACGCTGGCCGGAGTGCGGAAGGGAGGGGCTGGAGAGCGGAGCAGCCATAAATCACCACCCACCAAACCACCCCAACCCAACCCGAAGGCCTCATTTTGCCCTCCATTTCCAGTGGGGGGGGGTCCGGGAACATGGAAAAAACACATATTGAGCCCATACCACCCCCCAACCCGAAATTCGGGTCTTCGGGTTGGGTTGGGGTGGTCTGGTAGGCAGTCAATAAAGAATAATCAAATCCCAGAGGGCCAGAGAGTGCAGGATCGGACGGGGCTGGGACGAGAAGAAGCCCGTGTCAGAGCAGCGTTCTGGAACGGTGTAAGAGCTTCCCGGAACGCTCTGAGAGGGCCGCGGCGTTCGAGACTTCCTCCAGAGTCGCCAGATCTCAGGGATTTCCAATTTATCTTCGCCCGAGTTTAGTATCGTCCTGGCTTCGCCTAAAGGAGACGCCAGTGTGTTCAGGAAAGGGCTGGGCTCTCCACTGGGCCATGTTGTCGATCCTTGCTCTCCACTGCCTTGGTCATTTTCGCTTGCATCAGGCTTCGAGGAAGCACCGCAGATGGTCTCCGCTCTGGTGGCCATCACGAGCAGCAGGACTTCTCGCGTGACAGTTTGGTTTCCTTTATTGTAGCCAAGAGCATGGATTTTGGAGTCGGTTCTGCCTGTCCCACGTGTTTGTCCACGATGACTCTGCTGATTCAGCGGGATAGACTTGAGGCTGGGCCCCGCGCGGGCCCCAGGGAAACTGGGCTTCGAGCTCGCCGTCTCGGTCCCCCGGGCCAGGTACTTGTCGGGGGCAACTCTGAGGGGGGAATTTGCTGAGCGGGGGACGCATCGACCCCCAATCGCCCAGTCATCGCCAATGAGAGCCCGACAGCTCACCCCGCCGGCGATGCATCCCCGATTCCAGGTCGGTGCAACCCTTTTTCTCTCCACCCCCCGTCCTGGTCACCCCCCGTTGCCACCCCCGCCCGACGTGGGTGCGCTTGCCGCTCGTGGCAGGCTTGGTGCCGCGTGGCCCCGCGCGGGAGCCCATGTGGCCGCCCCCCCCCCCCTCGTGGTCGACGCGCCCCCCCCCCCCCCGTCGGGTACACGACCCCGCCAGACCATCCTCCGTGACGACACGTCCGCGCCCTCCCTTTGAGCCAGGCCCCGCCTCCCACCCCTTCGAGAGGTGGCGCGAGTTGTGCCGACCGGGCGATCGGCCCACCCATGAATGTTCTTGGAACTTCTTCGTGAGTTGCACGGAGTGTTCTCAGGGCATGTTTGGCTGAGACCCTCCTGATCGGACATCGATTTCACTTATGAAGAACATTGATTTTGTTGTCCGCACATTCTCTTGTAACCCAAGAACGTATTAGACCACGTGGGTTTCATGTTGCGTGTTTCTAGTTATGTAGGTTGTGCATCCTGTGTGGTGCACTCAATGTGATGCGATTGATGGTGTGCAAGCTAGGTTGTGTATTGTTTGTCGCCCTATCTACGTGATGTACGGTGGGCCATCGATGTTGCACAGTCTGTTGTGCCATATGTGTTGCGCTGTCTATGCGGTGCAACCTATGCGGTGCAATTGACTAAGGTTCATTGCGTTTGACCACCTCCTATGCTCTTTCAATTATCCCACCCACCCATTCGCAACTTGGTTGCAAAATCTATGCGGCGGCGATTCCGATTAGCGCTTGGCGTTTGCTGGTGCATCTCTGCGGCCGCGCCACCCACGCATGCACGCGCGCGCAGCGACCAGCTAGTGCGGCGCGAACGACGCGGCCGCGGTGGCGCTGACCGCTGGGCACATCCCTGCGGGCACTTCAGTACGATTCGGTGACTTGGGCGGGCGCGGTATCATCGTAACGCCAGCAACGGTAAACATGATGATGATAGTAGCGGGGCTGGCGACGATAATGGCAGCGACGACGGCACGGCCAGTGACGGCGCCGATGCTGATCACGCCGACGACGATGACGGCGCATTCGCAGTCGGTGATGCAGGTTTTGGAAGGAGTTCGACATGAGCGCGCAGTCGACGCGCGAGAGTGGCCCGCATGGTATCAGTTGACACGGGTCGTGCCCCCGCAGCACGCGCGCTGGGGCGTTCGCATGATGTCGGCATGCGGCACGAGAGGCCCGCTGGGCAGAGTGCAGTAGAAAGGTTTGAAAAACAAAACACGGTTTCTAAAACAATTGCAAGAGCGCGAGCGCAGGTTTTTTTGATAACCGCTGTTGTGAAGCAATCTGTTTTCATAAGGTTCCGGGGCACTCGGTTTTGCAACCCCCAGGTTGCCCGACGTTTTTGTTGACGGGTTTCAGCGCGCGCTCGCGACGACGCGCGCGTGTGAATGACGTTGAATGTGTTGCAAAGGAGTGTGGCAACAGCACGCGCGCAAGGGCGTTGCAAGGATTTCGACATGTGCGCGCGAAGCCCACTTGGTTGCATGTCGTGCAAATGTCGAAAAACGCCGATGGTTACGTTTGAGGAATTCGCCAGATCGCGCGCACATTTTTGTTACGATCAGTGTTGCGACACCATGGTTTTTATATATGGTCTTGGACGCACGATTCTGCAATCTTCACGAAGCCGAAGGTTTGGGAATGATTTATTCTGGTTCGCGCGACGACGCGCGTGTGTGCCTTTCTTTTCGTTTTTCTGTTGCAAGGGATTATTGAGCACGGGTCGTTTTTAGAAGCGAGTGCGTGCGCAAAGCATTATTTCCAGAGATCGATTGGGGGTGTCGATACTGGCCTGCCTGGGATGGAATGGATTCATATTTCGGATGGGCGATGGGGTAGAGTCGTATTGAAATTGGAATGCGGAAAAAGGGGGTGGAAAATCTTGGTGGGGATCTATTGTTTCAGAAAAGAAAATCGATGCGGTATAATTCATGTGGTGCAAATTATGGGGGGGGGGAATTATCCGGTACGATCTCCGCGGTGCAAGCTATTTTGATGCGATCTATGTTGTGCACTCCTTGTTGCGGCGACGAGGCGGCGACAGGGGCGGCGACGGCGAGCACGGAGCTGCGCCAGACTGCCAGGCGGCGGGCGGCGACGGGGCGGCGACGGCGAGCACGGAGTCGCGCCAGACCGCCACCCAGGCCCAGTTCCTTCAAATAGAAATAAACGCCTCCAAGCGCAAGCGCTGTTTTGGGAATGTTGTGGTAGGCCAATTAAGAGTGCCAGGGGTGTCGGCCCCTGCTCAATACCCTGGCAACGGAGAGAGAGAGAGAGAGAGAGAAAGAGATGAGACAGAGCACGTTGCGACACAAATGCGCCGGCATTTTTGCAACAGCGGATTGCTGGGCTTTGCACGCCTGGGTCCTCGTGGGCGGGAAGCGTATCCATATCCACAGCCTCTCGGGCTAGGCCCGTGGGCCCGCGATCTCATGGATGCGAGAGGCTTTATGTGGCGGATTGCCGCGCGGAGCGTGTTTATGTGATTCAGTATCCACGGTATCGCGCCCCAGAATCCGGAACGCCAGGGTGTGGACGTGGATGTGTTCGCCGCTCGTGAGTTCCAGTCGGTCCTTGACCTGTCTGCTCTGTTGGCAGGCGCTCTGTGCTCGCCGATTGGCGGCGTGCGTTGGATCTTGGGGGGGGAGGGAAGTGGAGCGCGAAGGGTTCGCTTCGTCTCTCTGACGGCTGCATTCGCTCATTGGCAACGCCAGCAAAAACGCTTCGCTCGTCACCTGGACCTGTTCTGGCGCAGAGGGAGCAGGCGGCACGGGCCTTGCCCGGCGTTACGGTATTTCGGAAAGAGGGATATTGATCGAATGTGTGACAGTTTTGGCCATGGCGCACCACACGTCAGAAACTATGTTGGAACGGGACCGCTGGAAGCTACAACGAATACTCATTCGGCACTGTAGGAAGACGTATGTCTGGCAGGGATGCGGATGCAGCAGTTCAGTCTCGTGTATTGAAGCCGAAGCGCGGGACGAGACGTTTTAGATGAACAGTGGGAAACCGACCCCAGCCCCCACAACAATGGATTTTCCATGTCCGCGTTTTGGAATCATGGCGAATGTGCGTAAGTGTAGGTGCCCTGTGAGCGAGGCCATTGCGAGCTGCCGCAGGGGGAGGGGCCCCGCGCGAGCGATCTTGTTGGTCTACATCTCCTCATGTGGGGGGCGGGGGGCGGTTCTCATGCGTTCCTTCGAGTATGCTCTTGCGCAGCCCAGGAGCGTGGGCGAAGACGCGAAGAGGCAGGCTGCCTTCGCGCTCGCGATGCTGGCGGCCGAGGAGTCCCAAGGGCCCAAGGGAGAGAGAGACGAGAGGCAGCACCCGAGAGTGCACGTGACGGCGCTCCCTGCGGCACCGCTGCGTGAGCTTTTCGGGTACGCCTCCTTCGGCAACGTTCCAGGCAGAATTCGTATCATTCGCCAGCTGATTGTCCTTCCTCCTGTGTCCCCCTCTACCTGCTCCTCCTGCTGCTCCTCCTCCTCCTCCTCCTCCTCCTCCTCCTCCTCATGTGAAGCGATTGCGTCGCATAAGACGCTTCCTGCGGAACCTCTGCGTTAGCATTTCGGGTACGCATCGTTTGGAGACCCATTCGCGAACAGCTTCCGTCGAGTTCGGTGGGTATGGTTGCTGTGCGGGCGTCGTTCGTGCAGACATTCCCTACCCAAGCTCAGAATGCTTCGGTAGCAAATCATGGGATCCTGGCGTACCCTGTTAATTCCGTCCTTAGCGTCGATTCGCGTCGATTAGCGCTTGGGAGTCGATGAGATAGCGCCGATTTAGCGTCGGTTAGCGCCGATGAGCGTCGATCTAGCGTCGACTAGCGTCGATTTAGCGTGGATGAGCGTCGGCTCGCAGGAGCCGACAACATGGTCTGGGAGGCTCCCATGAACTGCCGCCGAAGAGTGTGTTTTGCTTCCTGGAGCGCACAAGCGGAGCATGCAGCGGGACAGGGCAGGGCGCCGAAGGGCCACGGTGGACATGGAGACGGTCGGCCCCTCGGGGTGGCAAGCGCATCCATGTCTTAGGATGCAGCTCCTGGGAGGTTCGCTTCGGCGCCAGCAGTGGCAGATCCGTGGTCGAGAACTGGGAGAACCCCGTGACGTCTCTGGCCAATCTGCTTAATCGGGCCCACGGTCAGGAACTCTGGTTTAGCGTGTCGGGTCGCGGGCTATGGCCCTCCGCGCTCGGGTGCGAAGCGCTGTCCACGTCCCAGCCGCCGAGCGTGAACGTCTCGAGGCTGTCCCAGGCAGAGTGTGTCGCCGGGGTCGCCGCCGCGACACGCTGTGCAGAGGTTCCCGACCGGAGTCCTGGGCTCTCTCTCTCTGGGATGCTTCAGCTTCATGGCTCCGCAATCGGCTTCAGTTGCCCTTACTCGTTCTTGCGAGATGCTCCCAGGAGGGGCCTCTCCTAGCATAGACCGCGAGTGTTGCGGATTCTGGCAGGCTTATTTGTGTGAGACTTCCCCCCTCCACCCTTCCCCCGCTTTGTCAAACAGCGCTCGGCGGAAAAGGCGTGCAAGTGGGTCCGGACCCTGTGTAATGTGCCAATCTCCTTTCAGGCCTCGCCACGCCCCTTGCCACGCCCCCCCCATGCAAGTGACTTGCGTGCGGGCGAATGGAACAATGGCACACATGTCCACCGCCCGCCGAGGTTCCCCAAGGATCGACTCACCGGGCGGTGGGCATGGATTCACATCCCCGCCTCGGCTCCAGGAGGGCAGCCTCTCTTCCCAGGGCAGTGGAGAACTTCGCGCGCGCGTGCTCCTTGGAGCTCGCGCGCGCGCGCCTCTCAGCACGTGCGTGCAGGCCGGAGGGCAGCCTTCAGGGTCCATAATTCGCAGGCTGCTTTTCGCCCCCAACTCCTGATTTCTTAAGAAAAAACGCTCAAAACTTGTAGCGTCCAAATCCCGGATAACAGCGCAGTCCAAAGCGCGTGAAATGCCTGTGGGGGACGCTTGCAAGAAAGCTGGAACGCATGCCTGGGGAGCTTGCAAGCTTGCGAAAGGAGCTTCGCAAAAGCCCCGAGGAAGCTTCGACGGAGCTGTGGGAAGGCTTCCGGCACGCGTACTGGGAAGGAGTAAGGCAACGCCCTCGGGATTCGCTGCAAAATCACGGGAGGCGCTGCGAGGATGCCCGTCCGGGAGCCTTGGAGAGGAGCCGGCGTGGCCTGCCCGCCTGTGTCTTATTTAACGACCCTCTTAGCCAGGAGCCATCCGGGAAAAGAAGGGGGACTCGAGGATGCACCCCAAGGGGGGCTATCCAGACGCAGCCCCATCGAGGAAGGGCGCCCTCCTATCGTGTATCCGAGAGTTGTGGCAAACGCCTGCGTCCGCTCCAAAGCCCGACGCAGTCAGGGATCGAGGTGGGCGTATCCTTTGATACACGTCGTTCCAACCTGTCCACTTCGGAACCGAATTCGCTCGGCCGACCCGATCCGACTCGATCCTGGTTCTCCGACGAGCTGGTGCGGCCCGATGATCACGTGGTGCTGCTGTGCACTCGGGCGCGGCCGATCTGGTTCCGTTCCAGCTCCGTGCCGATGCGGCCCGAATCGACGCATTCGATCGCAAATCATGGCGGCCTTGTAGACCCTCGTAACTCCGCCATTCGAGAGCAGTCGGGTGGATTGGCGTTTGGTAGTTAATGAGATAGCGCGGTTTTGTCGTCGACTCGCTTCGATGTGGTGTCGATTTGGCTTCGATGTGGCGTCGATTTGGCTTCGATGTAGCGTCGGCTAACGTCGATCAGCGCCCAGTCGCAGGAGCCAACCAGATGGCATGGGATGCCCCCCGTGAGCTGCCGCAGACGCACGCACGCTCCGATCCGATCCGACCTCCGGATGCGGTGCGGACTGTGCGGGGCCCGAACCTGTACTCCAGATTTCGTAATAAAAGGGAGGGGGTCTGGACCCTCCAAGACAAGCCATGTCAGACCTCCCTCGTGGGAGAACCCTCCAAAACGTCGTCCCCAGACCCCCCAGGCCCTCCAAGATAGCCTGGAAGAGACCCCCCCCCGAAATGAGACCCCCCTCCCTTTATTACGAAATTTGGAGTACACCACCACCACCAGGGCAGGGAAGACCAAGGTGGTGGTGTCTATTCTTAGCGCGATCCTGCCTGACCCTGCCGGGGCGCCCTTCGTCGCCGCCGCGGCCGGCGCCCCCGGGGAGGACGCCCCGTGCCAGAAGGCGTGGGAGGCGGGGGCGAAGCGGCCCCTCCTGGAGCTGCTGGCCGCCGGCGTCGAGCAGGCGCCGCGGGCGCCGTTCGGAGGGCAGCAGCGCGGGGGCGGGGCGGTGGACAGAATGTGCGGCGTCTTGTCGATGCCGATCTTGGTCACGGTCCCAGGTCTCGAAGAAGAAAAAAAAGGCCATGCACAGCACGTTTGGCGCTCCGCGCGCAGTTCTTTGGGTCCACGCTGGGCCCCCCGGCGGCGCGTCCTGCGCCGCCCCTGGCGCACTCCGCGCGCCAGGGAGGGGGGCCCAGCGCAGATCCAAGAAATCCGCGCGGAGCGCCAAAAGTGTATGTTCATGCCGTTTGGTATTCCTCAAATGTCGAGCGTCGCCGATGCGCGAGGAGCATCAGCGCATCGACGCTGACCGCGATCGGCGGTGGCCGAGATCGAAGCGGCGTTTCCGCGTTAGGTCTTGGTGACGGTCCCCGTCTTCTTCCCCTCCGGTTTTGCCACCGCTCGTCGCTACCCCGCCTCTCCCTTCGAAGGTTGTCGAAGACGCCTGCGGCGAATCATCGCCGTTCCCTGCTTTCTGGAAGCGCACATGCGGCCAAACGTTGGGCCGAAGTCCAGCCAAGCTTGTGAAAACCCCTGGGGGAACACTGGAAAGAGGAAGAGAAAGGGGAGGAGAGGGAGGAGAAGGAGGAGGAGGAGGAAGAAGTGAAAGCCTCTTGAGACCCTCTTGAGGCCTCCTGGGGCATTCCTGGGAGCCCGTTGGGCGGAGCTGGAAGGGGCCTCTTGGGAGCCTCCTGGGGCCTTTTGGGATTCTCCTAGGGCCTCTTGGGGACATCTTAGGGGCTTGTGGGTGCCTCGAATGGGACAGCTAGGTCTTCGGAGGCTGTCTTGGGGCCCGCTTGAGGGCCGCCTTGGAGGTCTCTGAGTCCTTCTGGGTGCCGTCTTGGGGGCCTCTTGGGCTGTCTTAGGGCCGTCTTGCGGGCCTACAGGGCCATCTTGGGGCGATCTTCTGGGCCTATGGGCCCGACTTGGAGATTCGGAGGCCCGAAACGGGGAGAACGCGCGACAATCAGTGAAAATCATAGAGCAACATATCAAGGATGTGTGCCTTCTGGAGTTCTTCTTTCAGCCCGCTTGGGGATTCTGAGGGGCCTCTCGGGCCGTCTGGAGGCCGTCTTGGGCCTTCATGTTGGGACGTCTTGGGGCCATCATGGTCACTTTAGAAGCGTCTTGGGACCGTCTTGGAGGCCAGCCACCTGGGGCCATCTTAACCTTGTTAGAGGCATCTTGCAGACCATCTTGGACAATCTTGGCCGTTTGGGAGGCCAGCTTGAGGACATCTCGAGTGGACGCAACCTCACCTCCCACCTTTTCTGGGTGGCTGGCGGGCTGGGCCGAAACCCCAGGGGGAGTTCTTTAGAAAAGAACCGAACCCCTGCCAGACGTCTGGCACGCCGTGAACTCTTGAGCCCGTCTTGTGGCCGTCCTGGGCGTCTCTTGGGCCATCTCGGGGCGGTCTTTGGGGTCTTTTTTGGTAATTTTGGAGCGTCGGGAGCTCGAAAAGTGGAGGTTCTCCCCAAAACATTGAGAACCCGAGGGTTCTCAATGATGTTGGCCTCCTGGGGCCCTCTTGGGAAGGCTAGTGGGGGCCTTTTGGGACGTCTTGGGCGTTTTTCGGCTGACTGGAGATCACCTTGGGTGTTTTGAACCGATCGTTCAGCGATTAGGGGCCATCTTTGGGGCCTCTTGAGGAACTGTTGGCCCGTCTTGAGTCACGCGACAACCCCCAATATATTCAAGAAGTTGGGGTCCGGGGCCCTGAACGAATCCGCATGATTTAGGACTGAGGCTCAAGGGGGTTGAGCAAGGGACCTGAGGACACTCCAGCTCGTGCCTGAAAGGCACGGTGGTGGATACATATATATATATATATATGTGTGTGTGTGTGGATACACACATATATACATATGTTTATATATATATATATATATAGATTCACACGCACACATATGCACACCGATGTAAGCTTAACCTAAGCTCATCTGGGCACGTCTAAGCTTCAACAACAGACGGTAGGCTTAACGTTCAGCTCAATTATAGGCAGAATTATTTGTCCCTCCGCCTCGCAGCCCTATCCTGCCTCTTTCTCCTCGCACCCGTTCCTCCCCATCCATGCCCTTTCCCCTTTTGCCTCTCTCCTGCTCGCTTCCAACTCATCCTGGTTCGGCTCCTCCGCCTATTCCTCCCTTTCAGCATCATTGCTCGTCCTCGCGAATCAAATGTTAGTATTCACGCCGATGTGCACTGTGATTTCGGAACGGCCTCGCTGGGCCTTTCTCCAGACCGAATGCCCTTTGTCAATAAAGTGCATCCGTTGTTGGGAACCGAGCTTGATGACACATGGTAGCAGAGGTCGAACCGTTGTACGTACTAAACGTGTGTGGTGCCAGTGCTGAATTTGTAGAAGCTGTTCGCGATAGCCTCAAGTAGATGCGTGATGAGTATTGCTGAGGTGGCCGTGTGACGTCAGTATGTGCGATTCCAACTTCCGTTGATGACCGCCGTCCAACCAGAACGGCGACACGCAGACCCATTATATGACGTCCGATCCCCAATCACAGGACTCTGCGAATTCCGATCGTCAGTGTAATCCACCTAAGTTTCAGACGCGGTTTCCTATAGCGACAAGGCAGTCTGTAGAGTTTCTTGAGTTTGAACACATTATTGTTTCGACCAATCGGTAACTCAGTACATCATTCCGACACGACGATTAATTATTTCCAGAGTCGATAGTATGCGCAATGGCATGCATTACATGCAGAGTTCGCGTTTTCGAAGGTCAGACATGTCAAACTATTTCAGATCTTCATTCCAACGCGTAATTATCTCGGTTATCGGTCTTTTAGTGGTAGAGGTCGTTGAGGTTCTTTGCGCTGCATCTATATTTGCAAAGACAAGCACTAATGGTGAATTTTGTGGGCGCCAGCTCAACAAACAAAACAACCGGCGAAGCGTTTGGATGAAATCATCGCAATTTGGCGCGACCTTGCTGTGCATTGTTGTACCGCCCACGTTTGCGGTCGCGTCAGGAGCAAATGGACTTACCATTATTCCTGCATTGATTGCCATCGGAGATGTGCGTGAGATGAAGGCGTCTGGACTGCACGAGGATGCTTCAAGTCTTCATGCTGTGGGCAGGCAATTAGCTTTTGAATGATATGATTGGCCTGATGAAAGAAAATCGCTGGCCTTGAAGCTAAGAGTTTGCACAGATTAGTGGATCCTACCCGATGATCGACTATTCATTTTGCGCGTCTGCGAATAGATTTGCAACCCTGCTTCGCCAACAGGGTGACATTAAGCTCTTGCCATCATTCCCCTCAATCGGAATCAACCATGTTCTTGCCATCATCGCCAATATAGCCCAGAGGATCCGAGCACCCATGATTTAATCTGCACTCGTGCCAGTTCTAATTTCACAGTTGTGTGTCAGGCTAGATTCCATCGCTGTTGGGATTTCTGCCCTGACATGCCCATGACGCACCGTCACAGTACAGTGGTCCCGGGCACAGCGAGCAGGAACAGGCATTTGCTGCGTCTTGCATGATCGCCAGATGCAGCGGCCGGAGGCTGCACTCGGCATCATGAACCTCTCGTGGAAGTGCCCCGACAAGAAGGAGGAGCTCGCCAAGGACGGAGCGGCCCTCTGTGGCCTGCCTGCGCCCGGCGGGGGGGCGACGGCGGGCAGTGCAGACTCGTTCCGGTGACGATGCGGCGGCGGCCCCAGCGCGGGCGTTTCAGGCTGCACCCTGCTGGTGCAGCCGAGGCGCTGGCACGAGGAACGGTTTGGGTTTGGAAGGGGCTCGATGTTCCTCGGGTCCTCGCATGGCCGTCGCTCTGACGCTCCTCGTCCACGCGGGCGCGTGCGCGACCCCCACAAAAGGGCTTCATTGCTTAGTCTCATTTCAGCAGTCCGAGTGTAGCCCAGACTCTGCCAGGATGGAACGATTTGGCGATTGGAGAGCTGATCGTTCAAGGCTGCACGATCCGAGCGGTATCGGAATCCAGCGCGCTGATTGCCCCCCCCCCGGTGCCTCCACCCCTTCGGCTGTCGGCCTGGTCTGTCCTTTATTGTCGTCGTCCCTCCCTCTCCCTCTCCCCTCCTTGCTCCTCGGCGGCGTCTCGCTCTCCTGCCCGTTCCAGGTTCGTTCCTGGCCCGCTTCTGTTTTTCGGTCAGCCCCGCTGTCCGAATAAAAACTGCGTCGGCTGGAACCGTTCAGGGGCGAAACTCGTCTCACTTGAACAAGCCCCGAAGCTTGGAGAGCAGGGATCCTCATTAAACATCGCGAGGCGAGGGGAGTAGGGCGGCAGGGAAGGAGAGAAGAGACGAGGCTGGACCATGTAAGCGACGGGAGAAAACGTTGTCGATTGCGCCGACAGTCGCGCGTGAGTTCTCCGCGCAAGGTCGCGCGTCAGCGCCCTCGTCTCCAATGTAGCGTGCCGCGCTGGCGGCCCGCGTAGACCACCGCGTACGGTCGCTGTGCCACCTCGCGTAAGACCCGTGTTGTCGTTGTCGTTGTCATTGTTGTTGTTGTTGGTGGTGGTGGTGTTGTTGTTGGTGTTGTTGTTGTTGTTGCTGTTGCTGTTGCTGTTGCTGTTGCTGCTGTTGTTGTTGGTGTTGTTGTTGTGGTTGTGGTTGTGGTTGTGATTGTGGTTGTGGTTGTGGTTGTGGTTGTGGTTGTTGTTGTGCTTGTTGTTGTTGTTGCTGCTGTCGTTCATGTTCGTTGTTTTCGCGTGCCGTTCGTCCTTTGCTCTTGTTCGCTTGTTCGTCGTTCGTGTGCCTTTCTTCCTTAGTGATGCAGCACGTGTTGTCGCGCCCCCCGCGCGGCGCCGCTCCTCGCGCGAGGCCTGCTCGTTGCCCGACCGCCCCGCTCCAGCGCGTGGCTCTCCGTCGCCGTGGCCTGCGCCGGGCTCGAGCGGGCAGCTCTGGGCGATCGGTGTGCCCGCGGGGGTCGGCTGACGTCGCTGCTCCGCGGGCGACTCGCGTGCACCGTGCCAGCGTTTCGTGTCTTACGAGGCCTTGCCGATGCCCGACCCTCGCAGGGCAAGAGTCAGGAGGGAAGCAAAACCACTCAGGCACAGTTCCTTGCCGATTCCCAAGTATGGAAATGTGGGGGATCCTGGGGTTGTGTGTTTATTCAGTTGTGTGTCCCTGGGCCCATTCAAAAAAGTTGCACATGCGTAGGTTCTCGTCGCCCCGCGCTGATTTCTTGGATCGGCGCCTGGGGCCCCCTGGGCGGCGCCTCTGGCGCAGCCCTTTCGAGCGCGCCGCGCGCCAGGGGGGTGGGGAAGGGTCCAGCGCCGGTCCAAGAGAGCCGCGCGGACCTCTAGTCGCCGATGCATCGCCGACGTCACCAGTGCATCGCCGATGCGGTCCTTCGGCCCCATCTACTCGGACCCCATCTAGGAGGCCTCGAGGAATTCCTTGTCGCTCCGCGCGGAGTTCTCGGATCGGCGCTTTGTCCCCCCTTGCCCGCGCCTCCGCCGCCGCCCCTTTGCGCGCTCCGCGCGCCAGGGAGAGGGAGATCCAGCTTCGATCCAAGATGTCCGCGCGGACATCCATGACGTGGTCCCTCTAGACCCATGAACTCCAGGCCTCCTAGATAGGTGTGGTCGGAGTAGAGTAGATGGAGTCGGAGGATCACGCCGCAACGCCGATGTATCGGCGATGCGGCTCGATGCGGAGCCCGATTTTCTCCTCGCCGACGTCGCCGATGAGTCGCCTATACATCGCCAATACATCGGCGATGTATTGACGATGCGGCGCGATCCTCCTACCCCATCTACTCGGACCCCATTGAGGAGGCCTCTACTGCATGGTGCGGTGCATATTTTGTTCGGGCTCAGAGCTAAACAACTGGGCATTGCACTAAGTGGAAGCG
The DNA here is from genome assembly GCA_963575745.1 of Prorocentrum cordatum. Taxonomy (NCBI): domain Eukaryota; class Dinophyceae; order Prorocentrales; family Prorocentraceae; genus Prorocentrum; species Prorocentrum cordatum. Next base: position 8,412 of record CAUYUJ010018668.1, on the reverse strand, counting down.
TGGCTTGCAGTGAGTTCAAGCACAGTGCGGTGCATGGGCGCCTTTCTCGGAGTTGCGCAGGCGTCGACCAGGAGGGGGGGGGGCATACGTCATAGACCATGCTGGCTCGACGGTGTATCAGTTTTGACGGCGTAACAGCGAATGCAGACAGTCTTGGGCGTTGTATCTCAGTGGGCGTACCTCGGCTCTCTTTCTTTCTCTCTCTCTCTCTCTCTCTCTCGGAGGAGGAGGAGGAGGAGAAGGAAGGAGCTTGCGCGACGGCATGTGCCGCCCGCCGTTCGACTCGCGCGAACGCAGAGTAGGACGGATGGAGAGAAAGCTTCACATCCACCGCTATTTCTCTTCGCCCTCCTCGTGGAGGACGGCGCTGTTGAGCACTTGCTGAAGTTGCTCGAGTCGGGCGACGACGTGGCGAAGGGGTACGCTGCTGGGGCATTGATGAATATGACGGCGCCTCGGGATGGACAAACACATGCCACACATCCGCTCCCCGACCCTCTTTAGACCGACGAGACAGCGTCCGATGAGCAGATTCTCTGGCCAGCGCGATTCGTGCCCATCGGGAGCGGAAATTGTCAGTGCACATGAAGGGCGGCTTTCCGCCGTTCCCCTCAGCTGCATCCCCTCCCTTCTCCCTCCTCCCCGCCCCGTGGGATGTCGCAGATCCCTTCCTCCCACGCCTCGCCTCTCTGTGCCACGCATCCGATCCTGCTGGCCAGGCAGCAGGCTTCTGCAAGGCTGGACTGCCCTAGGGCGCAGGTGTATGCGCTCGGCCACGCATCGTATATTCGTGTTTGCGCATTCCACCGCATCCTCGTCGCCTCCGGTTGTGCGGGGTGCCACCGTTGGTCTTCGGCATGATAGATGGCGCACTTGGACGTGAGCATCATCAGCGACAAGTTTCTGCCACACAGCAGACTGCGATTCACGCAGGAGCAAATCTGGATACCTCCTATAACTATGCTTATACGGCCTCTTCAGGGAAGGGTCCGGCGTCGACTGTAACACCGTCGAGTCAGGGGTGACAGCCAGAAGCGTTGCGAATTCATACACAATATAGTTATATCTATAGATTTACATGCGTATGATCCCGTATACCCTGTTGGTTGGGCCCACATTGGACAGAGGACACGCATCCGTCCTCCGCTGGTGTATTGTTCGTATCGGAAGCATACATTCACGAACGTGTGGTCTTTGTCATTTAAAAGAACATGTTGTGGCGGCAGCAACTCGGAAGGCTCGACAAGGCTGAGTGGGAGGGACACATATGACCGATCGGAGCCAGTTTGGAGTGGAGGGAGGTCGGGGCCGTCTTCACCCCCGGACTGGGAACCTCTGCGAAGTCTTGCCGAGTCAAATGTCGCCAACATTTGATGCTCCTCTCTTCTCAATCCCCGTGTTAAGGCAATGCCGATCGCAAATGCTTCCCGCAGCCATCCACCCATCTCGTGGCCATCCGCTCGCACTGCACAACCCCGTGCCCGAAGCCAGCTTCGCGTTTCTGCCCTGGTCCACTCACTGCCGCTCCGAAGGCATCTGTCTGGGCGCTTGCTCGTCCTCATTGTCGCCCTCGTCATCCCTCCCCCTCCCTCGCCTGCTTGTCCTTTCCCCTGCCCTTCCATGAGGGCCAGGCGGTTGCTCTGGCCTGCGAAAGACCGCCCAGCTACACTTCAGTAGCGCGGTCCGTTCAGGCTGGTGCGTGTCCAGGCTGTGTAGACTTCGGCGCCCCGCTGCTGCATGGCAAGTGATTTGAGGGGACACTTATCTTCGTTGTGTGAGCCGTCTGTGCTTAGAAAGTCTGTTCCACACTGGTTGTGCCCCTGTGCATACATTCGATAACTCCCAATGTTTCTGATCTCGGAAGGATTTCGAGATCCCCAGCTAAGCGATGGAAGAAACCGGGGTCGATTGTGCCACCATTGATGCTTACGTTCCCCGCGTAAGGTCGCGCGTAAGCGCCCTCGTCTCCAATGTTGCGTGCCGCACTGACGGCCCGCGTAAGCCGCGGCGCACGGTCGCTACGTCATCTCACGCAATACCCATTCCTTTCCCGTCGCTCGTCAGAGTGATTGGGCCGAACGGGCATGCACTGTCCCTGGGCGCGTAATTGAAGTCATGGTCGGGGGCGAAGATTTTGTTGGCGTTGGTGTTGTTGTTGAACTGGTACTACTGAAGAATAATGATTGTTGATGCCCCCCTCCGGTAACAGATGTGTCTTTCGATTGAAGTGCCCCTTCTGGGGCTCGCACCCCGTTTTTATCAAGGAAAGTCTTCCTCCTCAAACTGTGCCCCTGGCTCCGGTTTACAACAGCGACCGCTCCCGCCCCATATTTCCTAGCAGTCTACTCAGGAATCGGGCTCTCGCCAGGGATTTCTTAGCAATTTATCAAGATAGTGCTCTCGCCTGTGACTTCTTCATAATTGAGTCAGGCGCCACGCCCTCGCCAGTCAGGAATCGCGCTCACGCCCGGGATTTCCTTTCATTTTACTTGGGAATCGCTCTCCCGCCCGAGACTTCTTGGCGAATTATGCAGGACTCACGCATTCGCGTAACATACGTGTCTTTGAAATTGCAGTGCCCCTCCAGGGGCTCGCTGGATTTCTTACCGGGGAAGGTCTTCCTGCTCAAACTGTGCCCCTGGCCCTCGGTTTACAACAACAGCGGCTTCCGCCTGGTATTTCCGCACAGTTGATTCCCAAATCGCGCTCTCGCGATGGACTTCCTCATATTATTATGCAGGAATCACGCTTTCGCGTGGGACACCCTTGCAGTTCATTCAGACGCCACGCTCTCGACACTCAGGATTCACGCTCTCGCTGTGGATTTCTCCAAGATTTATTGTGGTATCGCGCTATCGCTCGAGACTTCCTCGCGACTCATTCAAGACGCACGCTTTAGCAAGCCGCCTGCTCGACCTGGCCGTCTAGGCCCGCCTTTCCGACCGTCCGTTAGGGTCTACCCGCCCGATTTGCCCGTTTGGTCTTGCCACGTGGTTTCTGTTCCTATGCGGGCAATGCTCATATCCATATCCAGTGCGTCTTGGATTTCCTTGGAAGGGACGCTGCAAGGGCGAGGCGCACTGGATATGGACAACAATCAAGCCTCCAGGGGCCTCATCTTTATCCACATCCAGTGCGCCTCGGGTTTCTGGAGAAGGGAGCCCGAAACTCCAAGCTGGACTGGATGTGGACACAAGTCTTGCCTGCATCCTAGCCCCCCTCCTGCTATTTTCTTTAGTGTTCCATCTCATCCCTCCCCCTCGGTCCCTTCCTTCCATCCGTCCTCGTTTTCCTTACCTACGGGCGGCACGAAATGCATACGTTGCAGGTGGGACAGATACACTCCGAAAGGGGGTACGATCGCAGACGAAGAGGGCGGGTATCGACGGTTTGGGATATACGTGTTGATTTGCACGAGAGCAGGAAAGAGCGAACAGTCTTAGAGTGTTTGTTGCTGTTGTTGCTGTTGATATTGTTATTGTTGTTGTTGTTGGTGGTGGTGGTATTGTTGTTGTTGTTGGTGGTGGTGGTGTTGTTGTTGTTGTCGTTGTTGTTTATGTTGTTGTTGTAGTTGTTGTGGTTGTTGTTGCTGATGCTGTGCTGTTGTTGTTTGTGGTGGTGTTGTAATTATCATTGCTGTTGCTAGTGTTGTAGTTGTGTTGCTGTTGTCGTTGTTGTTGCTGTTGTTGTTGCTGCTGTGGCTGTTGCTGTTGCTGTTGCTGCTGTTGGTGGTGGTGGTGTTGTTGTGTCGTCGTTGTTGTTGCGTTGTTGTTGCGTTGCTGTTGTCGTCTCGTCGTCCTCGCCCGCGACCCGCCTACGATCCGCCCCGCGAATTGCCCTGCGACCCACCCCGCGACCCACCCGGCGACCACCAGGCGACCCACCAGCGACCCATCCACATAGCTTTGACTGAAAAATCCGCGCCTGTGGCGGGCGCGTTGTGTAATTAGTGAGAAATCGGCGCCTGCGACGGGATCTCTGCATAGCTTGAAGAGCACTCGCAGAATGCCAACTACCCCGCCGCCCCCTCCACTCTTAACCGCAACCGCGGGGTACTGCGTATCGAGTTCGAGATCCCCAGCTGCCTGCCGCACTTTTTTTACCAACGCAAGAGGAGCCCAGTGGCAAGGACGGGAGGGACGACGACGACGAGGGACGAAACGAGCGGGGGAGGGGGAGGAAGGGGGGGGAGGACGCGCGCGCGCACACACTTCGTCTCCACGACTCGAGCCGGGCCCCAGTCTCCGTTCGCGGGCCCCCCGACGCACGGGGCCCGCTCTGCCCGGCGGCTCGCAGGGAGCCCAGAGCTCCCCGGGTGGCCCCGCAGAGGCCGCGGTTTGCCGCCTTGCCTTCCAGGGGAGGGAGAGGAGGCGACCGACGAGTCGAGCGACCTCCACCGACCACCTCACGTCGGCGGCGAGCCTGGGGGGGGAAATGAGCCGGGGCGGGCCCTCTCGGAAGGGCTCGGAAGGCCTCGGGCCTTCTGAGAAGCGCTCTGGGCCCCTCCCCGAGGACGCAGGGCACTGCTCAGGAGGCCAGAGGGCTTCCGAGACGCCCCGCCGCCTTTGAGCAGGCCTGTTCCTGCTCACCTTCCCCGCCCGGGCGCGCTGCCGATCACTGATCCTGGCCGGCCCCGTCCCGAGCCGGGCATCGGTGTGCACGGACATTTGGGCCAGCCAGGAGGGCGCAGCATGCAGGTGCAAGTGCTGAGTGGTTTTACTCATCACCAGCGCCGGTTCATCCTTGGTCGCAGGGCAGCCTAATCGGGCACAGTCCCGCGCAATCCCACTTGATCTCGCTGAATCCCGCATCAGTTGGTTCAATTTTGGGCTGAATCTTGGCTAATCTGGCTTAATGGCCCCCTCGTCGGGCTTAATATTAGTCTCATGGGTCTTGAGCACACCTCGCATGAGTTGCCTCGTATGGCGCAGGCACGGTTCCTGAGCCGAGGAATGGCTTGGCCAGCATCGGCGAGGTGGTCGCGTGACGTCCCCCTGACGAGGCTGAAGATCATGCCTCTCTCCTCCGCGGCGCGGCCAGGGGGGGGCAGGCAGACGGCCTTCTCAGCAGCCACGTGTCCTTAGCCCCTGTGATTGTTCAACACGTGGCTGTCGGAAGCGTGTCTGTGCTCGGCCCGTACCGCCACCGTGCAAAGGTCGTGGACCAGCTGCCCCCTGAGGCGCCTCTCGGGGTGTCCGAGGGGCATGCTGGAGGCCTGGGTGGCCTTCCGGGAAGTCGTCCGTGGGATCGGAGTCGGCGCAGACGGCTTCTCAGAGGGCGCGCGAGGGCTTCGAAGAAGCCCCGCCGCCCTTGAGAAGGCCGGACCCCTCGGCATTCCCCCACGGCGTGCCGCCGATCTCTCCTCCTCCTCCTCCTCCTCCACCTCCGCCTCCCCCTCCTCCTCCTCCTCCTCCTCCTCCTCCTCCTCCTCCTCCTCCTCCTCCTCCTTCTCCTCCTCCTCCCCTCCCCTTCCCCTCCCCCTCCCCATCCTTCTCCTCCTCGAGCCTGCTCCTCCTCATCCTCCTACTCCTCCCGTGGGCGCAAAACATGCCGCATCCGCGGCCTCGCGGGTTGGGCCCCTGGGCCGCGACCCCGCGGATGCGGGGCGTTTTTTCGGGGATGCCCCGCCGCGCGGAATGTGTCTGCGCGACCAGGTATCCGCGGGCTCGCTTCCTGGAGTACAGACCGCGAGGGCGCAGATACGGACATGGTCGCCGCTCGTGATCCTCCGCGCGGCGGCGAAATCCGAACCCTATACCCTCGCCGATCAACGGTTCTGGCGACTCGATGGGCGGGGGGGGTAGGGTTCGGCATGCGTCGAACACGTGGCGACATCCGAACCCTACCCCAGCCTCTCACCGATTGAGGAGAATCAATGGTTGGTGGGGGTAGGGTTCGCATGTGGCCACCCAAGGGGATCGCAACGCAAACCGGGTGGGGGGGGGAGCGACACCGAAGGTCGCCACGCTGGTGGTGCACGAACGCGCGCAACGCAGGGGGGCGCGTGGGTGTTGTGCCCCTCCCTGCGCCCCTGCTGGGTGCTATGGGATTCCCACCAGAGCCCTAGAGACGTTGGATGTCGGCACCTGTCCAGCCTCCCTCCTCTCCTTGGCTCGGCTGCACGAGAGAGTGACCCTTCGCCGGCGTGACCTTTTGAGTGCGGGCTCACGGGGGTTCCCCCGATCTCGGAGCGCCATGCGAGAACGGTTGCTTGGAGATTGTTTTTCTAATGGTCAGGCGATAACCCGGGATATCAGGCTTGCTCCCCCTTCCACCACCCCCCCCGGATAACCTTGCCGGTTGTGCAGGTCTGGGGCGGGGCGTCGCGGGCACATGCAGGGTTGCCCGCAGCGCGGAGGTTAGGTCATCGGCCGGCCCCCTCCTCCCCCCCCCTCGGATAATCCAGGTTACCGCCGATTGCACGAAACGGTCTCCTGCGTGCTCGGACTCGGCTTTTGCTGCCGCGACGGCCGTCGTCGCCTCCGCGCCCCTCCCGCGAGGCGGGGGCGCCGCAGACGGCGGCGCGGTGCGGCGGCGCGGTGCCGAGGCTCGTGGCCATGCTGCGCGGGCCAGCCACGCAGGCGGGCGCTCCGCCCTCTGTGGGCGCCGCCGTCGTTCGGCGGCGCACCCAGCGGGAAGTTTTCGAGACTCGAGGTTCGAGATTCGAGGTTCGAGGTTCGAGGTTCGGGGTGCGAGGTGTTCCTGACGCTCTCTTCGGTTCTCGGCGGTGTTTCGGCCTCGAGATGCGTTCCAGCGGCTGCGCCTCGCCGAGGGCGTGCCGGGAGTGCCTGGATCGTCCCGAACGGCCCCCGCAGATCTGAGTAACCCGAAAATTGAACTCGGCGGCGCGCCTGGGGGAAGTGAGGTTGGAGCGCCAGGGAGAGGGGTCCAGCGTAGATCCAAGTCCGCGCGGAGCGCCAAAAGTTTAAGTTTATATTACTTTTTCTTTTAGAGGAGGTAGCCATACCGCTACCAGTCCCTCGTGTTCCTCTTCTTAGGCTTCCTGCGATGCCCTCGTCGCCACCGCCTGATTCGCCTCGGAATTCTGGTCAGAAGGCGCACTGGGAGCGGTCCTTGGAGTTGCGGTGCTAGAGTCGTTAGACGACAGGCCCCCACGAGTTGCCACCGAAAGACCCGGAGGTTGAATTCGGAACTCGGTGCGGTCGAGATTAGGTACGAAGACCGACAGTATTCCCTGCCCATTTTAGAAAGGGATCGTTGTCGGCGTCGCCGCGGACGGTGTCCAGCTGGGGCAATTCCGCCTGCCCATCTTGGACATCATCATGTGCTGGTGAGCATCGTACCAATTTTTACCGTACCCACTTCGGGCGTGCAAACCTTAGGATGAGGTCAGAATTTGTCATTGGCGCATTGGTATATCAGTGGTCGAAAATTGGCCGAGTGCGGTTTAATCCCGCGTGATCTTATTCAATCCTGGCCAATCCAGCTTCGTTTCGTTCAGTCCGGATGAATCCCAGCTTCATGCGGTGAATCCGTCGGAGCGGCCCCGCAATCGTGCGCCGTTGCCCTTCAGCGCTTGGCCGAAACTTCCCGGGAGTTGCCTCCCCGTGCCCACCGTCCACCGCCTGGGGCACCGACCGTCTTTCCGAAGAGGGCGAGTTTGGATAACCTTACAGTGAGCGGCTTGAATACGGAACGCTTACTTTTCAAAAGGGGCTCGGTCGTTCCATTGATCGTTCCTTCTGCATTATGTTTTATTTATCGTTCCTCATGCGTTATTCCCTGGAGAAAAGGGGCTTCGTTCCTGATTTATCGTTCCTTAGGCCAGGGCGATGACTGTAGCTCGCCCTCGGGGGGGCCCTCCGTCGCCACCAGGCGCCGCCCCGGGCGTTTTGTCGCCCGGCAGCGGGCCCTGGGGCCGTGCGGGCTCCCGCATGGGGTGGGGGGGGGCCCGGGGGGGAGCTCGATCGGTCTGGGCACCAAAGCAAAGCAAAGGTCCGATCGGACGCCTCAAAGCGTCACGCCCCGCTCGTGAGGACGGCGAAACTGTAAAACAGGCCTGCCATGGCGAGCAACGCTGGCGGCGAAGGAGAAACATTGGATGCAGTATTGACAGTCTTGGCACCGAGCCGCCCAAAGCAGATGCCCCCCGGCCGCCAGCTGCTCCCGATGGCTGCCGACTGGTGGGGCACGCGGGGGGGCACCCGTTCGCGGCAGCTCGGGGCACCGACGACCCCCCCCCTTTTCTGGTGGACCCCGAGCCATCGCAGAGTGCCGCCACGGCTGGACGCGGCTCGCTGCGCCGACAAAGCCCCCCCCCTTCTCTGGTGGGCCCCGAGCCAGCGCAGAGCGACGCCACGGCTGGACGCGGCTCGGAACCATGGTTTTTTCGCTCGGACCCCGCGACGGGTCCCGGGGCTGGTTCGAGCCGCCGTGGTCTCAGCTCTCGGC
>CAUYUJ010018667.1:186302-198445 GCA_963575745.1 Prorocentrum cordatum | reverse complement strand
TTCGGTCGCCCCCGTGTTTGCCCCCGCCCTTCCCTGATCACCTCAATTTGCCTGGACAACGTTTCTGGATGGGCTGGCGGGGGTACTTTGCGACCGCAACCGCGGCGAAGAAAAGGTCGGGCGGCGTCAACGGGGCGGCGCAAACTAGCAACGGCCTACACTAGCGCAATTGAAGAGGAAGGGCGAAAAGAGGACGACACCTAGCAGGGGAAGAGGCTAACAGGAGGCGAGCCTCGCTGCACCAGGTGGTCCATCCGGGCGACGCGCAGCACCAGGTGGTAATTCGGGTAGCCAATCACGTCCCTGGCGAGGAAGATCGCTGGCACGACGTACAGCAAGCCCAGGTCAAGACGAGGGACGCGGAACATAGACAGCGAGCCAGCGCCACCATCTTCCTTTCCTTCGCCGATTGCTACTCCGCAAGCTTCTTCCACATCATTTTCTTGCCTGCCACCGCCTAGGATTCTGGCTCGCCAGACTACGTCGGCGCATGCATTTCCTGTACCGACGTCCGCAATTTTCAGACCAGGGAAGTTCCGAGACTCCTGGGGGGGGTCCAGGCAGACTTGTTCTTTACTCAAAGCGATGCGTCTTGGCATATGGAACGTTGAAGGAATGCGAGGGAAATCACGCATCAAGTTGACGCAAATTGCCCACATCATGGACAGCTACACCGTCGACATATCATGTAGAAAGACAACTACATGGAGCCGAATATTTCACTCAAGATGGGTATATTTATCTTCTCTCTGGCGAGGCGAATTTGAAACCCAGATCCGATGCAGGAGTAGGGTTCGTCATATCACCTCGGGCGCGTTCTGCCGTCGTCACTTGTAAAGCTATCGGAGTGAGAATGGCTACACTCAAAATCATTGTCGCCCGATGCACATTGACGCGAATTCCCGCCCATGCCCCCCACAGCGGGCAGGGCCCAGAAGTGCGGCAGACGTTCTACGCTGACCTCGCCCAACACATCAAGCCAACAACGCCGCACAGCTCCACTGTCGCCCCGGGGGGCTACAACGCCAAGCTATTATGTCGAGGAGCGGGCGCAGAGGACATCACTGGTGAACACGTTTCTAAGGGAGCTCCACCCCAACGACGCGCTCCACCGGTGAAACGGCATTTGGATGGAGTCACGAGCGGGCTGCGACACGGTGATCGCCAACACATTCTTCGATGGGGAAGACGCCAACCAGGTGACCTACCAGAACTTGGGGGGTGCAGCCGATGCAACCAATTATGGCAGAAGTGTTCCCTCAAGTGGATCATGTGTTATGACACCGTTCGATACCTGCACGCATGGAAGAATGCTGGTCTACAGGTGCAGCTACCCTCAACAGTCATCGTTTTCTGACTTGCGCTTCTCTGCAGCTAGAATTTCAAAGAACGTCAATGGCTGGAACTCCGACGAAAAATGACTCTCTGACAGGAAAGCGCACACAGGGACTCTCCACCGCGACATTCTCCGCTGCCGTTGCGGACCTACCTCTGACTCCTTCTCTGAGCGAGGCCGTGGAACATGCCCAGCAAGCTTCCTTCCAAGATGTGAAAAACGACCGCGAATATCATGGGCAAATACGGATACTGCGGGACTCATTGCCGACAAGGCCGCTTGTCGCAAGTCGGGGGCACTACAAAAACGAGCTCCGCCCACACAGACTGAAACGGAAAGCCGGGAAGTAGGATCGCGCGGCTTGGTCGGACAAGTCAGAATGATCTGGCAGTTGGGACGCGATCGAAAAACTAGGAAGGCCTGCCCCTCGCAAGCACGTGGGAGTCAAGGATTTGAACGGGGATATGTATATTTCTGGAACTTCGGCCAGACCAGACACCCTTGCAGAGCATTTCGAAGAGGTGCTATAGCGAGTCTGCTTTGCAAACGTGGTGCCCACGAAAACCGAAATACTTGGGGCCACCTTGACGGTCAACACCGACACGCTCTCCTTAGGAAAGCTCTGGGTAGCGATCAACATGATGAGAAATAAGACAGCAGCTGGGCCCGATGACCTTCCTGCGGAATTCTGAACAGCCATTGTCGGAGACACGTACGCCTGCGGAGCACTCCTGCGAATGTACCAAAATACTGGGATGCGAAGACTACACCATCCACGCGGAGGCGGGCTAACGCGGCATCGTTGCTCAAGAAAAGGACCGCGACTGTACCGAGCAACTACAGACCGATATCACTTCTGGCCGTCGGGCGCATGGCATTGGCGTCGATGTTACACCAGGGGCTTTCAGATGGCGGGCGCGAGCGGAGAACGCGGGGATCTCACTTCGGCTTCCGCCCAAAGCGCGGCACGTCAGACGCTTTGATGTTAACACGGAGGTTGGTAGATGCAGCTAATGTGCACAATGGAAAATGTTCAATGTACTTTATTATGATCATCACTCCTCCCTCCTATGCAGCACAAGACTTCGATTGCCATCCACTCGAACACCTGCCTCTTTCACACGCTCCTGCTCCGGAAGCGTTCGACGGCATCGCGACGCAGGTGACGCAGCAGCGTTACAACCCGCTGCGATGTACATCCAAGCAACGGCTCGTAAAGCACAGTCCCGAGACTGGAACACGGTAAACACAGAACAGTGGATGGCAAGGAAAAAAGACATGTCGGAAGAGAGAGGCGCACGCCAGCAAGGGTGGGTGTGCGGGGGCCCAAAACTGCAGCCGACGGTGCCTCAACGTCACTTCTGAGCGGTTCCAAAGCAAGCTAGAAACATCACTCCCCCTCCTCTCCAGCACCCGACTTCGATTGCTATATGCTCGAACACCTGCCTCATTCACACGCTCCTGCTCAAGAAGCGTTCGACGGCATCGCGACGCAGGTGACGCAGCAGCGTTGCAACTCGCTGCGATGTACATCCAACCAACGGTTCGAAAAGCACAGTCCCGAGACTGGAACACGGTAAACACAGAACAGTGGATGGCAAGGGGAAAAAAAAAACATGTCGGAAGAGAAAGGCGCACGCCAGCAAGGGCGGGTGTGCGGGGGCCCAAAACTGCAGCCGACGGTGCCTCAACGTCACTTCTGAGCGGTTCCACAGCAAGCTAGAAACATCACTCCCCCTCCTCTCCAGCACCCGACTTCGATTGCCATCCACTCGAACACCTGCCTCTTTCACACGCTCCTGCCCAGGGAGCGTTCGACGGCATCGCGAGGCGGGTGACGCAGCAGCGCTACAACACGCTGTGATGTATATCCTAGCAACGGCCTGAACATCACCATAAATGTCTCACCATAAGTGTGGCCCTTGCGAAGCCGCATACACATTCAAGATGTCCACGAGAAGCGTAGCAAGGTGGACACATGTGCTGACGCCCAGGTGCCAGCACTCTGCTGGGCCCCACTCATCTTAGACGGCCCTCAAGATCCGCGATGGCGGACCGCGAGCGCGTGCCCTTTGAGCGCGTCGGGACCGAGCTCCCGGAAGCCCCGCTTGGAATCCTTCTCGCACTGTGGCCAGGAGACGCGAAATATACGATCGCGCGGGCGGTGACCTCGATAGCACAGCCGCTTCGGGTGGCCCCGCAGTGGGCGGCGATACGCCCCGCTGACTCTGATCCCCACGCCCTTGAGGCCGGTCTTCGCGGTCTTCTCCTGCTCCGGGTCGCCCTTCACGAAGCTCCACTCGCCTGAGTGGAGCTGGTCGGCCCGTGGCTGCGGCGGCACGATGCTGATCTTGATCAGGTTGGGCGCCTCCGAAGGCCTCGAGCACCCGTCGTCTTGCACCACCACCTCGCAGTACCCGTCGCACTGCCCCACCACCACGTAGCTACGTGTCTTCGGCCAGATCCAGGCGCTTCAAGTGGCGCTCCAGAGCTGGGCCCCCTCCGGCCAGGTATTTCTCGCAGAAGCTCTCGCACATCAGCCCATCCACGGTCTTCGTGTCCAGCAGGCGGCCCTTCTCCGCCGCCCTCTGCTCGAACTGCGCAAGCTTCATCCTGCACGCCTCGAGGGTCGGTTCGGTCACGGTCGCCAACCTCAGCAACGGCTTGGCTGGCACAGCACGCTGCGGCCTGTTAAGACTCCAGGCCGTCTCGCGGCGGCGGGCGCGCGCGTCCCGCTGCGACCGCTTGTTCAGCCCGCACTGCACTCGCATGACCGAATAGGGCCCCATGCCTGGCGACGCAAGCGACTCCCTCCTGAGCCACGTCACCGCCTTCTGCGCCGAGATCGCCGACTCCAGGCTCGTCTGCACTGACGTTCGGGCGAACCGTCTGGCGGCAACCACCTCGAAGCTCAGCTCTCCAGGTCTTCACCCATCCAGGCTCTAAGGGCACGCCGTGGGCATTCGCATCAACTCTAGCGATCTCCAGCTCTCCAATTTCTTGGGCCACAGCGTTGGCTAAAGACACGCACAGATCATTAGGATAACGACCAGCAAGTTTCGTCCGAAGAACCCAACGACGTGCCCCATCGCCCCCTTTAACCCTGATACGCGCCACCAACGGTACGTGCACATGCTGCTTATCACACTTAAGGGCGATCTGATCGATGCACTGCGTGTTTGTCATGTTATAGGTCGGCTTCTTGCGGTCTAACCCGCACGCGCACATGTCGAGCGACACGAAATGGACCCTCGGGAGCCCCAGGAGACCTGTTTACGGAGGAAACTGCCACAGCCTGCTCGATCGAGGATTCTCCCAGGTAAACGTCGCCCCACACCGTACGCATTCACGAACCACATCTACACTGAATCAAACGAAACCATCTCCGAAGTGCTCCCGAGCCTCGACCCTCGCCCAGTTCTTGATTCCCCGACTGCACGGGGCCCCCAGGTGAACATGTCGCACTTTCCCTTCTTTGATCTTCCTCAGGACGGACTTCTGTACCTTTATGTTACTCAGGTCGAATCCCAGTCCACGCTGAATATCGAAAGGCCGGCCTGTGCGCAAACCACGACGCTGGCAAGCCGAAGTGAAACCTGCGGCCCAAGCGAACAGCTCAAGGATCACCGAGTCCGCACGGTGGGCCCAGGCCAGGGCGGTCCGAGACGGGGGCCAGTTGGCGCAGTCAACTGCCGCCTCAAGACTCAAGCGCTCCCGCGGCAGCTTGATAGCGGAGAAGGGGCCCTCGACCGTCTCGATCAGCGACGGAGATCTCGCAGGGGGTGCCGTCGGCGCTGGCTGACCCCGAGAGCCCTCATCAGCGGCGCAGCACTCGCTGTCCACGCGTCTCCACCTTGGCCGCAGGTCGGCCGCCACCTGGCAGGCACACACGGCGTTCATGGCCGACGAACGCCCTCTGCCTTTGTCGAAACAACAGCAGGTCACCACGCGATCCACCAGATGTAGCCCTCGACGCCCACGAAGTCGATTGCTGCGAGCGCACCGTCGCACACCATCCAGAGAGACACGCGCCTCCTTCACATGGATGCGCTCCTCGGGCCACGCCCAGAGGCCGCAGGTCGCCAGGGCCCAAGCAGCGAACACCTGCTCGTCGGGGTCGGCGGGGTCGGAAACGCCCACGTTTTCCCACACATCCTCCCGCGCGAAGTCTGCGGTGAAGAACAAGCGCTCCGCCTCGGGCTCCGCCCCCATGAAACGCCACCTCTCGCGGTACCGCATCTCCTCATGGATGACCTCCGCGCCGGCGCGGCGGCACGGCGGCCCGCGCCCCTCCGTCGAACTATCGGAGACGCGCACCACCTCTGAGATCGGCATCGCCAGGTCGACGCAGGGGAAAAAAAAAAACACGCTCTGGACAGCCCACATCTCGCGACGCAAGACGTAGTCGATGCAGACTTGACGCTCTCGGCGAACGCCCAGTCGGCGGTAGACCTCCTGCAGGATGGCCATCAGCGGCCGCCCCAGCCTCATCATGCTGATCGCGCGCCCGAGCCAAACCTCCAGGTCGCCGCTCCCCACGCGCGAGCGGCACCTCAACGACTGCGCGGCGGCCCACAAACGCCAGAGCCTGTGCGGCGCGGGCCTCAGCTCCAGCCTCTCCACGTCGAGGACCAGGCCCAGCGACTCCACGAGCTTCCCAACTTCAGGCGGACGCAGCGAGAGGCCCCCTTCATTGGCCACGCGCTCCACCATCTCAAGAACGCTAGCAGCACCAGGAGGGTTGGCCGCCACCGCGGTGACGTTGCCCACGCAAGCGCCGCCCATGCCCCTCTGACTCCAAGTAGCCGGCACGGGCGAACGGTCCTTCATCATCGCGAGCCCCGCGTCCGAGATGCAGCTCTCGATGCCCTCACTGCAGAGGTAGAGGGCCCACGTCCAGCCCATGCACATACCCTCGAACGCCACCTCCAGCTACTCCGCTGGGTCTACCGCGTCGAACCTCCTCAGGTCGTCGTCACAGGCTGCGCCCACGCCCGTCAAGTCGAGCTCCGCCAAGGCGTCGACGCCACCCAACTTAGCTTTGGGCGGCCTTTGATGTAATGCATTCGGGGCCCTCGAGTCACAGATCAACCTGATGTTCCCGTCCTTCTTGCGAACTGAGACAAGGCCAACGCGAGCCTTCACCTTCCTCCTCACCGAGCAAAGCCGAGCACGATACAGAGCCTCCAGCAGATGACCGCATGCTCGAGCACCCCGTCGCAAAACAAGATCCCAGCACGATGCACTCAGCTCGCCCTCAGCCCGCGGGCTCTCGATAGAATCCGCGCCCCGCTCGACGCGTCTCTCACTGTGTCTTAAGAACCTGGCAGCCACTGGCGGCAACGCATCCACCGCGTCCTCCGGCGCGACGTCGCCATTCAGAACTCGCAGCTTCTCGCAGGCGTAGCTCGCCAAGCGTTGCGGTAAATCTCCATGGAGCGGCCTGGTCTTGAGAAGCTGCCGAAGAACCCCCTCGCTGTCCAAGTCCTTCGGCCTGTCCCCGCACATCGCGGTCGCCCTCGAGATGATCTCCAAGCAGCCCCGTCGCGCACGGCCAGCAAACCCGTCGCGGGCAGGTGCCCTCTTCAGATCGCCAGCGCGAGCGGCGGCGAGGTAGTTCAGCGCGCAGGTCGCCTCCACGGCTCGCCCCTGCCGCTCAGCGCCTTCCCGAAGGGGGCGCCTGGGAAACAAAACTGCGGCTTCGGGAAGCTGAACGGAATCTCCGCGCTCGCCCCCCCCCGGCACTCTACGACGAGCTGTCGACGCCGTCGCCGCGCAGCCCCGCTAGTAGAGCGGCGCCCGTCAACGCTCAGAAACACTGGGCTACAATCCCAAGCTCTGAAAACCACGAAGTACATCAATAAAATCCATGAAACCGCCCCACCCTGGGGGCCACTGTTCTCCGTCTCCATCACCCCTCCGCCTCGGCCACGACTCCGGCCTCGGCCCTTTGCATCGTCTCCCTTGCTGTCCTCGGCCCTTCTCCTATTCGCCCCCTCGCAATAGAGCCCCTCCAGCTCGAGAATGTCGGCGCGCTCCTCCTGCCGCTTCGAGATGTGTCCCCTGAAGCTTGCCATCCGCGCCGCCCCCTTTGCAGCGGTGACCCGACCCTCGACTGCGCCCAGGCCGCTGCGGTCTGGAGGTCGCGGGTTGCGTTCCATCGCCAACTCCAAGCTCACCAAGCGCCGGGTCGCATGCCCCATGCCCGCGAGGTGACATCCAGCTGGTCAGTCGACCTGGCCAAATGCATTGGATCACACAGGGATTCATGCGCAGGCGAGTGGGAACCCTCTTCATGCTTCCCACTGAGGTGAATCTACTCTGCGTGATAAGAGGTGAAGACATCAGCTCTGTCCCGAACCTGCTCACAGAACTCGGCAGCGGCGCGAGGCACATCAAAACGCCGAAGCTTCCGCTCCTGCTCGGGCTGCATCGCATCCGCCACAGCTCATCTCCGACACATCGTCGGTCCCGTACCGAGAATGGACCCGAGCCGGGCCCAGGAGCCCCCGATCGTTGGCCCCGATTGTGGTCTCCCTCTTGGAGTCTTCGACCTAGCCCCAATCGATCTGGGTGGTGAAGCGCTCGTCGCCATCCAAAGGCACGACGCCCTTGACGTCTAGGATGGCAGCACGCTCCTCGTCCTCAATCGCCGCCTTCTTCACTCTATCTCCGAACCACGCGTCGGTCGGGCAGCTGATCACCCACACTCGGTCATCGTCGCCGTCGATGCCGTCCGTCACCAGAATGTGAGCTCGCTGTCAAGCCGCCCTCTGATAGTTCAGCAGCTCCCAGCGGTCGGTCGGGCCGAAGATGTAGCACTTTGCACCGATGTCGGCAGGGAAGGGTTGGTGCCGCGCCACCAGCCTATGACGCGCCACCGAGAAGTCGATCACCAGCAAAACGAAAACATGCGTCAAACATATCCATCTTGATCCCTCGACCCGATGGAGTAGGGGCCCGTGGCGCAGGTTGAAGCACTCAGCGTCCCCAGGATCATTGGCTAGGGCCTGTGTGAAGCTACAGTCCAAGGCGCGCGCCATTCCTGCTACTTGGTGTCGTCGGTCCTGCCAGCGCCCTCTGAGACGATGCTACCCCTGAGCTCAAGCGCTGGCTCCACGTCTCGACCGAATAACAACCCCTTTCAGGAAGCGAGCCACACTCTGCACCGCCAGGCACGCCACGACCAAGGCCTATCCCGATCACGAAGACTACCCAGTACCAGCACCCGGTCGGACGGCATCCTTCCTGCCTCTCAGACTCTGCGACTCTAGCTGCAGTCAGCGCCAGGCACGCAAGACACGCAGGACACGCTGGCGCCGACCCGCAGGAGAAGGTCTGGACCGGGCAAGCGGGAATCGCAGGACAGGGAGGCTGCTGTGGGCAACGGGCGAGATAAGCGAACACTCCGTTCGCTGCAAAATCGAGGGCCCGCTCCCACACCCCTTGAGCCCAAAACTTCAGACGACGGTGCCTCAACGTCACTTCTGAGCGATTCCACAGCAAGCTGGAAACAGATTGGGCTAAAGCCTTCGACCGCCTGAAGCTCGACAGCATGTGCATGACCGTGGAAAGATTTGGACTACCACCGCCAATCGTTAGCATGACTCGTGGGATATACGCAGAGCGATGTGTCACTATTATTGACCATTGTGGGGCTTCTTCGGAGAGAGAGCAATCTGCCGGTATCGCTCAAAGTTGCCCCCTCAGCCCCTACCTGTTCATCGCTGTTCAGACCGTGATGCTGCACGACACCTTGGATTCGTTATAACTACAACCAGAACCCGACTATGTTATCACTAGGGACATGTTGTACGCAGACGACACTCTCTTGGCGTCGCAATTCCCCAGAAATTTGCAGCTAATGCTTGAATACATTGTTACTGAGGGTCGCAAGTAGCATGGAACTTATTTGGGATAAGACAGTGCAGTTGAGAATATCGTCAACGAGCGAAGTAACGAGACCCACGGGCGAAAACATCACATCCATCAAGGAAGCCGTCTACTTGGGTGGGCTAGTATCTTGCGACCGGAAGACTGGGAGTGAATTGTCTCGGAGGTTGGGCGAAGGAGCGATCATTTTCAAGCAGCTGCACAACTTATGGTCTCACGCCGCCATTGGTTCGAAGAGAAAATAAAAGATTTATGCCGCATGCGTTTTGAGCAAGGTCTTATATTATTTGGATTCAGTATGGCTCCTCAAAGCCGAGAGAGCACGATTAGATGCCTTCCAATACAAATGCAAACAGAAGATTTTGGGTAATCCGCCGTCGTACATCTCCAGGGTCACCAACGCCGCCGTCCTGGAAAAGGCCGGAGCGAAGCCACTTTCTGTCATACTGTGCGAGAAGCAAATGGCATTGTACACCAAGATCGCGAATGGAGGTTTTTTTCTTTAGCGAAATCAATACTCTGTAAAAACGACGGCTCTCCCAGACAATGGGCCTCCTGGAGGAAGAGCGGGCGGCCGCGGCAGCGATGGGCCACCTCTGCGTATGAGATGCTGTAGCTTTGAGCAGTATCCCCCCTTCTCTCCTCCTCCTCCTGCCCCTGTTCCCCTTCCCCTTCCTCCCTCTCGCCGCGTCTCGTCCTCCTTTCGCGCCTCTCAGACATTGTTGTGCTTATTTGACTGCCTGGCTTTCAGCAGAATCGGCGCATTCTGTCGTGACCGACCCACTTTGTGGAAATGTAGCCGAAGTGTCGCAACCGTGTTTCTCCACGAGCAGACTTTGTCGTAACGGCGCGTCCTTGGGAGATGCGGCCGAATTGTCGCAACCCCGATTCTCAGCCTAGGCCCCGCCACACATTTATCGTTTGAAGGGCGTGCCGCATTATCGCATTTGTTGTGACTTACCCGAAGAGCTGTCATTCGTGCACTCTTCCGCCCACGCGTCCTGCCGGATGCATGGCTCAGTGGTGGAGTGGTGGGGCGGGAGCGTCTCGCGCGCCGCGACACAGAGGGAAACGCCATGTGGGCTGCGACGCAGAGAATCGGAAACGCCATGTGCGCCATGCCACGTTTGATTGCAGGGGGAGCGCCGTGACGCATGTATTGCAGGGGAGAGCTAACGCCATGCGCGCAAAGAGCACAGATCCTCGCAATCTGGACGCCCGGGCTGGGGGTGGCCCACGGGAGGCTCCGAGAGGCCCGAACTAGGCGCTTCTACGAAAGAGGCCCGTTATTTCTGCGACAACCAGATTCCTGGATTCCTGCTGGGGCCCAGAGGGCGCTGAGAGGCTCCTGACAATGCGCCATGACACAGCTGTTGCAGGGGGAAGCTAACACCATGCGCTCCGTAGCACATGTTGTTTGCAGGGGGACGCCAACAACCATGTGCGCCATGACACGTTGTTGTCAGCGACGCAATTTGCATGTGTGCCGTGCCGCATTTTGCAAGGCAGTGGCGGCGCCTTTCTGGGGGCAGGGAGGCGCTGGCAGGCTCCTCCTAGTGCGCCGTGACACACTTGTGCAGCAGCGAGACGCCAGCGCCATGGGGGCCGGGACACAATTCTGCAGGAGGCGTCGTCTCTCTGGGGCCACACAGCGTGTGAAGGGCGTGCCGACAAGAAGCGGTGGCGACACGCGGCCGTTCACACTGGGGCCTTCGGTGGAGCTCTCGGTCGGGAAGGTCTCGGGGCATCCCGAAACGAGGCGGCGCTGCCGTGCGAACATCGTCACAACACGTGCGAGGACCGCGCCGAGGCCAGAATGAGGAAGCGCCGCCATGCTGAATATCGCCACTGGGGCCTCAGGTGAAGCCCTCTATGGCGACACTCAACGTGTGATGGGCGTGCGAAGATCAGGCGACGTCGCCATGCTAACATCGCCACTTGTGCCTTCGGTGGAGGTCCCTGCGGGGCCACCAAGCGGGTGTGCAGAAATGAGGCGGTGGCGCCAAGCGCCCTTTCCCTCTCGGGCCTTCGGTGGAGCTCCGATAGGGGCCACGAAACAAGTGAGGGGGCCCGAAATGGGGCTGAAGCCTTCGGTAGAGATCCTGAGGCTGGCCACGAAACGCGAGAGGAATGTCCCGAAATGAGGAGCCGCCGCCATGCGGCCATCGCCACTGAGGCCCCAGGCGAAGCTTCCCATGGGGCCAGGAAACGTGTGAAGGGGGTGCTGAAAACGAGCATGCGGAACGGGTGAGGAGGATGAGGAGGATGAGGAAGAGGAGGACCGGAGGAAGGAGGCGGAGCAAGACGCGGGGCGCTGAGGACTCAAAACGAGGACCCAACACCACGAGAGGTTGGTAAACAAGAGCTCGACGTCCACCTCTGAGGTATGCTTCCAAAACCTCCATCGGGGCAGCTCTTGGAGGCTCTTGGATCCCTGGGGACCAGGGGAAGAGGGAGAGGAGGAGGAGGAGGAGGAGGAGGAGGAGGAGGATCGACTAGGAGGAGGAGGAGGAGGAGGAGGAGGAGGAGAAGGAGGGGGAGGGGGAGGAGGGCAAGCTAGGTGCGCTCGCGTCATATCTGACGTCCTACCCCACCCACCCATCCCATACCATGGCGCTGATTTTCTCTATCCGCAGACGCGTGTCGTAGCGGACCTGTGGCTCCGCGCGCGCGTGCGTAGTGGGGTGGTGGTGCAGTGCGTGCGTGCGTGCGTGCGTGGTGCGTGGTGTGGTGGTGGTGGTGGTGGTGGTGCTGCTGCTGGTGCTGGTGCTGGTGCTGGTGCTGGTGGTGCTGGTGCTGGTGCTGGTGCTGGTGCTGGTGCTGGTGATGGTGGTGGTGGTGGTGGTGGTGGTGGTGGTGGTGGTGGTGGTGGTGGTGGTGGTGGTGGTGGTGGTGGTGGTGGTGGTGCGGCGCG
>CAUYUJ010018667.1:96302-178802 GCA_963575745.1 Prorocentrum cordatum | reverse complement strand
TGTTAGCCAGAGTGCGATATCCCCAAACACGGTTTTTAGACCCACTGCGGTTTCCAAAGTCGATTGCGTGCCCGTCCAGTGCGGACTGGCATGGCATGTTAGAACATGACTATATCATGTTTGCACATGAGATGTTTGCACGAAAACTTGTGGGACGCATACCTATCAGGAAGCTAACGCTAGAGGGTGTCGTACTCTCTCGCACCTGGTCGACGAGTAAGCTGTCGAGTCGGCACTGTGAGAGGCTCAACCGCCATGCTGTGAACTCGGAAGCAACTGTAAGAGGAAGCGGGGGAGGGCGCGGAAGCGGGGGGGCATGTCGTGATGTTTCCCCCGAGGATGATATCGAGAGGTACGCGGCGCGCGTCTCAAAAGAAAAATCGTGACGTCGGATGTCTGGGGAGGGCGGAAGGCAGTGCGCGCATGACGGATGCTGAGGCGGCAGAAACGACGAAGGAGGGGACGGGGAGGCGGAGACAGAGGCGCAGCAGCGGGAGGCGGGAGGCGGGAGGAGGGAGGAGGGAGGAGGAGCCAGGCGGGAAGTGGGAAGAGGGAGGCGGGAGAAGGAATGAGAGAGGTTGTGATTGGAGCCCCTGTGCTACGAAACGTCTCAGGCAGAACGGGTCAGACCATCTCGCGCGCAACATCTTCGAGCCTCGCATTGCGAGGATGGCTCAATCGAAACGGGCCGGACCACCTCGCGAGCGACGTCTTTGAGCTCAATATTGGAAGGATGTCTCAAACGAAACGGGCCGGACAATCTCTCGCACACGTTCTGACAAGTCCACGTCGCAGTCGCTTCCCGTCAGGTCCTCTCCTGCAACTCCCTTCCTTCTCCCTCCTCCTTCTCCTCCTCCCCCTCCTCCTGCCTGTTCCTCATGCAAATCATCCGCCTCCTCCTCCTTCTCCCTTCCATCTCCTTCTCCTTCTCCTCCTCCTCCTCCTCCTCCTCCTCCTCCTCCTCGACCTCCTCTTCATCCCGAACGGCATCTCGGAGCCTAGAGTTGCGAGGATGTCTCCAGCGTAACGGGCTGGACCACCTCGCGCGCGGCATCTCGGACCCCAGAGTTGCGACGATGTCTCGGGCGAAACGTGCTGCGAGGAAGTCTCAGGCGAAACGGGCCGGACCACCTCGAGCGCGGCGTCTCAGAGCTCCGAGTTGCGGGGGCCTCCTGGTGCCTCCTGGGGCCTCCTGGGGACCTCCTGGGGCTTCCTCCTGGGCCTCCTGTGGCCTCCTGAACTCCACCTGGGGCTTCCTGAAGCCTCTTGGGGCTCCCAGGGGGGATATCTAACCTGTGGCCGTTTGGGCCCCTCAAAATGGAGGGGGGGGCACAAGAGCAGGAAAAATCAACGAATCGACACCAGATGTGTATTAACTTGACACGTTCTGATAGGGGCCTCCTGGGGCCTCCTGGGAGCCTCCTGGGAATCTCCTGGGGACCCCTGGGGCCTGTCCTGGGCGTCCTGCGGCCTCCTGGAGCTCTCTGGGGCCTCCTGGGGCTCCCAGGGAGGATATGTAACATGTGGTCTTCTGGGCCCCCAGGCTGGACCACCTCTTGCGCGGCATCTGGGAGCTCAGAGTTGCGAGAATGTCTTGTGCGAAACAGGCCGGACCACCTTGCGCACGGCATCTCAGAGCTCAGAGTTGCGAGGATGTCTCAGGCGAGACGGGCCGGACCACCTCGCGCAGGGCATCTCAGAGCTCAGAGTTGCGAGGATGTCTCAGGCGAGACGGGCTGGACCACCTCGCGCAGGGCATCTCAGAGCTCAGAGTTTCGAGGATGTCTCAGGCGAAACGGGCCGGACCACCTCTCGCGCGGCATCTCCGAGGTCAGAGTTTCGAGGATGTCTCAGGCGAAACAGGCCGGACCACCTCGCCCAAGGCATCTCAGAGCTCAGAGTTTCGAGGATGTCTCAGGCGAAACGGCCCAGACCACCTCTCGCACAGCACCTCGGGGCTCAGAATTTCGAGGATGTCTCAAGCGAAACGGCCCGGACCACCTCTCACGCGTCGGGAGCGGCCAAGAGGGGGGTGTCCAAGAGGGGGGGTGCAAATCATGACCGGCGGCATGTGCGCGGCCCAGCGGGCGGGCCAGGGACGTAATGAAACAAGAAGAGGCGCCATGAAATCTGGGGAAGTATCATGGCCCCCGCCATGATATCCACCCCCCCCTAGTCATCACCCCCCTCTTTTCCGCCCCCGAGCGCGGCGTCCCGGAGCGCAACTGTTCGAGGATGTCTCAGGCGAAACGGCCAATCCCGGCCAACTCAGAAACGAGAGTTGTGAGGATGTCTCAAGCGAAACGGCCCGGACCATCAAATTTTTGTGAGGATGTCTCTGCTTCCCCTTCCCTCGGCCAGAGTTAGCTTCTATCACAACAGCACCCCGTTCAGCAAGCTGTTTGGGGAAAAACGACTCAGGATTAAAAACCGGTCCCTGGGAATGGGTCGAAACCTCTGGGGGGCGACGTTAGGAAAAGAATCACGACGTCGGGGGTCTTGCTCCCCCACCCCAAGACGGCGGGGCGAATCGCCCTTGGCCAGCGCGGCCTTCACATCGACTGCCCGCCCATCCCCCCCCCCCGACGACGGGGCGCCTCGCCCTTGGCCAGCGCGGCCTTCACATCGATTGTCCGCCCGTCTATAACCTCCGCGGCCATCAGACGGCGCGGGGGATCGTGCGCGCAACCGTTTCGTGCGCAGGCCGCCCTTCTCTGCTGCTGCCGATACTGCTGATCCTCGGGCTCCTCCGCCGATGTTCCTACCTCCCTATAGCGCGGGCACGGGTTCGGCACAGGATCGCCATGACACAGCAGGGCGACGAAAAACGTCACACTGCTGACTAAACGCATCCTCGCCCTCCGCCTCCTCCTCCTCCTTCTCTTCCTCCTCCTCCCCCCTTCTCTGCTATTTCGCATCCTCCTCCTCGTCTTCCTCCTCCTTGTCTTCCTCCTCCTCCTCCTCCTCCTCCTCCTCCTCCTCCTCCTCCTCCTCTTCATCCTCCTCCTCCTCCCCCATTCCTGTTCCTTATAAATAACTGTCCCCTGTCGCACCCCGAGGCAAGTTTTTAGGGCGGGCTGGGCATTTCGCCTGCGACTCTTTCACAATTTATGACCCTGAAATTCAAAAAAAGGGCTCACAAATGGAGGGCGGGTTTGTTTTCCAGATGTTGCTCTCCCCTTCGCGCCGCGCACATTCGTTGAAAAAAAATGCACGAGCTACACGGATTGAGGGCGGTTCCTTTTCAAAAAACGGCTCTCGCCTTAGCAACGCGCACACACTTGACTTTAAATGATCCTGGCGACGTACACAACCCCTGCGCAATGCGGGGCAAGGGGAGCTTAGGAGATTTGACGAGAAGGCGGCGACGTGACATGGACGCATATACTTCTGCGAGCGGCATCCGAAAGGTTCGCAAGTCCCCAATCAAGGGAAAAAAAGGTGAGTAACTCAGTGAAGCCCTGAGTCACTACGGAAGACGCAAGGTCCAAAAGGAGACTGTGGGAAAGGGGCGTGAACGTCGGCGGGGCAGCAACAACATGACATGGCCGCCCAAGGACGGCCAGGTCCCGCTCAAGTTTGCGCAGTGCCTCACTCCGCTGGACCCACCAGCAGCCCTCGAAAGTGGCGACTGTTTCGCAGATCGCAGACCCCCAGGGACGGCAAGGTCTCGCTCAGGTCTGCGCGGTGCCTCACTCCGCTGGACCCACCAGCAGCCCTCGAAAGTGGCGACTGTTTCGCAGATCGCAGCCTCCCAGGGACAGCAAGGTCTGCCTCAGGTCTGCGCGGTGCCTCACTCCGCTGGACACCATCAGCCCTCGAATGTGGCAACAGTTTCGCAGATCACAGTCCCCACAGGGACGGCGAGGTCTATCTCAGGTCCGCGCGGTGCCTCGCTCCGCTGGACCCACCAGCAGCCCTCCAAAGTGGCGACAGTTTCGCAGATAGCAGCCACCCAGGGACGGCGAGCTCTACCTCAGGTCCGCGCGGTGCCTCACTCCGCTGGACCCACCAGAAGCCCTCGAAAGTGGCGACAGATTCGCAGATCGCAGCCCCCCAGGGACGGCGAGCTCTACCTCAGGTCCGCGCGGTGCCTCACTCTGCTAGACCCACCAGCAGCCCTCGAAAGTGACGACTGTTTCGCAGATCGCAGCCCCCCCCCCCCCCCACAGGGACGGCGAGGTCTACCTCAGGCCTGCGCGGTGCCTCGCTCCGCTGGACCCACTGGCAGCCCTCGAAAGTGGCGACAGATTCGCAGATCGAAGCCACCCAGGGACGGCGAGCTCTACCTCAGGTCCGCGCGGTGCCTCACTCCGCTGGACCCACCAGCAGCCATCCAAAGTGACGACTGTTTCGCAGATCGCAGCCCCCTAGGGACGGCGATGTCTACATCAGGTCCGCGCGGTACCTCACTCCGTTGGACCCACCAGCAGCCCTCGAAAGTGACGACAGTTTCGCAGATCAAAGCCACCGAGGGACGGTGAGCTCTACCTCAGGTCCGCGCGGTGCCTCACTCCGCTGGACCCACCGGCAGCCCTCGAAAGTGACGACAGTTTCGCGGATCGCAGCCCCCCAGAGACGGCGAGGTCTACCTCAGGCCCGCGCGGTGCCTCACTCCGCTGGACCTACCAGCAGCCCTCGAAAGTGGCGACCGTTTCGCAGATCGAAGCCCCCCAGGGACGGCGAGGTCTACCTCAGGTCCGCGCGGTGCCTCACCCCGCTGGACCCACCAGCAGTCTCGAAGGTGGCGACAGTTTCGCAAATCGCAGCCCCCAGCGACGGCGAAGAGAGGGCAGGAGGAGGCGGGAGGAGGCGGGAGGAGGAGGGAGACGCGACAGCGGTGCTGTAGTCAAAACGAATACCCAAGCAAGGAGGGTGGAGAAAAATTGGCACAGCTTCACGGAGTGAGGGCGGTTCCTTCACAAAATGTGTTTCTCGCCTCAGCGACGCGCACATTCCTTTTTCAAATTTGCAAGAATTTCACGGATCCCCATGATCAGCGTAGCAGAAATGGTGTTCTGGTCGGATTCATCACTATGAGTGTGCAACAGTTACGGTGAGTCGCGGCGTCGAAGTCCCAGGCAATGGGTTTTGGCGCGATTTAGGAATCGCAAGTCGCAACAGTCAGGTTGGTCCGTGGCGTGGGAATCCCGAAAACGATGGTTTGACATGCTTCAGGGTCTCCAAACGGTTGACTTCCGACGAGGCAGTTCCTTCAGTGAAAATGATACGTTGTATAGGGGCCTAGCTTGGAGGGATTACTCCAACATCGTTGACGATGACTCTTGGGGTCCCACTGGTCCTCCTCCCGCCTCCTCCTCCTCCTCCTCCTCCTCAACTCCTTTTCCATATAAATCACATTTCCCCGTCGCATTCCGATGGCAGTTTACAAGGCGGGCCGGGCATTTCGCATGAGACTTCCTCACAACGTATAACCCTGAAGCTTAAAAGTGGCAACCGCTTCGCCGATGGAGGGCGGGTGGTTTTCAAAATGTGGCTCCCCCCTCAGCGCCGCGCGTATTCGTTTAAACTTTGCAAAACCTTCACGGATTGAGGGCGGGTCGTTTTCAAAATGTGGCTCTCGCCTTCGCGCCGCGCACAGTCGTTTCAAAAATGTGCAAAACCTTCACGGATTGAGGGCGGGTCGTTTTCAAAATGTGGCTATCGCCTTCGCACCGCGCACATTCGCTTCCAAAGAAAATTGCAAGAGCTTCACGGATTGAGGGCGACTCCTTTTCCAAATGTGGCTCTCGCCTCAGCAACTCGCACACTCGATTTTCAAAATTGGCACAGGTTCACGGATTGAGGGCGGTTCCTTTTCAACATGTGTTTTTCGCCTCAGCGACGCGCACATTGCTTCTTGCAAGAATTCCACGGATCCCCATGACCAGGGTACCAGAAATGTTGGTAGGATTCAGCAGTATTCCTCCTCCTCCTCCTCCTCCTCCTCATCCTCCTCCTCTTCCTCCTCCTCCTCCTCCTCCTCCTCCTCCTCCTCCTCCTCCTCCCCCTCCCCCTCCTCCTCATCATCCGTCTCCTCATGCTCCTCCTCCTCCTCCTCCTTCTCCTCCTCCTCCTCCTCCTCTTCCTCCTCTTCCTCCTCCTCCTCTTTCAATCCTCCTCCTCCTCCTCCTCCTCCTCCTCTTCCTCCCCCTCCTCCTCCTCCTCCTCCTCCTCTTCCTCCTCCTCCTCCTGAACTTACCATCACGTTGGCATATATATATATAGTCTTCCATCCTCCTCCTCGTGTGCCTCGTCAACTCCTTCTCGCACTTATATGATTCCTCGTCTTCCTCCTGCTACTATTAGTTACCCGAGTTTTCCACCACCTTGTCCTGCACCCCCTCACATCGATCCTCAGTAATGTTCTTCCCTGTCGTCGGTGTGATATTCCTACGCAACGCTCCTCCCCTCATCCTCCGCATCCGCCTTTTCCTCCTCCTCCTCCTCGTCCTCCTCCTCCGCCTCCTCCTCCTCCTACTCCTCCTCCTCCTCCTCCCCCCGCCCCTTCCTCCCCCATCCCCCTCCCCCCAGGATCCTTGTCACAACGCTCTCGCTCAAGACATCCCCATGGATGACGCACGCACGGCTCTCACGCACGGCTCTCACGCACGCGGCGGACGACGCTGATGACAGCGGCGGCGCAGGGCAGTGCAGCGGCGGCGCGCTCTCCCGACGCCTTGGACCAAAGGGAGCGGAAAAGCCCAGCTACGCAGAGCGAAAAAGAGGAGGCGGGGGAGGAGGAGGAGGAGGAGGAGGAGGAGGAGGAGGAGGAGAAGAGGCAGGAGGAGGAGGACGAGAAGGACAAGGAGGACGAGAAAGAGGACGAGGAGGAAGAGGAAAAGGAGGGGCAAAGGGTCTGGCAGATTAGGCAATGTGTAAATCAGCCAGCCCACGCGCGGGTTCCAGGAGGGTCCTGGGTACATCGCCGTGCGGGACCAGAGCTGTGCGCGCTACTGCCTTTTGTAATGCCACACCAAGTAACCCCACCATCGATACTGATACCCCAAGGCGATTCCTTTTTACGAATCCTGGGATTTAAGCCTCGGGTCCGTTATCTGGCCAATCGGAGTGCAATGTCGAGTCGATGGACTCTTGCCCCGTTTCACATGAAGCTCTGCTCTCAAACAAATCAAGCATGCCAATCTGATCGTCGGAAGCACTGCATATGCGTTGCCGGTCTCCTGTTGTGCTAGCGTAAGCCATCGACCCCCACTGTTCCTTGTCCCTGGTCTGGGCGCACCATTCTCAAACATCGGTGGCACTATTGTGACGTCACAAAACAAAGGCAAACCTTGTGCGACGTTCCAACCTGGGACGATCTAGTCCGTGCGGCGGTAGTCATTTTTCGGAACCGAGAGGCGTTCCACATTCCTGTCAGGAATACAACTCCCAGCTTCGGTAAAAAACTTGCCTCCCTGCGGCAATATTTTGGGGGGGGCATCCGTGCGTGGGCCCCCCCTCCCCGTTGTTGAGGATAGAAATGCATGGCCGTGCCGGTCTGAGCATCCGGCGTATCGCGCATTGCTGTTCCATGCTGTTCAATGTCGACGCAGTAGTTGAAGGGCACGCGTACTTGTCAAAGCACCCATCGCAAGAGTTGCGATGAAGCTTCTTTGCTTTCAATCCCGCTTGACGCATGGAATTGCCATGCATGGGCCCACTCCCCTTAGACATAATCGTGTTGGGCTGGCTCCGGTGGGCGAGCACCCGCTGCCAAGTCACCCCACGAGGGCCGCTCAGTCCATCCAGCCTCGCTGCAACGAGCTCCTGCGCCTTCGGCGGCATCCAAACATGCAAGCCCAATGCGGTCCCCAGTGCTCCGCATATAAATGTGCTATAGAATTTCCCAACCGTGTATGGGGAATTCCACCAGCCCTCTGACCCTAGGTGGTCTAGGGAGGCTCCTCTTGCAACCCCCTTTTCTTCACCTTCGGGGAGGGGTTTACCCCTCCCCCTACCCCCTCCCCTGGACCTGGACGGGGGGGCGGCGAGGCGCTGGAGCGCCCAAGATGACCCAAGACGGCTCAAAGAGGGCCCCAGAGCCCAAGATGACGTCCAAGATGGCTCAAGATAGCAGATGCCTCAAGATGGCTTTCAAGATGTCCCAAGAGGCCCCAAGACCGCCCCAAGACGGCTCCAAGTGGCCAAAGAGTTCCCCAAGGAGGCCCCAAAGAAGCCAAAATCCTTCCAAAACCCACGGAAAATCAATGTTCGTTGCTTTCTCGCCTTTTCGCTTCCAATTGCCATCCGAGGCCTCAAGATATTTCCCTGATGGCCCAAGAGGGCCCCAAGAGAAGTCCAACAGAGCCGCAAGACAGCCCCAAGAGCGCCCAAAAGCTCCCTGAAAGCGCCCCAAGTGCGCCTTCAGATACGATTCTCGGGGCTCCCTAGGGGCAGCGCTAATTGCGACCCTCCCCTTTTCTGATCGATTTCCACCAAGATGGCCCAAAGAGGCGCCCAGGAGGCTCCAAGAGGCCTCCAAGAAGCTTCCAAGATGCCCCAGAAGGCTCCCAACAGGCCCCAAAAGGCTCCCCTGAGGCGCTCCAACACGTTCCAAGAGGCCCCAAGGACCGCTAACTGCTAACAGGCCCCCAAGACGCCCATTGCTCCCAAGAGACAAATTCCCAAAAAAACACCAACTAATCATTATCATAATCTGCTGCGAGGTCCCAAACTCGTACTCCAGGGGCTTCGAGGTCCAAACCCTCAGCGCAACAATGGCACAGTCTGGGCGACCGGGGACTGCGGGGAGACCCCACGTCAAAAGGAACGCACAAAAAAAAGTTTCCTGCACGCCCGATAATGCTCAACATGTCGAAGACTTTGGCGATGCACCCCAGAGACTTGCCCAAAGGACGCGCGCGCCCAAGAGATCCAAGAGGGGAATGGCAGAGCCACGGAGCCGGCAGGAAGCTCGACGGAGCGCGCGACCAGCCCCCCAGGAGAGGCCCGATGACCCCCGAGGAATACCCCCCGTGGGCCACGTGGGGATTGGGCGTGGCTTACTGCGGGGGTCACAAATGGGGGGGGTCAGAAAAGGTCCCCTTTCGTGCCCCTTTCGGGCCCCTCCGGAGCCCCAGGGGGCTCGTTTAGGTACCGTTTGGGTACCTTTTCGGACCACCCGCGCCACCCCCCCATTTATGACCCCCCCATTACGCGGCGCCCAAAAATAAAAACGCTGAGGATTTCCGGGGGCGGCCAACAGGGGGGCGTCCAAGAGGGGGGGGGCGCAAATCATGGCCGGCAGCACGTGCGCGGCCCAGCGGGGGGGGGGCGGGGACGCCATGGAACAAGAGGAGGCGCCATGAGACCTGGCGACATATCATGGCCCACGCCATGGTATCCACCCCCCCCCTGGTCATCACCCCCCTCTTTGCCGCCCCCGAGATCTGGCAAGCTCAAAACCAAGAATCTTTCATGCCAGCGATCCGGGGTGACGAGAGCTCCAAAAGGCGAACGCCGCGCGCGCCCAGGGGCGGAAGGCCGATGGACGCAAGGCCGGGCCCCCGAATAAGCACACGCATCGACTAGCGTTAAGTCGTGCGTGTCCCCCTACAGGGAGATCTTCGACGAAGAATAAAACATAAAAACAAAAAACAACAAAAATGGCCGGAATAATACTCAAATAATAATCCCCCGACTATCTTTTACTTTTTGGGAATATTCCCCCTGTAGAGGGACAGGCCCGACTCAAGACCAGCGGCGCAGCGGGCGCAGCTCCGCGCCTGAAGCACGCGGGACCAAACGCAGGGACTCGGTGGCGCGACCTGGGTCCCATCCACGCTGCTGGACAGGACTCGGAGGATGCGCTGCTCAAGGAAGATCGAGCCGCGAGCCAGCAACCACGTGCGGCCTCAGCTCCTGTTCGAGGTCCACTCAGCCCTCAACCACGTGCAACCAGGTCTTGGGCTTGCGTCGTCGGCGGTGGAGTTTCGCGCGATGCGCGTGTCGCTCCTCTCCTTTCGGCTGCAGATGTGCCCGCCCAGCTCGAGCCAACCCCAGGAACGACGCACCGCGCCGCTCGGCGCGCTCCCCCGCTCGAGCTCTGCAGGATGTCTGGCATGTTGGCGGTTGGCGAAGAGGCCAGCGGCATCCGGGGATGACGGCCTTCACTCCGACGAGGCCTTCGACGGAGGGAACAGGCAACAAAATCGAGGGCACGCCACAAAACAACGTGTCCAGCGTCTGCGGAACTTCTGGTTCCGAGCTGGAGCACACGTTCGGGCATCAGGTGCTTCTGAATGGACATCCAAAGCTAGGGGACAGGCTGTTCAGCTGCGGCGCCGAACAGCGCGCCCGAAGTCGAGGACGGCATGTTCACAGCAGGAGGAGCGAGCCAACAAGGGAGGAAAGTAGCTCTCGGTCAAGAACCAACGTCAGGCGCAAGCTCTCGATGCGGCCAGCGCGGCCTGGCCGCGGCGCCCTCTGGCCATCCCGCCAACCCGAGAGAAGGCGGCCTGGCCTGGGGCTCTGCCAGCGCGGCGTTCATGGCTTCGAAGTCGTCGAAGGTGACAAAGCCGAAGCCCCTGTGCCTGCCGTCCTCGGACAGCGGCGGCAACACAACGACGACGACGACGACGACGATGACGACGGCGGCGGCGGCGGCGGCGGCGGCGACGACGACGGCGGCAACGACGACGACAGCGGCGACGACGATGACGACGACGACGACGATGACGACGACGACGACGACGACGACGACGGCGGCGGCGGCGGCGGCGACGGCGACGGCGACGGCGACGGCGACGGCGACGAGGCCGACGACGAGGCCGTCCCGTCGACGGCGGGGGCGACGGCGAAGGCGACGGCGACGGCGATGGCAACGACGATGACGACGACGACGACGACGACGACGACGACGACGACGACGACGACGACGGCGTCGAGGATGGTGAAGAGAACGAGGAGGCGGAGGACATGGCAAGGAGGAGGAGGAGGAGGAGAAGCCCTGGCCTCCCTCCAGAGGCGACCCTGCCCAGGCGAGCTAGCCCCGGATCCACGGGCCGACGACTCCACGGGAGCAGAACCTCGACATCCTCATCATCATCATCCTCCTCCTCCTCCTCCTGCTCCTCCTCCTCCTCGTCCTCCTCCTCCTCCTGCTCCTCCTCCTCCTCCTCGTCCTCCTCCTGCTCATCCTCCTCCTCCTCCTCCTCCTGCTCGTCATCATCCTCCTCCTCCTCCTCATCCTCAGCCTCCGCCTCCTCCTCCTTCTCGTCATCCTCCTCGACGGGACATACTGGGAAGGCCCCCTTGGGAAGGCCTCGTAGGCTGCGGCCTCAGGAATGAACAGCGAGGGACCGCTAGGGAAAAGATTGGGGAGCAAACAATGACGTCAACACAACAGCTTGGAGGTCCGCGCGGATTCCTCGGATCGTCGCTGGGAGCCCATGCCTCCGGCGCCGCGCGCCAATGAGGGGAGTCCAGCGCCGATCCGAGACATCCGCGCGGACCTCCGAATTGTTATGTTGATGTCGTTCCTGGCGGAGCCGGGCGAAATTCTGTGCCCGCCGGTGCGACTGCCTGACTGACTGACAGACTGACTGACTGACTGACTGAACGTTAGGAGAGCATTTCTGACAATCTCAAGCCGCCCAGGAACGCGCAACCGCAACCGGGCGACACATTCCAACCCGCCCGCGCAACCGCAACCGCAACAACAAAACAAACTTCAACCCGACAGCGCGCGTAACCTCAACCGCAACCGGGCGACACATTTCAACCCGCCCGCGCAACCGCAACCACAACCTCAACCGGGCGACACATTCCAACCCCCGCGCGCGCAACCTCAACCGTAACTGGGCAACACATTTCAACCCGCCCGCGCAACCGCAACCGCAACCGCAACCGGGCGACACATTTCAACCCGCCCGCGCAACCGCAACCGCAGCCGCAACTGGGCGACACATTTCAACTCGCCCGCACAACCGCAACCGCAACCGCAAGCAGGAAACACATTTCAACCCGCCCGCGCGCGCAACCGCAACCGCGATCGGGCGACACATTTCAACCCGCCAGCGCAACCGCAACCACAACCGCAACTGGGCGACACATTCCACCCGCCCGCGCAACCGCAACCGCAACAACAACTAGGAGACACATTTCAACCCGCCCGCGCAGCCGCAACCGCAACCGGGCGACACATTTCAACCCGCCTGCGCAAACGCAACCGCAACCGCAACCGGGCGACACATTTCAACCCGCCCGCGCAACCGCAACCGCAGCCGCAATCGGGCGACACATTTTAACCCGCCCGCGCAAACGCAACCGCAACCGCAACCGGGCGACACATTTCAACCCGCCCGCGCAACCGCAACCGCAACAGCAACCAGGCAACACATTCCAACCCGCCCGCGCAATCGCAACCGCAACCGGGCGACACATTTCAACCCGCCCGCGCACCGCAACCGCATCCGCAACTGGGCGACATATTTCAACCCACCCGCGCAACCGCAACCGCAACCGCAACCGGGCGACACATTCCAACCTAGCCGCGCAACCGCAACCGCAACCAGGCGACATAATTCAACCCGCCCGCGCTCCGCAACCGCAACCGCAACCAGGGGACATATTTCAACCCGCCCACACAACAGCAACGGCAACCGCAACCGGGCGACACATTTCAACCCGCCCGCGCAACCGCAACCGCAACCGGGCGACACATGCCAACCCGCACGCGCAACCGCAACCGACACCGGGCGACACATTTCAACCCGCCTGCGCAACCGCAACCGCAACCGCAACCGGGCGACAGATATCAACCCGCCCGCGCAACCACAACCGCAACCCACCGGCACATTTCAACCCACCCGCGCAACCGCAACCGCAACCGCAACCACAACCGCAACCGGGCGACACATTTTAACCCGCCCGCGCGCAAAACCGTAACCGCAGCCGGGCGACACATTTCACATCGAGTACAAACACACACACACACACACATTATGGATCACCTTGCCCTCGTGTGCACATTCTCTTCTCGGTGTCCGCTCACCTGCGGTCCTCCTGCAGAGGATCTGAAGAGGAAGGAAGGTGGGATGTAGGAGGAAGGGAGGAGGAGGCAGGGAGGGTGGAGGGAGGAGGCAGGAAGGGGGGGGCAGGGAGGGGAGGAGGGAGAGAGGAGGGAGGGAGGAGGGAGGGAGGGAGGAGGCAGGGAGGGGAGGAGGGAGGGGAGGGAGGGAAGATCACGAGGAAGAGGAGGAGAAGGAAAAGGGGGAGAAGGGAGAGGAAAAGGAGGACGAGAGAGAGCGGGAAGAGGAGGATGGGCAGGATGGTTAGGAGGAGGAGGACGACGACGACGACGATGAGGGGGATGCGGCGGTGGCCGTGTTCCAGGGGGTTGTATCAGCAGGCGCCGATGGAGAAGGGGACCCGATGGCTCGATAGAAATCCGCCGACCCTGTCGCCGTGTGGAAGAGGCTTCTCCGGCTGTTCCCTCCTCGGCGAAATTGAGCAACGTCGTAATTGAGTCGAAGAGAAGCACCTTCCCTTTGATCCCTTCCTCGCCGGGGGGGGGGGTCCCGGGGGGGGTCCCGGGTTTTTACGCCGCCCCCCGGCGTGGGTCCCGGGGGAGGTCCCGGGTTTTTACGCCGCCCCCCCGGGGAATCCCCGAGCCCAAAAAATTCCCAAGACGGGCCAAGAATGCCCAGAGAGGCCACCAAGACGATCCAAGAGGGCGCCGAATCGCCGAATGATCTGTCCAAGACGCCTCGACGGCCTCCAGACGGCCCAGGAGGCCTGCGAGACGCCCCAAGAGGCTTCCAGGACCGTTCCCACGAGAGCCCCAAGAGGCACAAATCATGGATTTCCAATACGTTTTTCAAGAATTTTGGGCGTTTTCGCCTCTTCCGCTTCCCCACGCGCCAAGACGGCCCAAGAGGCTCCTAAGATCGCCCCGACACGGCCCAAGAGGCCTCCGAGAGGGTTTCCAAACGGCCCAAAAGTGCCCCAAGACAGCCCAAGACGCCTCCGGGATTCACAAAAGGCACCCAAAACGGCTCCAAGAAAGCGCCCAGACGGGGGACCCGAACGGACATTTCGAGCCCTCAGCCCCGAGAAGCTCCCAAGAGGCCGTCCAAGAAGCCCACAGAGGCCCCAAGAGGCTCCCGAGAGGCCCCAAAAACTCTCCTAGGAAGCTACAAAACAAACTAGGAAGTTACAAAACAACCGGGTATTCCCTCCTCTTCGACCTTGTCCTCCTCCTTCGACCTTGTCCCTCCTCCCCATCACAGAACGGAGGAGGGACACTTTCCCGAGCGCGGCAAGCGCGCTTTCAACGCCTCCGACGTCCGACAGCGCCTCGCAGCCACCGTCCGATCCGCGAGGGCTGGCGCGTCCAAACGACAGGGTCGTCTCCAGGGTCGGCGGCATCGGCCGTAAGGCCTTCGCAATATGGAGGGCCAGGAGGTTGCGAAGAAGGAAGGGGGAGGCCGATGAGGAGGACGAGATGGAGGAGGAGGAGGAGGAGGAGGAGGAGGAGGAGGAGGAGAAGGAGGGCGAGGAGGAGGACGACGCGGCTCTCCGCCAGGACATGGCAGCGGGGAATCTCCATTCCCTGCTGCTGCCTCTGATTGTTTGTTCCCACAAGAGGCGGGGCGTCCTTATACATCACGACGGCGTCGATAACCGTACCATACTGGGAAAAGTGCGACTCCAGCAACTCGGCGAGGCGACGAGGCGACGGGCAAAAAGTATGAAGCAGTAACGAGCCACATCATCTTCCAGTCTTCCCCGTTCCTCCTCCATCCTTCCACTCCTCTGCCATCACCCTCCATGCGGCTCTCTTCCGAGGCCTCGTCACCCCCACTTTCCTCGCGTACCACACGCAAGGGTAGGGGCGGAGAGGGTAAGCGGCCGGATGGGATGTGACAGGGGAAGCGACGAGCCATATCAGAAAGTGGGAGAGGGAGGGAACCCATGGAAGGAAGAACGGGACACAGGGGGGCGGAGGAAGGCAGGGAGGGACAGGAAAGAGAGAGCATGAGGGCACCAGAGGGGGCGAGGGGAGGGAGGGCAGGTAATTAGGAGAGCGGAAGGGAAAGAGGGGGGGGGAATGCGGGAGGGGCGACGGAGGCAAGGGAGCAACGAACAGCGGGAGGGAGAGGGTGGAGGGAGGGCAGGAGAGGGGGGGCGCGCGGGTAGTGCGGAGCCAGAGCGAAGCGGAGGGAAGGGGACGGCAGGGACACAGAAGGAGGAGGAGGAGGAGGAGGAGGAGGAGGAGGAGGAGGAGGAGGAGGAGGACGAGGGGGGGGAAGAGCAGCACCACAGGGAGGAGCAGGAGGGCGGGAGGGAGGGGGGGGGAGCGAGGGCAGGAGGGCAAGCAGTGGAGGGAGGGTGGCAGGAGGGGGCTCGCAGCAGGGAAGAGAGGGGCCGAGGCGGAGGGGCCGCGGGGCGGGGAGGCCGAAGAGGGCACAGCCAAGGACAGAGAGAGAGAGAGGAGAGGAGGGGAGGGGGGAGGCGCGGAGGGGCCCGGAGGAAGGGACGAGGAGAGGGAGGGAGACGGGGGAGGGAGCAGGAGGGAGGACGAGGGGACGAGAAGAAGAGGCTCGGGACAGAGAGGTCGAGCAGGACAGCACCAGGGACGGCACTCGCCGACGGCACCGCCGGAAGCGCTGCCGGAGCGCCTTCCTTCACCTCAACCTCCCCCGAGAACAACCAGGACACCTTTCGTGCTGATTGCCCTTTGGCCTCGGCTTGCTGCCCGCGTCTTTCGAGTCGGGGATCGACTGCAGAAACGACTTACCCCTGAATCGATCCGTCGAGCCTACGAAAAGAGCGTAGACAACCACATTTTGGTTTGCAGATTCGGCGATAAATAAATCAAGCTTGGGACAGACCAATGCTGTGGTCGATCCCCATGCAGGCGGACTTGACTGCACAGGACACGCGACAGGAGACGAGTCTCGCCCGACGGCAGCACGGCCTCTCACAAGCGCACCTTGCCGCAGGACTGCCGAGGACAAGGCACGCGCGATGCACAGGACACTGCAGAGCACCCTTGATTCGGTAGGGTGAAGTCGGGCCTGCCCCCCTACAGGCCGATTTTGGACGAGGAAAAAAGTCAAAAGATACCCTAAAATCAAAAAATTGTCAAACAATCGTCCCAGGGCTATTTTTTGACTAGGCTTGAATATTCCCTCCGTAGACGGACGGGCCCCACTGAACAGCAGGGTCAACCCACGGCTCACACGGGCCGACTGCACTCGAGCCCTCCTCCTCCTCCTCCTCCTCGTCCTCCTCCTCCTCGTCCTCCTCCTCCTCCTCCTCCTCCTCCTCTTCCTCCTTCTCCTCCTCCTCCTCCTCCTCCTCCTCCTCCTCCTCCTCCTCCTCCTCCTCCTCCTCCTGCCCCTCCTCCTCCTCCTGCTCCTCCTCCTCCTCCTCCTCCTCCTCCCCCTCCTGCCCCGCGGCCCCTCGGGGCCGAGCCCGGAGAGCTCCCCCCCCCCCGGGCAGACGGGGGAGGGGAGACGGGGCGAGGGCGCACGAGGCGACGGCACGCTGCCCCCGCGGGCCGACGCCCCCCGCGCCCCGAGACGCTGGGCCCGGCGGCCCCTTCGCTGCCGCCTCCAATCCAAGACGAAGCCAGGACGAGGACAGCCCGAGGCCCTTTGAGATCCCGCTGGGTTTTCAAAGGAGTCTGGCACCTGCTCACTTTCAGCCGTCCTCCCTTCCAGCCTTGCGACGGCCGGAGACGGCCCCAAGTGCCCCCAAAGATCGCCACGAGGTGGCCCCCCTGTGCCTCCAGGACGGCCCCCCAGAACGGCCC
This sequence comes from Prorocentrum cordatum, assembly GCA_963575745.1. Lineage (NCBI taxonomy): Eukaryota > Dinophyceae > Prorocentrales > Prorocentraceae > Prorocentrum > Prorocentrum cordatum. The sequence goes on along the minus strand of CAUYUJ010018667.1, from coordinate 162,037 downwards.
AAGAGGCCCCCCCAAGACGGCCCCAGGAAGCCCTCCTCTGAGACGAAGCCAGGACGAGGACAAATCAAGGACCCTTGAGACCCCGCGGCTCTGGAGGATGTCTCGGGCGCCGCGGCCCTCTCGGGGCGTTCTGGAACGCTCTGAGAGCGTCCGGAGACGCTCTTGAGCAGATTGATCCTCGCCCTAGCCGAGCCCGAACCTCCCCTGGAGGAACAGAGAAAACATAAACATAAACTGTTGAAAGTCCGCGAGGGCTTGGATCCGTGCCGGACCCCACTCCCCGGCGCGCGGAGCGCGCACCAGGGGGGCCGGGCGCCGATCCAAGAAACCCGCGCGGAGCGCCGAATATTTATGGTCATGCCGTCTTTGTTGTTCCCCCTCGATCCTCGCGCGCCCGGGAGGGAGAGGGGTGCGGTTCGGAGCGCGCGAAAGGGCGGGGATGGCAGCGATCGGGTGCCAGTTCGCACACTCTCGCAAGGGCTCAGGAATCAATATCTTTCTCTCCCTCTCTCTCTTTCTGCTTCGGTTTCTGTCTATATGTACATCTATATATATATATATACACACATATACACATATACCTTTCTCTCTTTCGAAAGAGAGAGAGAGAGAGAGCGAGAGAGAGAGATTTGCAAGCTCTGGCGCCACGGAGGGTCGCCAGTGACACTCTGACAACGGCATACATCGACAGAACTTCGCTACATATGATGTCTAGACGGGTCATTGACAAGAGACGGTGAGATTCGGAGCGTGGACTGCACACATGTCAAGCACTGAAAAGCGGAATCCTCACATGGCGTACCCACCTACCAAAACGTTACAACTGCACATTCGTAGAGTTTGCTTTGCAGTGTGGATCGGAAGATGCCAACGACAGACTAGTGAACCTCGCTGCACAACAGATCAGAAACTACACGGCAAGCCAACAGTACTGCGACAATGCCTCCTTGTCAGTGCCAGGCGACACGCCACCCAGGAACAGCTTCGCCATGCTTGCCGCGGCGCCCGTCGCAGCGGCGCTGCGCGGCTCCGGCCCACAACTCTTCCGAGCAAAGTGTGGTGAAACGATTGCGCAATCAGAAATCCCCCACAGCTGCTCCACGACGTGATGAACCGAATTCGTGCGACGTGCCACGCGCAGGTACCGTGACGCAGCTCCTTCTCAACCCTGCCGGGGGAGGGGACGGGGAGGCAGCGCGCGGGGGTGGCCACATCATGGGGGCAAGCTTGCTTGGATGTAGAAAGTGTCGTTGCACTGAAACCGGCTTTATCTTAACATCAGCGGGCACGGGGAAGGGGCGTTTGGCTGGGCTGACCAGTAGCCGAAGCGCCTGTGCCATCCTGGCCGCGACAATGGCGGCGAGGAGGAGGCGGAGGAGGAGGAGGAGGAGGAAAGGAGGAGGAGGAGGAGGAGGAGGAGAGGAGAAGGAGGAGGAGGAGGAGTAACCCCGAGGACCGGCGAAGGGGGGGCACGCTGGCGGAGGACAGTGGGGAAGAGGGCGAGAGACCCCCCCAGGGCGCAGAGGCACGACGGCCCGGAGGGGGGAAAGGGGAAGGAGGGCAAAAGGAAGCCTTGCGATTGCCTGCAGCTCACGCTGGTCGCCGCTGACCTGCTCCACAGCACAAAACTGTGTCAAACAGTATTTAAATGTTATGTATAGAGTTCTACACGTCGACCCTCTCAGGCATCCCATGTCATTCATACTATCATGCTTCTGCAAGAGAAATCAGATTGATCCGCAATGGCCCGTGCCTTACGTTTTCTTCTGCCTACCTAGCCGACCTCAGAAAAATTAGTCACACGATGAATAGTTGTTCGCTTATTTATACAGTTCTGGATTGATGTTCACCCACACGCTTGCACTTCCAATCATTCATAATTCTTTCGCTGCAAGCATCAGTTCCGATCCGAACGACCGGTGGCGCAAGCCACGTTCTGCTAATGTAGCCGACGCTGAAAAGAACTACTATCATGAATAATTGTCTGTCTTCCCACGTTCAGGGACGATGTTGGTTCCCTGCTGCATGAAGCTGAATTGATCTATCATTCCGATGCAGAAATAATCAGCTTGACCTGGCGATGGTTTGTGGCTCACGCCATCTTGTGCTAATTCTGAAACTTGAATGATAGAACGAATGGTTGCTTCCAAAATTTCGAAAGAGTCGGGAACAATTACGGCCCCCGACCGCGCACTTCTTGATTCATTCAATTGTTTCGCTTGGCCAAAGGGAATGCTTGAGCCTGGCGATGGCTTCAGGCTCGCGCTCGCCTCTGCCAATATATGTGACATGACGAAATGGTAAGACCGTAATACGATTGAGGATAGTTCTAGATATGTGTGACGATGTCGACCCCCAGATGCATGCTGTCTGATGTTCACCTGTGCCATACGTCACTTCGGGTCCTGATGGGTCTGTGGTTCAGCTTATATCATACGAACCTGCGTGGCATCAGGAAATTTAGGGATATGATACATAATGCTTATGATATGTATAAAGACCTAGCCCGATGTCCGTTCTCTTCTACCTCCAGTTGGGTGTGGTCAATCATGTTCTATCGACCGATATGCATATCATGCCTGGATGAAACCGTAACTCACCTTATATTCCAGGTCAGCAGAAATCAAATTTCGACAAATAGTTTCAGCTGTTCTCTTGAAAGCAATCGTGCTCCTACGGAGCTGAAAAGCTTACAGGGAGAAGCGTCGTAACTTAAAGCAGCTTAGAAAAATCTGGATTTCTACAACGAATCGACAAATCTCGCACTATCTCCGAAAAAACGACTTCAGGTCATCACTGTGTCTCTTCTGCCCGGGTTGGTCAACTAGCTCTGCCCTGTCGCCGAATTCCTCTGGCTCTGGTCGAACAGGTCGCCGACGGTAAACCGTTAATCTGTTTTCTGCATTTGCGCAGAGCACTGGCAGGCGACGAACCACCCAGACTCAGCCAAAGGAGGAGCGAGGAGGAGAAGGAGGTGAAGGAGGTTGAGAAAGAGGAAAAGGAGGAGGAGAAGGAGGAGGAGGAGGAAGAGAAGGAGGAGGAAGAGGAGGATGACGAGCAGGAGGAAAGGGGAAGGGTGGATGGGGGACAAGGGGGATGAGGATGATGATGAGAAGGAGGAGGAGCAGGAGGAGGAGAAGGAAGAGGAGGAGGAGAAATAGGAGGAGGAGGGAGGAGGAGAAGGAGGAGGAAGAAGAGGAGGAAGAAGAGGAGGAGGAGGGAGAAGGAGAAACAGGAGAAGGAGGAGGAGGAGGCGGAGGAGGGGAAGCGGGCGGAGGAGGAGGAGGAGGAGGAGAAAAAGGAGAAAGAGGAGGGGGAGGAGGAGGAGGAGGAGGAGAAGGAGAAGGGGGAAATAGAGGGGAAGGTGGAGAAGGAGGAGGAGGAGGAGGAGAAGCTGCTTTACACCGCCTTGCTTGTCCACAGTTCGAGTTCGTCTCGATAATAAAGACTAGCGCTCGTGATCATTCCCATTCGAACAGTCTGCTTTCCAGCTCTGTGGCTGGCGCACAGCTCGAATTGGCTTCCTATCATGTCCTGTCGATTGGTGTATATCTGAGTTCCAGGGCTGCGTCCGACGCCCTTACCCACGGCCCTGACGCCCCTGGACCAGCTACTGGTCCCACTGGAAGGCGACCTGAACCCGCTCAATGTGGGAACCACCCTCCCAGCCAGCATCACGAACGACGACCGCCTGATCATCCAATTCTACAAAGGGATTGTCGGCACCTGGGGATGTGATGGATGCCCCTCCGGCACAGAGGGACACAGGTGGGGACCAGGACAGGCCTACCCTGGCATGCACGGGCACGCCGCGGATCCAGAAGGACTCCGCGACGGCTTCAACCTGGTCCACGGGCCCCCCCCCCCAGCACAGCTGATAAGGGAGATATTCCTGGCCAAGCGCTGGCACGCGGGCTGGTACTGCAAGAAATGCCTTATCCACAAATGGGACACGTCCCCATCAGCCGTGAGCCAGGCACTCAACAGATACGGCCCTGACGTATACCCAAGAGCAGGGGCCAAACCTCTCCCCGCGTTACCGGGGTTCCCCGCCTCATCTGCAGAGGGCGCAGCACGCCCCAGCCAAGAGGAGACGCTGCGACGCGCAGCCGCCTGGGATGAGGCTGAGCGCAGCTACTACGACCGCCACTCCTCTGCACTGCCACCCCCGTCCGGGATCCCGACGCTGCTGCTTCCGCACAGCCACCCACTGGAAGCGCAACAGCCAGCGGGGCTCAGCAGCACACCAACCCGCGGGCGGGCGCGCGCCCCGAGCAGACATCCAGCCCAGTCCAGTCAACAAGGCCCACCAAGGAAAGGCGCGCGACACCCTGCCCTACACCCACCAAACCGCCCACGAACGGAGGCGATTCACCCATTACCTTTTACTTCCACCCACACCGCGTGGCGACGAGCCGACCCCAGCCCAGCCGGCCACACGACCCACGGCCACAAGTCCGGCGGGGCGCCGCCATCCGTCGGCACGACACCTGAACCCCTCGGGAGGTGCGCAGAACACGGCAGCCGTGAAGTGCAGCAAGGGCAGGTCCTGGACACGCCAATCGCGGGCTCCGCGTGCCCAACTGCAACGGACAACCCAGGTATCCAGCGCGGCGACTACGCGGTCATCAGGGGTGACACCCTTTCCCGCGCCAGGCGGTTCAGCACTGCGGACTGCACCGAGCCCCTCACGACACAGCCCCTGGACGGAGCCGTCTTCGGACCCGTCCTCCGCATCATGGCCCGCGAGCAGGACGCGCGAACGCCACTCGTCCGGATCGGCAGCGAGTGGCTGGAAGCACGAGGCGTCGGCGACAGGACGCTACGCGTAAACGTCCTCCGTGGAGACGCAGCGCTCCGCGTAGCTACCTTTCTGGACAATGCCCAAGGCAAGGTACACAGAAAACAAGCACCAGCGATCCTCGGCAGCCCCTCGAAAGGCATCGACACCACGGGAGACAAAGCGGCGTCCTCAGGTCACATGCAGGACAGGCCCAAGCCTGAGCCCAAGCCTGAGCCCTCAGGACACACACAGGACCCCACCTACGAACCTGCACCCCTCATGCCCCCTGAGGAGGAGGACCCCGACTGGGGCAACGACGACCAGGCAAAAGAGGAGAAACTGCCCCACGCCGAGGCCCTGAGCGAGGCCCATCCTGTCTCCTCGCCCGCAGACTCGGGCCCGGCCGAAGAGCACCCGGCGAGAACGAGCCCTCGGAGCGAGCGGCACACCAGCCCCGAGATCGGCCCGCGCAGTACGGACCAGAGGGCTGCCCACGCACCCGCGGAGCCAATCCTGCGTCTCGAGGCCGTGGCCGACGACCGGAGCCTGCACGCGCGGGGCCGCTCCAAGGGCCCCGAGGACCCACGGCCTGCGCGCACCCCCTCTCTCTGCGCACCGCCAAGAGCGCTCGCGCGGCAGGGTGCGGGAGCCGGTCGCCTGGGAGCCGTGCACGACGGCGGCGAGGCGCGAGTCCAGAGAGGACTCCTGGCCCCGCACAGGAGAACGAGACCGCGACCGCGACCGCGACCGCAACCAGAGCGCGTCGGGGGCAGCTTGGCGCAGACACGACGTCAAGGACTGGGACAGAACCAAGGAGCGCTACTGGGACCAGAGCCACGACACTGGCAGGGGCGCAGGTAGCGCATCCTGGCGCCAGCCAGAATCGCGCAACTCTCAGCCACACCGACACAAGCTGGAGGCGCACCACCTTCCGCGCTGGATGGCAGCGCCTCCCAAACGAGACAGCGGTAACACACATGAAGAGGCTGCAAGCAGAAGGGGGATACCACTTTAACGCAGCCTGGAATTCGCGGCGCAGGCGCGTGCAAGGAGCATGGCAAGGGCAAATCCAAAGACCAGGCGCCCTTCGACCCATGCCGCTGGCAGCAGTGGATCATCGACAGATTCCTGGATGACATGAGCGCCAACAACTACCACGTGGACCGATGGCCCAGCAGCACAGGCGTCTACGTGGACTGGGAGCGGGAGCAGAAGCTCTACCAGGAAGTGCAGAAGAAAAGGGAGGTCGCTGAGGGTGACGGGCGCGACGGTGACCAGGCGCGCAGCTCCGGGCACCACGACACCAGGACTGGAAAGCGCCAACGGCGCTGACTGTCGTCGACCCGACCACACTTGCCCCACAGCACCACAGCACAACTAGCCAATCGCTCCCACTACCTGCGCCCCCGTTCCCGACCCACACCCCCACCTGTCACCCAGCTGGGGACCGTGTGTCCCTCTCTCCCCCTGTACCTGCACCCCATCGCCCCTGTGGCGCCCGCGTTCCACGCGCTGGCTACCCACCCTTCCACCTGGACCCGTCCTTTCCTCCCTCTCCCCTCCCTCTCTCCCGTTTCCATGGATCTGGGACTCTGTGTCCTACCTGCACCCATCGGCTGGATGAGAATTCAAGGATCTGGGACTCCTGCGCCCCCCCTGCACCCACCCGCGACGCATTGGTGCGCCAGCGACGTGCGTGACACGCCCGCGTTGGCGCCTCGTGTCTCACCTGTGCGCAGTGGCGATTGTCCCCACGTGAGCACCTCGGTGCATACTGGCGCGACTTCGGCTGGCATGGGACGCCGGCCTCTCTCCCCCCTGTTCGCTTCTTCCCCCCCCGCTCGCTTTCCCCCCCTGCCATGGCGGCGGCGCCCGGCACAGCGCGGCCCCGGCCCCGTGCTGGCACTGCACCTCGCCGCTTCCGCGGCCCGGCTTACCCTGGGCAGCGCGGCTCAGGCCTGGCCCTCGGCATGCGGACACAGACGGCCCTGCTTCTGGCCGCGCCTCTTGGCTGCTTCCTGGACGTGGATTGGACTACCACCCCAGGCCGCTACCGACCACCCGGTGGCACAACGTTGCACATCGTCTCCGTGGTCATCCTCATCTCCTGGGCCTCTCTTCACCAGTTGGTGGCACACGTTGCTCTTCGCCTACCTGGTGTACCTCTACCCCCCGGACGTCTACCTGGCCACGCCCTTCCGCACTCAGCACTCGAGGATGGTGATTCTGACGCGCCGTCGACGGCAACACCACTTCGCTCCCCCTCCGGCACTTCGCCTCCGGCCCCTCTCCAAGGCGTACCTTTTCCTGTGCGAGCACTTCGACGCCGCCTGCACCCCGCGCCTTCCGGCCGCCTCAGGCCCCGCCCGCCCGCGCCCTGTCGCCCCAATTAATGCTTTGCGCGCCCCGCCTAGCTCTTAAGCGGAAGAGGCTCGCTCTCGACCCGCAGACCAAAAAGTATATCTGAGATCCGCATCGAGCCTACAGCTCGACTTGAATACAGGAAACAAACATTATCTCGCACAAAAATGCAGAGTGCAAGTGCGCGTTCAGTTGTAACCCAGGTAGCGGATCAAACTCAGACGTCTCGATACTGTAGAGGGTTCTATCTGGTAATGTCCTGTTGAGCGGAATGTTTCCCAGCGCCCTAGCTCGCCAGTAACTCGAAATAAATCAGAAACCAAAAACCGTCTCTCATAAAAATGAAAAAGTGCAAATATTTGTTGGGTCGCAGCTCTGGTCGCAGATCGATATCAGGCGTCTAGATACTTTAGACTGGTGCATCTCAGCATTCCTGTCGATTGGTGCGCATCTCAGCTCCGTAGCTAGCCTAGAGCTCGAAAACTATCAGCATCTCCTAAATAACTAGCAGAGTGCGAAAAGATTGTTGTTCTCAGCTCTGGTGAAGACCGATCTCAGGCATCTAGATACTTGAGACTGGCGCTCCTAATGTTTTCCTTTCTATTGCTGTGCCGAACAGCACCGTAGCTCGTCTGGAGCTCGAGTACGTTAAGAAAAACCGACAGCACCTGCCAAGATGACAGGAGGAGCAGAAGGCAGAAGGCGGGGAAGAATCCAGAAAGGCATCGTAATCTGTAGATAGATTAGCACAGTACGAATAGTTCGAGCATCGATGACCAGCACAGTAGCGCATCTTCAGCGCGAGTTCAGTCAAGGAAACCATCAGCATCCCTAAAAATTAGCAGGGTACGAATAGTTGTTCGGATCCAGATCTGGTAGCAGACCGAGTTCGGGCATCTAGATACTCGAGACTAGCGCGTCTGATGAGTTTATTCAGATTGCTGTGATAAACAGCTCTCTAGATGCCTTTAGCTCGAGTTCAGTTAAGAAAATCATCACCATGTCTGAGAAAACTAGCAGAGTACGAATAGTTGTTGGGACCGCGCTCTGGTAGCAGACCGACGTCGGGCATCTCAATATTGCAATGGCCCCCGGCCAGCGCCGCCGATCCAGGGCGCTCCCGATGCGCGTGGGAACGGACGATGACGACGACCGACGACCGGGTCAATGACGGACGATTATGACGACGACGCCCCTCGTCCCCCTGCTGCCCTCCCCGGTTTCTTGGACCCCCCCCCGTTTGAGCTCGACCCCCCCTCCGCCCCCGCTCGAGCTTCCTCCCTGACCCCCCCCCCCCCCCTTGAGCTCGACCCCCCCCCCGTCCTCGCTCGAGCCCCCCCCCCCTCGATTCTTGGACCTCCCCCCCTCCGCGCTGACCCCCCCCCCCCGCTTGAGCTCGACCCCCCCCCCCCCCCACCCTCGATTCCTGGCCCCCCCCTCCCCCCGCGCTGACCCCCCCCCTTCCCCGCTTGAGCTCGACCCCCCCTCCGTTCGACCCCCCCCCCCCTCGCTCGAGCCCGACCAGCCCCCCCTCGATTCTTGGCCCGCCCCACCCTGCGCTGACCCCCCCCCGCTTGAGCTCGACCCCCCCCCCCCCGTCCGTTCGACCCCCCCCCGCCCTCGCTCGAGGCTCGAGCGCTCTGTCCAGAACCTCATCGATGCAAGCCGACGTAAGACTCATATTGATCGAGTTGTTCGATCGCATCTGCCGAATTCACCTCGATGATGCGCTTCTGCTGTTCGAACTGCTTCGTGACATGCCATAGCTTTCACCTGGCAGAATATGAGCCCCCTAGCTGGCCTGCACCTTCAGTTATTATCGAAATACAATCCTCAACGCCCCTATGCCTACACAGGCTTTCGACATTAACTCGCGACCCAGCCATCCAATAACACTCTAGAGCTCTCAGTGGGATGCAGCATATCATGTTGCATCGATTGGTGTACTTGAGAGTTCTGCGGCTGCCCCACAGCTAAAGTAAAGTTGAGGGAACCGACATCACCTGCCAGAAGGACTCCGAACATGAGACCCCGCCCGGATGCTTTTTGATAGTAATAATGATGATCTGGACCTGAAATCAAGATGGCGAGCGGGAGTGCTATCAAACCCCATGGGACAAAAGACTAGTTCTAACGAATGTTCACATTCGAGAACATAATTTCCAAGCGACCCACAGTCACCAAAGACCTCGAGATGTAGCAATTCGTTTGAAATGGCGCCGTCGCGGCTGCATTCGGCATGTCTCAAAGTGCAACTGTGCACAGAACGGGTTCGCCGCAGACCGGGCAAAAGGTCTGCCGCGCGGTTTCGAGCCAACTAGCCCGCCGATGCTGTGGACTTACTCTAGAGCTTCGCCGCTTCGCTCATGGGGAAGCTCTACGAGTCATCCCACGCCCCTGATACACTACACCTGATCTCGAGAGCGAGTCCGGAAACGGTTTGTGCACGAACCGCAGGTGTAGTGCATCAGGGATGTGGAATGTCTCGTAGAGCTTCCCCATGATTGCGAAGCGGCGAAGCTCTAGAGGAATTCCACAGCGTCGGCGGGCGAATTGGCTCGGAACCGCGTGGCGGACCTTTTGCTCGGTCTGCCGCGTTGCACTTTGAGACATGCCGAATGCAGCTGTCTCAAAGTGCAACTGTGCACGGAAGAGAACGGGTTCGCGGCAGACCGAGCAAAAGGTCCGCCGAGCGGTTCCGAGCCAACTAGCCCGCCAACCTGGTCACCGCCGGGGACCTCGTAGAACTCGTTGGGCGCGTATGAGTGCTCAGATTCGGAGCAGAGAACAGAAGCTGTTCGTGAAATCTTGAATTTTGAAATTTTCATGTCGACATGAAGTTGGTTCCTCCAAGTTTTTTGATAGTAAAACTGCGCCTACGGAGCTCATGTTAAGACGCAGAGGCCCTCATAGTCTTTCACAGGTGCGGAGAAAATGGTTTCTTCAAATGAATTGTAAAATATCTTTCAAATCTTAGCTATACCGACTCAGAGACACCACATTGTCCTTACTGGTCGGGTCGACGAACTGGGGGCCGGCGGTAAGCCGTGAAACAGGTTACCGCCGGGACCCTCGAGCTCTGGAATCACGAAATAGTGCTCGGACGCCGAGAATGAATCTCATATAAAGAAACTCGTAATACGACATTGTTCTGTCGAGTTTTGTTATATTACACTACAAACCTCAGAATTCAACAGGCCGACGCGCTAACAAAGTTTAGACAAGAATGCACAGCGCACGAATCTGCTTTCTCAAAATGAATTTTCAAATATCTTTCAAAACTTAGCAAAACCGACCCAAAGTTGTCACATTGTCCGTTCTGGCCGGCTGGGCCACTGGGAGCCGGTGGTAAACCGTCAACCGCCGGAAGACTCGTAGAGCTCTTTCCTGGCGCGGCGCTGCTCGGAACACATGGAAGAAGCTTTCTCGAGGGTGAGCTCAGAAACTCGAAAAATTACATTCTTCAGTTTTTGTCAGAAAGTTGGTTCCGTCAAATGTTCTGATGGAAATATTGCAGCGACGAACCTGAGAATTGCACAAGCAGACGCGGCATAACCCACGATAGGTGCGAAAAATCTGGCTTCTCAAAATGAATAGGTAAATATCTTTCAAACATGAACAAAGCCGACCCAAAGTTACCACATTGTCCGTCCGGGCTGGGTGGGCCAACTAGCTGCACCCCGCGCCGGCATTCCTCTAGCTAGTCAATGCCGAAGAGCTCTACGAGGTATATCTCACAGTCTCCACTTGGTAGCGTCCAGAACCCGGATAGTAAAGAGGCACTCACACTTGGTAGCGTCCAAAACTGGGGGGCGGCGGTAAACCGTCAACCAGGTTTTTTGCGGTTTGCGGTCTCGCGGTCGGGCCCTCGCGGGGCAGCGAGCGGGCGCCAAACGAGCCAAGAAAAACAGCACCACTGCCGAGCCAGGATGGCTGAGGCATCTGCACTAAGGTCCTGCCGAGCCCGCAGGCGTAGGCATCACCAAGAAAAACACTCGAGAGAGTGACGAACTGCAGCGGCAAGACCGCCACACATCCATCCCCTGCACACGCCTGCACGGCCCCACTAACAAGGACCCCGTCACCAGAGCACGTGACGTCAGACACTCCAAACGAGGCCGAAAAGAAAACCATGCCAGACGTGCCGAGCCAGGGTGGCTGAGGCATCCGAATGCACGGTGTGCGAGCGCAAGACCGAGCGACACCTTCAAGTGGCACTCCAAACGAGGCCGAAAAGAGAGAGGGCGACACACAGCCCAGCAAGACAATTCGAACGCAACACCGCACACGAGACTGCCGAGCCAGGGTGGCCAAGGCATCAGATATGAGAAATACCGAGCCAGGGTGGCTGAGGCATCCGATATGAGAACAGTGCATGGCACTCCAAACGAAGCCGAAAAAGAAGAATGGGCGACACACAGCCCCACATTATCATGTCCGTAGCAGAACAACGCACAACGAGACTGCCGAGCCAGGATGGCTGAGGCATCCAGAAGAAACGTGCCGAGCCAGAGTGGCTTAGGCATGTCTATGTCGAACACCAAAGCTTGACTGGCGCTCCAAACAAGGCCGAAAAAGAGAATGGGCGACACACAGCCCCAACATAGAAGCAGGCACCATATCATTGCGCCACGACGCTGCCGAGCCAAGGTGGCTAAGGCATCAAGAATGGCCAGTGCCGAGCCAGTGTGGCTTAGGCATGCCGAAATCACACACACGACCGAGAATGAGGTCAGAATAGGCACCCCAAACAAGGCCGAAAAGATCGTGGGCGACACACAGCCCCAAGATATCAAGTCGAAACCCGAACACAGAGCACCGTGATTGCCGAGCCAGGGTGGCCGAGGCCTCAAAGAAGACAAGTGCCGAGCCAACGTGGCTTAGGCATGTCAAGATTCACTTCAAATCGTGAACGACAGCATAGCGATATTTCATCACACAAGTCATCCAAAGTCGACCCTCCAAACGAGGGTCAAAAGAAAGGTTGTCCACAAATACCAAGCCAGGCAGGCATAGGTATGCGATATGTGCGACACCAAAAAAGAACAGGAGAATATTATTCGGCGGCAACGAACTGAAGAATCTCACAGACCATGATCGCGAGCCTGGCCGCCGCCTCAAGCTCGCACTCTGTCACTGACGATCGCGGGTCCAGGCCAAACGCCTCCTCCGCAATCGGTCGGCACCGTGACCTCCACGAGCTTCCACCACTTCTGGCCATCTCCCAGTCTCTGGATCTCACAAATTCCCCATCCAGCCACCACCCTCCACCAGCACCGATAGAGGAAACGCCGCCGTCGAATGAACCACGGACCGCGATGAGTGTCTCACCTTCAAAGTCAAGATTCTGCCGTTCTACATGTTTTCTCGAAACACCTGGTTTGTCACGCATCTCCCACGTCAACTCATCCGCACGTTGGTTGCCTTCCCGATAGAAATGTTTCCATATGTCCATGCCATATGCTGGTGCTCTACAGCCATATCTGTCGCAAGCTTTGTCCAGACAATCAATGATCTGAGCCCCCCTTTGCTGGTACCACAAATTTTGTACGTTCCATACTCCCCTCATCCAGTTTACCACCGCCATTGACTCCCCTTTGAGTTCCACCGCCACTCCATCCCTGTATTCAAACTCAGTTTCGTTTTCCAAAATTGCCGCAAGGCGTTTGGCTTGCCTCTCCCCTTCCCGACTGTTGATATGCGTCTCCCCCTCCTCCTCCCCCACGTCTCTCCGTCCGCCCATCTTCTCCTCAGTCAGAATCAGAGTCAGAGTCAGAGGCAGCATGCACCGGAGCGCGCCCTGCGCGGGCTGCTGCGCGCGCGGTTCCCACTTTCCTTGGTGATTCTCTCACGCCCCATTCGTGAAAGTTCCCACACCCATCTTCTCCTCAGGAAATATGAATAAATCTAGAATGTGACGCATCTCCAGCTTCGATAGACAGTCCGTCACAAATTCTTAATAACCTTGGAAGGTCCACTTGAAATAATGCCACCAGTACGGCCCTCCCTCCTGAGCAAACCAGGAGTCCCACGGCACAAATCCGTATCTCATGCTGCCGTATGTACACCGTGTGATGAGTACTCTTTTCTTCCAGTTCTTCTCAGACGCGATAAGACAATCACGATGGTACGTCCATTCCCCAAGTCCGTGCAACATGGCAGCCCTCGAAACAGCATACGCCACCCCCTCACAACAGATCCCACTTTCCTGTGTGTCACTCGGGCTCTCCTGATACCCCTGTCGCGCGGCCTTCGCAGGCCTATCCCCTTCCATCTCCATCCCTTGACTGGGCGTCCCCCCCCCCCCCCACACTTCGACACACAATCTCTTACCTTGCGCTCTCTGCACCACTCTCTGAATAAGATTTCTTCTGTTTGGCGCCTCCTCCTCCTGGTTCGAAGCACTATCTGATGGCCTATGCCGACACCTTGGTATAGCATACTGCGCCACATCCATGGCCCAGCCCCATTGTGTTTTCACGAACCTCTGAACAACTGTCTGGAAACCTGCCTCATGGAATCCCCTCCTCCCCATCAACAAACGTGATTTTGTGTACACGGCCCACTCCTCCTACTTCTTCTTCCTCCTTCCCGTCAATATCGCCAATAGCCTGCCCTCCCACACGTGTAGTTTTTCAACTGTGTACCTATCCAGTGTTCTTCCTTCGCACGCGTACAGAACAATGCTCTGAACACTACTGATATACCTCAAACATCTATCTCTGTAGGGAGTATTCCTACATCTGTAATAAGCAGCATCATGAAACCAGGCTCTGTCCGCCTTCTTGAGGCTATCCATCAAATCATAGTGTTCCGTCCACCCATCGTGCATCATAATCCCCAGTGTTGACATTTTCTTTTCCCGCGGCAGACTGACCTCCTGCAATAAACGTTCATCGTACTGTGTCTTTGGCTCCAGCAACGCCACCTCCGCCACCGAGAACTGCACGCGTATACTTTCATTATGGACATCAGAGCGCCACGGGGCGCCACCAGCAAGGTACATGAGTGATGACGGCTTCCAACTCAAGCCTGACCGAACCAATGGCAACGTAAGATCTTTCATCATACAGGTGAGTTCCTCCTTTGTTTTTTGCAAAAATGTTCATGTTATCTGCCCACAGCGCATGTGTGATCTGTTTGTGTTTACCTAGGATCGGCGTGTCAAGCTCATAACCCATACCCTTGCTCCTCCATTCCTTCACCACCCTGTCCCAGAGATAGACAGGGACAGCCTTGAACAAGAAGGGACTCTCGACCCCCCCAGTACGTATAGAGCGATCCCACGATATCAGCCCTCCCACACGATACCCTCCCACGTCATTCTACACTCGTTACCTTCTAAAGGTTCAAGCATTGCAACCAGGTTGTTTGCGGACTTTGCGGTCGACTGCGCAGGCGTTCCAGCCTAGTCGGAAGCAAGGAGCGGGCGCATCGGGAGTAGGCGGAAGCCTCACCGATCCAAACGATCAGAGGCGAAAGCCAACTCTTATTAGGAGGATGAGAGGTCAAGCACACACACACGACAAACAAAGGCATGGCGTGAGTGAGCACAATCAAAATCACATCATATCCTGTCCGAAATACGCTTGTACAACCCGCGGCAAGATCATAATCGTATGCTCAACGGCCGAGATCTCGGCATCAGTCACTGTTGAAGTTGGATCAATCGAGAGTGCCGCACTATACACCTCCGTCCAAATAATATCATGGCTGAGTGGCTGCCTTGAGAGCCTCGACACCCGTCCAACATCTATCCAGCACCCGACTCCCACGCCGTCGCAAGAGACACCACCATCGAATCCAGCTCTGATGGCACAAACGCGAAACACCTGTTGTAACTGAGGGGCGTAAAGCCCTATCCTATCTCGAATCACTGGTGGCCCGACACGGGCCGTATGAGTGAGTACATCTGCCCGCGTGTTCCATTCCCTATATGTGTGGTCGACAATTTCCCTCCCATGACAGGCAGGCCTAATTCCAAACCTCTGACACATGTTGTCAAGTTGGTTTATCATTCTGTTGATCCGATCCTGATAAGTACGATTAAGCACCCCCCAAACACCCTGCAGCCAAGACACCACCAGAAGACTGTCCCCAGAAATGTACACAGGGATCCCAAATGAGTCGAGGTCGTACTCAACCTCCTTCATAATTTGTAACGCAATACGTTTGGCCAGTTTGCCGTTGAAAGCCGCAGTGCCCTCTTGGGCCCCATAAGTGCGTAGGTCGTTTTGTGTGATAGTATGTACCTCCTGCAGGGCCCCACCTGTTGTACCGTACCCTTTTCTTTTCTGAAAATAACTCAGCATCGTCCGTGTACACATGTGTTCGCAGAACTGAACATACGCAGCATCTGTCGGCACAAAGGACTCCCACCATTTGAGTCCGTAGAATTCGCAGAAAGAAAATAGCCAGCATCTCTGGCCAATAGCTCGACCTGGGCTAACATGTCTCCTTTTTAGCTGCGAAGCCTCCTGGAAGTGAAACATACCCCGCAGGCACTCAGACGCATCCGTCCTGAGCCTGTCCCACAGTGGACCGTATGCAACCGTAGTCATGTGGTGATCTCTCCACGTACGTTGCGTCGAAGATATTTCCTCATGAGAAGCAATACACAATATAGAAATGAAATATGCAGCATCCTTAGCGACGTTCCACACCATACGGAGAAATCGCTGCACCAAACTCGCAAATCCATAAGATCGAAATTGCTCTCTGGCCTCGTGGTACCGTCGTCGGTTCCAGTCCGCCATAGTCTCCTCCTCCCTCCTCGGCCGTCGAAACATACGGCACAAACACCATCCCTCGAAGGCATTGGGCATGTGTAGCGAGGAAGTATCAGCAGTACATGTCTCTAGACAATACAACGCCATACTCTGCACCTTGTCTTGATACCGACAAAACTTATCACGAACAGCTACCGCTCTGTTACGAAAGAACTCCGACTGTCCAATGAAACAAGCACGAGCCTCCTTGATGCGATATTCCACATCAGGATGAGCGGGCACTAGGTAGGTGGAGAAAATCTCATGACCCAATCCATTCATTCTGCACACACGTCGAGGTCTAAAGTCCTGATATCTCGAGCACGCAGGTATACACAAATCCTCGCTGGCAAGTATATGTCCGTCACCGTCCACTCTCGCATTTTCCCCACATGTCATGTACAACAGGCTGCTATCCTTCCACCTCATCCCCCAGTCATGTAGTGGTAGGGTTAGATCGTGCATCATCTGAGCCAACACAGTTGAGGAGGCAGAGACAAGGTAGCAGTTGTCCGCCCACACAAAGTGGTTCACGATTGTCCGTCGCTCATACTCACCACAGACGCCCTCCAGCACATACCCCACTCCTCTACTGTCCCAATCCCGAAATATAGGTCCCCCCACATGGCACATATGATGAGGTTAAAGAGAAGAGGCCCCTCAGGGCCGCCCGTCCGCATACAGACGTCCCAGTTGATGTCGTGAATGGCCATACCCTCGGCAACTAACGACCCCGTAGTGCAAACCAGCGGTGAAAGCAAAGCATACTGGAGATAGGCAGGAATATTGGCATGGCACATAGCTCGCTTGGCGTTCTGAAGGCTGCAATGGTCGAACGCTTGTTTGCTATCGGCGTTAGCGATATGGACCGTCTGATCCTTTCCCCAGATGTCCCCATGTTGAGCCAGAGCCTCGAGGGCCCCCACAATTTCCACCGTCCTACGCCCCTCCTGGAAGCCGTAGATGCCCAGGGGTCCCATGGGGCCAGCCCGAGACACAAATTGTTCGACCAGGATCACCACACAAGCAGAATACCAACGGCTGAGACTGGTTTGCAGACAGAGGTACCGTGCATCTGTCAGTAATGTCAAACTCGGCAGCTTGGGCATGAAGGCGATCAAAATCTGCCTCCAGTCCTGCGGATACTGCCGTGTCAAGCGAAATCTCTCATCAAACATCCGAGCTACGCCACGCAAAGTCGCCCACGGCAATGCCTCGAGCATTTCACAAGGCAGCCTGTCGGGACCAGTGGCACGCCTGGACTTGAGACGTGACCGTGCCTGGCATACCACCGCCATTGTCAGTCCCTCAGTGCAGTACCCGTCACATAGGTTCTGTTGTGCATCCCTCCTCAACTCCCCCAACATCTCCATATCCCGTCCTCTGACCTCCTCCGAAGTATATCTCTGTCTAGTATGTGCTCTGAACTCCTCCACCCACTCCCCCCTGTCCTCAGATTTCCGTCCCTGCACAATGAGGTGCTTGATACCATAACGCTCTTTGCGCCTGGAGGCAGGAGAGGTCCACGCGGCCAACGCCGCACGATACTCCCTCCGAAGTCCGATGGCACATCTGCGCAAGCTGGGTACGTCCACTGACGCAGGCAGAGGCTTCCGTCGCAAAATCTCCTGGCAGGCCGTGAGCCCTGCAGGCCTAATTGGCGGTAGTCCCCGTCCCGTGGTGGCAGTCGTGAATTTGATTTCCTCCTGCTCAGTACAGGCCCGAATAGTGGTCGACACAAGGTCCCCTGGAGAACAAGTAGTATTGGCATCTCCTAAGACCCGATCGATTTCCTTTCGCGCCATACTGAGGCCCCCCCAATTCACCGTCTTATAACCCACCAAACTCTTTTCACGAGCTGCCGTCGGGATTCTACGTTTGACCAGCTCAGCGCCTGTATCACTAAAAGTCCCCTGAAGCAGGCCATGGTCGCTGAGACGACTACGATTTGTCTTCCCCCCATTACTCATGATCGTTTCAACCGTCATCTTATCGATCACCCACGTCCTGGGAACGAAAATGTAATCAAGAACCTTCTTACACGTCCCCCACCGAGATATTCCGTAACTCTCCCACGTGTGTAGTCGTCGTGGCGAGAACGAATTGGCAGCCTTCATCCCCAGGCGCCCTAGAAAACAGAGAACACGCTCGCGCAACTGTTGTCGTACGTCCCTCCTCTCCCGCTGTGCACCACCCTCCTCGCAAGTCCTCCTCTCCTCCTTGGTAGCACTTCCCACCGCCTCATAGACAGTCCCAGTGCGTGAGAACTGCAGCTGAGTTGATGGGGGTCGCTCGACGTTGGCATCGAGCAGCACAGAGACAGTCGCCCCCTTCCAACGGCTGCGCAGAGTGAGAATGACTGACTCGAGCGCGTCCAACACCCCGCACTGCACATCTACGGCGCTCTCGACGCCGGGGTCGGGAAGATACGCAGAGGCAACTATCACAGGGGCACTTCCACTACCAAAGACCACCACACAGAACCGTTCATATTGACATATTGATTCACGCACACATGTACTCCACTATTTGTTAAATAATGACCCACACTTACCGTCACAACTCACACGATACGATAGACCACACCGTCTGATATATGCATCGAATTTGCCTCCAAAAAGATTCTGGCATTCCTGAACACCCCAGATGCAATCTCGCATTGAAAGGCCCCTCAGAATCTCATTCCCCTTGAACTTGGCCGACCCCGCCCGATTGAGGTTCCAGCTGCCCAGTCGGATCCCCTTGAACGGTGTTCGTCGTCGTCGTCGTCACACCCTCCTGTTGACTTCCGTCTCGATATCAGCCTTCGTCTTAGTAAACGCAGGTATGAGTTGATGCAACCTGTCGACAGTCTCACTCGATATCTCCCATGTCGCCCGTGTCGTGGTAAACTCGGCCAGAAGCATTGGCCTCGGAGCGGCCGTCGTGGGCACTGTCCATATAGTCGATTTGGGCGGCCCCATTTCCCCTCGCACAGCATTACCTCTATACCAATCTGTGTACACATGCTCCGAATAGTGCCGCAGAATCTCCCCACCGCCTTAACGTGGTCCCTCTTCCACTCGGGGCACTCGACACTGACTTTGATCGACTCAGGGTTGATTACCTGCTTCATATTCTCAATGAGGCACTGTGGTGCTGCGATCTGGATTCCTGGAGGAGGCGCGGGGCGTTTAGCAGGGGGTACCGTCACAAGGTCGATGCACCGTTTAACCCTCCAAATAATATCCCTGTCGGTCCCTGGCTTGAATTTGATTTTGGCCGATCCGAACATGTAACGGCCAGCGTTAATGCGCTCCGTACCGTCAACACACAAGTGCACACGATCATCCCCCGAAAGACAATGATTTGTAATGTTATCGATGAGCACCTTCACATCCTCCCACATGAGCATCTCCTGAGACCTCCTATCCCTGTCACTCCAGTTGGTGACCCATCCCTTGAGTTCGACATACGTTGGAGAGAAGTAGGTGGTCCCCGGAGCCTGGTATCTTCCCGTCCTGGTATTACCAGGCCTCGTCGACGCGTCACTGGCAACGGAACCCGCACGAACCTGTCCCTGGAGTCCCTGCACGATCGTCTCGAGTCGATTATGTTTAGTCTCAAGCCCCTGAACGCTCGTCTCCAGATTAGAAATCGCAACACCCTGCTTCTGGACCTGGGCCTGAACGTTGTCGATTTTGGTCCCCTGAACTCCTATGGCATCCTGGATCCTTTCAGTGTTATTATCCATATTGCGCATCATCTGCAATAGTAAACTCTGCATACCATCCTTCCCCTCCAAGGCGGCCTTTCTTTCAGCAAGAAGCTCCTCACGATTACGCTTCACAGGGGGGGCGCCGCCATCCACCGTCATGTTATCTGCATGCTCAGGCATTGTGTCGATACACTGAGGTCCGTATCCCCACGAGTGCAACCACTGTCGCGTCACCGTCCGTTCACAGAGAGGTACAACAGATTCACTATCTGGAGTGGAGTCGGCAGTATTCAATCTTCCGTCCAATGGATAGTCACCTGGGGTCTTCTCAATATCCTGAAGCTGTCTTTTACGAGAAGCTCTCTCGATAGCAGTACCTGGCTTGTGACCGTAGTCCTGTGAGTACTGCAAATATGGCACTGTCGGTGATATATCCTCCAGCTGAAACCTTCTCGCAAGAACCGAAAAGTCGTATCCGTCCGTCTTCACACACGAACAATAAAAGATAACAAGCACAGCAAACAAAGGAAGCAGCCTAGCTGGCCTCGAAGATGCCGCACTCGTCGATGGCAGCGATGGCTGCCGCGCCGTCTCCCCGCGACGCCGAAACCCCCTGAGCCCCAGTGGGATCCTGGAGCCCTGCAGCCGAGATGTCTTGAGCCGGGACCCTCGTAAAGCTCTGGAATCACCAGATAGTGATCGGACGCTGTGAAACTCAAGTGAATATTAGCTTGAAGAAAATAAGCACAATTCTTCGTAATACGATATTATTCTGTCGAGTTTAGTTATATTACACTGAAAACCTCAGAACTCAACAGGCCGGCGCGCTAGAACCTATTACACATGCAGGAAACACTGGAGTTGTGTAGCTCGCTCACAGCTATCGTCGAATGCACGACATCATTAACATTTTCGGAAATGCACTTTCACGACCGACATGTCCTCCACGCTTTTTGACAGTAATATTGCAGCTACGGGCCCGAGGATTTGAGAGGCAAACGCGGCACAACCCATTCTTCGTTACAAATTTAGTGGTTCTCAAAACGAATTGCAAAATGTCGCACAATCCTCAAAAAACCGACCCCAGGTTGACACATTGTCCGCCGGGGCCGGGTGGGCCAACTGGGCGCCGGCGGTAAACCGTCAACCTTGGTTACCGCCGGGAGACTCGTAGAGCTTCCTTGCCATATACCATCTCCAAAGAATTAGCAGAGCACGAATAGTTGTCAGCCCGAGCGCTGATAGCAGACTGATCTCAGGCGTCTAGATACTTTTGACTAGCGCCCCTGATGATTCCCTTCCGACTGCTGTGCTGAACAGCTCTGCAGCTCATCCGCAGCGCGAGTTGAACCAAGAAAACCAGCACCATCTTCAAGAAATTAGCAGAGTACGAGAACTTGTTCAGCCCGAGCGCTGATAGCAGACTGAGTTCAGGCGTCTAGATACTTGAAAATAGCGCGCCTGATGATTCCAGTCCGATTGCTGTGCTTAAGAGCTCTGGAGCTCATTTGCAGTTCGAGTTAAGTCAAGGTTCCCAATTCCATCACCAGAAAAAAACCAGAGTATGAATAGTTGTTCGGCTTCTGCGCTGGTAGCAGACTGATTTCAGACGTCTACGTAAATCAGACTAGCGCGTCTGATGATTCCCTTCCGATTTCTATGCCGAAGAGCTCTCTAGATCATCTCCAGCTCGAGTTACGTGAAGAAACTCATCATCATCTCGAAAAATCGGTAAAGTACGAATAACTTCGCGGACCTAGCTCGAGTAGCAAACCGAGATCAGACCTTTAGATGCTTCAGACGAACGCGTCTGATAATTCTGGATCGATTAGGTGTGCATACCAGCTCTGCGGGGGTCCTACAGCTCGAGTTAAGTTCAGAAAATGGACAGCACTTGACAAGATGACTCGAAACAGCCGATCCCGCCTGCGTGCTTTTTGGCAGTAGTAGGCACCCCATCGAGCTGAGTTTAAGACGGAGAGCGGAAATAAGATCGAATATCACGGGGAAAATATTAGAGCTCTAACGAATGGTTGAATTTCGAGAACATAATTTTTAATCGAGCAAAAGTCACCACTTGGTAGCGTCCAAAGCCCGGAGAGCAAAGAGGCACTCACACTGGCGACGGCGGTGAGCCGTCAACCTGGACTTTGCGGTCTTTGCGGACGGTCGATTCGAGCCTCCACGGAGGCAGACCGAGCTACAGAGCATCTCAGAACAGAGCCTGAGAGCAAATCGCTGAGCGCACTAACAGCGAAGATGTACAGCAATGCCCAAGAGCGTAAATCAGACGAAGAGTAAACTAAACTGAACTAAGAAGTAAGCAGTGCAGACCAGAGATATGGAAGCAAAGCTAGAAGCAGTGAGAGACCATACAGCAACCACTGGTTTATACAGCGATTACCGTCTCAACACCACTGAAAGACCATGCACGTGAAACACAACGTCGAAATGTGGACTAGAAACTTCACTCGAGGCGAAGTATGACCTCAAAATCAAAGGCCTCAAAATCAAGCACCATGAATTCTGAACTTCACACGAGGCGAAGTAGAAGATCGGGGATCTTATCAGTCCAAGCCGCGCACCACTCTAACTCACGAAAGAAACGAAGTGTGCTATCTACATATGTGTGTGCACAAATCAACAACTCCCGACAATAAACTCTCAGATGCAGCAAGCTCCGCCTGGGTGACAGTACAGTGGGAGGGGAGCATAAAAGCACGCTTGGCGACACCGAGCTGCCAACGCTTGGGAGGAAGGCCAGGGGGGGGGGAAGCAGGAGGCAAACTAGCAGAGATAAAAATGTCAATCACCCAACCGCATGATGTGCCTACCTCACATCTGCCACCATCAAAAGAGGCTCTCACCGCGTGTACACAATATTGACCCGAACGAATAGAAGAAAGTGTATCGAGATCCCACCGCACATCTGATGTAGTCTGCCCTTCTCTGGCTACATGTGTCTCGTGGTCCGCCTCTGCGTTCCCCTCCCGATAGACCCATTTCCAGATATCACGGCCCGCTTCAGGACTGTAAAACTGGAACTGCTTACACACGGAAAACGGAGCATTTTGCATGGCAGCTATTGTTTGGCAGTAAATTTAATTCAAGCATCTGCTTTTGCCCGTCAGCAAACGTGTTACACACTGGCTATCCCCCCTCATTTCTAAGACCAGAGATCCAGGGTTGATCCTCCAGTTAGTCTCATCCTGATACAGAGTGGCAATCCTTTTGGAAGCACGATCATTTTCACGTTGTTGTTGCGCCTCCGTTTTGTTCTCCTCCTCCTCCTTCCAGTGCGTGCCTGAAATAGCATCTTTTCTCAAGCAGAATTCCAATATCTTAAGTAAATTTAGCTGCTGCAGCGTGTCCACTAAGAAGGTCTTCCAACCTAACTCCGTCCAACACATGCTCTGATCCCAGCGGGGCCCCTGTGAGACCTCAAACACAGTGAACCAGGGCTGGAGACCTCAACCTGGTCACCGCAGGGAACCTCGTAGAGCTCCTTGCTTGAGCAAGAGTTCTCAGGATCGAAGCAGAGAAATTCGCAGAAGATGTTCTTAAAATCTTCATTTTTTTATTTTTTGATGATAATATGAGGTCGGTTCCGGGAAGTGAACCGATCGTAAAACTCCCTCGGGAGAGCTGAGCTGCTCTCAGAAGGAAGCATATATGCCAATGCTCAGCGCAGCAATCTGGTTTCTCAAAATGAATTGTCAAATATCTTTCAAATTCTAACAAAACCGACCCAAAGTCATCACATTGTCCGCCCGGGCCGGGTGCGCCAACTAGCTGCACCCCGCGCCGGAATTCCTCTAGCTCATCTCGCCGAAGAGCCCTACGAGGTACTAGCTGCACCCCGCGCCGGAATTCCTCTAGCTCATCGACTGGCGCCGGCGGTGAACCGTCAACCTGGTCACCGTCGGGAACCTCGTAGAGCTCCTTGCACGCGTAAGAGTGTTCAGAATCGAAGCAGAGAACTTCGTGGAAGTTTCCCTTAAAATCTTCATTTTTGCATTTTTTGATGTCAATGTGAAGTCGGTTCCCGGAAGTGAACCAAAACTGAAACTTCCTCTAGAGAGCTAAGCCGCTCTGAGAACAAAGCTTATATGCGTATGCTTAGCGTACAAATCTGGTTTCTCACAATGAATTGTCAAATATCTTTCAAATTTTAGCAAAACCAACTCAAAGACACCACATTGTCCGCCCGGGCCGGGTGGGCGCGAGCCCGAGCCCGAACAAGCCCGAACCAGAGCCCGAGCCCGAGCGCGAGCCCGAGCCTGAGCCCGAGCCCGAGTGCGAGCCCGAGCCAAAGCTTGAGCCCGAGCCCGAGCCCAAGCCCGAGCCCGAGTCCGAGTCCCAGTGCGAGTTCGAAGCCAATTCCGAGTTCGAGCCCGAGCATGAACACACTCTAGAGCCCAACCTCGAGACTGGGAAGCTTTCTTCACACACAAGAATGCTCGCAATAAGAACAGAGATCATCGGGAAAGATATCATTTTAAACTTCAGATTTCCATGTTTTCCTTGTCAACATACTATCGGGCAGCAGACCGAGTTCAGAGCTCTGAATGCGACAGGCGGACGCGACTGCTGTCTCCGAATCGATTCCTGTGAGTACCAGCCCTGCAGCCCCCTTACAGCTCAAGTTAAGTGCAGAAAACGGACAGCACCTCTCAAGATGACTCGAAGAATACGAACAGTTTTGCGGACCTAGCTCGGGCAGCACACCGAGTTCTGAGCTCTGGATTTGGCAGGCGGACGCGCCTGATGTTTCCGAATCGATTCCTGTGAGTACCAGCCCTGTAGCCCCCTACAGCCCGAGTTAAGTGCAGAAAACTGACAGCACCTCTCAAGATGACTCGAACGATACGAATAGTTTCGCGAACCTAGCTCGGGCAGCAGACCGAGTTCAGACCTCTAGATGGAACAGACGAACGCGCCTGATGATTCGCGATCGCTTTCTGCGAGAATGAGCTCTGTAGCTGAACAACTATTCGTTCTCTGCAAGTTTTTTCGACATGATATAATCTCAGGAAGCTCTACGAGTCCCCCGGCGGTAAGAAAGGTTGACGGTTTGCCGCCGGCGCCCAGTACCTCGTAGAGCTCTTCGGCATCGATGAGCTAGAGGAATTCTGGCGCGGGGTGGAGCTGGTTGGCCGACCCGACCAGAACGGACAAAGTCGCGACTTTTCGCCGGTTTTGTCGAAATTTGAAAGATATTTAACCATTTATTCTGGAAAAGCAGATTCTTGCGCCAAGCATTTGTTTATAAACATCGTTCTCAGGAGCAGATCAGCTCTCTAGAGCCAGTTTTACTATCGAAAAATTAGCGGGAACGACATCAGAGCGAGACCAAAAAATTTTAAGTTGACGTTTTTCGGGAAATTCTCCGAGAAGCTGTCTGCGTCGATTCTGAGCACTTTTGCGCGTGCAAGGAGCTCTACGAGGCCCGGCGTGACCAGGTTGACGGTTCACCGCCGGCGCCAGTGAGCTCTGTAGCTGCCCTACAGCTCGAGTTAAGAAATACCGATAACGCGTATCAAGATGACTCGAAACAGCCGATCCCGCCGAAACGCTTTTTCGCTAAAATATTTACCCGATCGAGCTCAGATTGAGAAGGCGAGCGGGAATAAGATCGAATATGGTTAGAAAAAATATTAGAGCTCAAACAACTTGTTGAATTTCGAGAACAAAATTTTCAACCGACCAAAAGTCAGCAAAAGGTCCGTCGAGATTTTTCTTGCCAACTGGGCGCCGGCGGTAAACCGTCAACTTTCCAACCGCCGGGGGACTCGTAGAGCTTCCTGACCATCTCTTATGTCCGAAGAATCAACAGAAAACGAATGGTTTTTCAGCCCGAGCGCTGATAGCAGACTTGCTGCGCGTGTAGAAAATACCGTTAGGCAGAAAGTTGCAGAGTACGAGTTCTGCGCTCAGAACGGACCCAAATCAAGCGTCTAGATGCTTCGCGCCTCATGATGCCCTTCTATTTGTTCGGCCGAACAGTGAAGAAATTCACGAACATGGAACAAATATCGCTCGAATACGAATAGTTTTGTGAACCTACCTCGGATAGCAGACCGCAAACGCTCCTGACGCTTCTGGATTGGTTTTTGTACGTACCTGCTGGCACTCCATACAGCCCAAGTTGAATACATTGAAAAGACAACATCTGTGAAAATGACTCGAAGAATACAAATAGCTTTGCGGACCTAGCCCAAGTAGCAAACCCAGTTCAGACCTCTGGATAGAACAGAACGGGCCATATGATTCTAAATCAGTTTCTGTGCATATCATCTTTAGCTCTCCTACAGCTTGTTACGTGCGAAAACCGACAGCGGCTCTCAAGATGACTCAAACGATACAAGTAGTTTTGCAGCCCCAGCCCGAGTAGCAGACCGAGTTTAGACCTCTGGATGCAACGAACGAACGTGCCTGATTATTCTGCAGCGGTTTCTGTGCGTCAGCTCTGTAGCTCCCCTTGGAGCTCGAGTTAAGTACAGAAAACTGACAGTTTCTTGGAGATGACTCGAGCAATACGAATAGTTTTGCGGACCGAGTTCAGACCTCTGCATGCGAATGCACGCGCCTGATGCCTCAGAATCGGTCCCTGTAATTACCAGCGCTGTAGCCCCCCTACAGCCGGAGTTCAGTACAGAAAACCGACAGCAACTCTTAGGATGACTCGAAGAATACGAATGGTTTCGCGGAACTAGTTCGGAGCAGACCGAGTTCAGAGCTCTGCATTCAACAAAGAATTGCGCCTGATGGTTATGAATTGGTTTCCGTAACTATCAGCTCTGTAGCTTTCCTATAGCTCGAGTTGTTCAGAAAACCGTCACCGCGTGTCAAGATGACCTGAAACGGCCGATCCCGCCGCAACGCTTTTACCCGATCGAGCTAAGATAAAGACGGCAAGCGGGAATAAGATCGAATATGGTCAGAAAAAAAAAAAACATTAGATCTCAAACGGATTGTTGAATTTTGGGAACCATACTTCGAACCGGCGGTAAACCGTCAACCAGGTTGCCGCCGAGAACCTCGTAGAGCTCTTTTCTTGCACGGCGATCGCCGGAACACACGAAGAAATCTTCTGGATCGAGAAACAAAAAAGTCGAAAATCACTTTTTTCAACCAACGTCGGTTCCTCCAAGTGTTTTGATAGTAATACTGCACCTACGGACCTTAGACTTTGACTGGCAGACGCGGCATAACCCACTAGGAGGTGCGAAAAATCTGGCTTCTCAAAATGAATTTCGAACCGGCGGTAAACCGTCAACCAGGTTGCCGCCGAGAACCTCGTAGAGCTCTTTCCTTGCACGGCGATCGTCGGAACACACGAAGAAATCTTCTGGATCGAGAAACAAAAAAGTCGAACATTACTTTTTTCTGTTCTTATCCAACGTCGGTTCCTCCAAGTGTTTTGATAGTAATACTGCACGACGGACCTTAGAACTGGCGCCGGCGGTGAACCGTCAACCTGGTCACCGCCGGAAACCTCGTAGAGCTCCTTCCACGCGCGAGAGTGCTGATAGTCGAAAGAGAGAGCTCCTGGAGGCATTTCTCGAAAAATTGAAGATTGATTTTTTTCATGTCGGAATGAAGTTTGGTTCCGCCAAGTGTTTTGATAGTAAATGTGCGCCTACAGAGCTCATATTAAGACGCATAGGCCCTCATAGTCGTTTACAGGCACAGTGAACCAGGGCTGGAGACCTCAATCTGGTCACCGCAGGGAACCGCGTAGAGCTCCTTGCTTGAGCAAGAGTTCTCAGAA
Organism: Prorocentrum cordatum; assembly: GCA_963575745.1. Taxonomy (NCBI): domain Eukaryota; class Dinophyceae; order Prorocentrales; family Prorocentraceae; genus Prorocentrum; species Prorocentrum cordatum. The sequence goes on along the minus strand of CAUYUJ010018667.1, from coordinate 134,654 downwards.
TCGAAGCAGAAATTCGCAGAAGATGTTCTTAAAATCTTAATTTTTGCATTTTTTGGTGATAGAACTCCCTCGGGAGAGCTGAGCTGCTCTCAGAAGGAAGCTTATATGCCAATGCTCAGCGCAGCAATCCGGTTTCTCAAAATGAATTGTCAAATATCTTTCAAATCTTAGCAAAACCACCCAAAAGTTACCACATTGTCCTTTCTGTCCGGGTCGACCAACTAGCTCCATCCCGCGCCGGAATTCCTCTAGCTCATCGATGCCGAAGAGCTCTACGAGGAATTTGACTGGCAGACGCGGCATAACCCACTACAGGTGCGTTTCTCAAAATGAATGGTCAAATATCTTTCAAATCTTAGGAAAACCGACCCGAGGTCACCAGATTGTCTCTCACCAGCGCCGGAATTCCTCTAGCTTATCGATAACGAAGAGCTCTACGAGGTACTGGCGCCGGCGGTGAACCGTCAACCTGGTCACCGCCGGGAACCTCGTAGAGCTCTTTTCACGCGCGAGAGAGCTCAGAGTCGGAAGAGAGCTTCTGGAGGCATTTCTCGAAAAAATCAACATTGATTTTTTCAATGTCGACATCAAGTTGGTTCCCCCAAGTGTTTTGATAGTAAATGTGCGCCTACAGAGCTCAGATTAAGACGCAGAGGCCCTCATAGTCATTTACAGGTGGGAAAAATCTGGTTTCTCAAAATGAATTGTCAAATATCTTTCAAATCTTAGCAAAACCGACCCAAAGTCACCACTTTGTCTCTTAAGGCCGACCAAAAGTCAGCAAAAGTTCGACGAGATCTTTCTTGCCAACTAGCTCTCCAACGTTCCGGAATTACTTTTACGCTTCCAGCAATAACTGGGCGCCGGCGGTAAACCGTCAACCTTCCTTACCGCCGGGGGACTCGTAGAGCTTCCTGACAACATATAATGTCGACAGAAATGCAGAGAACGAATAGTTTTTCAGCCCAAGCGATTTCAGACCTCTCGATGCAACAGCCGAACGCCCCGATGCTTCTGGATTGTCTTCTGCACGAGCTCTGTAGCTCTCCTACAGCCCGAGTTACGTGCGTCAATCGACAGCACCTCTCAAGATGACTCGAATAAAACGAATAGTTTGGCAAACCCAGCTCGAGTATCAGGCCGAGTTCAGACCTCTGAATGCGACAGGCGGACGCGTCTGATGTCTCCGAATCGATTCCTGTGACTACCAGCCCTGCAGCCCCCCTACAGCCCGAGTGAAAGTGCAGAAAGCCGACAGCATCTTTCAGGATGACTCGAACAATACGAACAGTTTCGCGGACCTAGTTCGGGCAGCAGACCGAGTTCCGAGCTCTGGATTCCACAGGCGGACGCGTCTGATATCTTCAAATCGATTGCTGTCACCACCAGCACTGTAGCCCCCCCTACAGCCCTACAGCCCCGACAGCAATTCTCAAGATGACTCGAACAATACGAACAGTTTCGCGATTCTGGATCGGGCAGCACACCGAGTTCAGAGCTCTAGATTCAACAGACGAACGCGACTGATGATTCTAAACCGATTTCTGTACGCATCAGCTCTGTAGCTGTCCTATAGCTCGAGTTAAGTACAGAAAACCGAGAGCGCCTGTCAAGATGACTCGAATAATACGAATAGGTTTGCGGACCTAGCTCGGCTAGCAGACCGAGTTCAGACCTCTGGATGCAACAGACCAACGCGCCTGATCATTCTGAATCGATAAGGTGTGCTTACCAGCTCTGTAGCTGTCCTGTATCTCGAGTTAAGTCCAATATACCGACAGCGCGCATCAAGATGACTCGAAACGGCCGATCCCGCCGCAGTGCTTTTTGGCAGTAAATGGTACCCGATCGAGTTGAGATCAAGATGGCGAGCGGGAATAAGATCGAATATCACGGGAAAAAATACTAGAGCTCTAACGAATGGTTGAATTTCGAAAGCAAAATTTTCAACCGACCAAAAGTCAGCAATAGGTCCGTCGAGATTTTTCTTGCCAACTAGCTCTCCAGCGCCCCGGAACTGGGAACCAGCGGTAAACCGTCAACCAGGTCACCGCCGGGCACCTCGTAGAGCTCTTTTCTTGCACAGCGCTCCTCCGAACACATGAAGGAAGCTTCTGAAGCGAGAGCCCAAAAATTGAAAATCACGATGTTTTCCGTTTTCATCCAAAGTCGGTTGCTTGAAGTGTTTCGATAATAATACTGCACCTACGGACCTGGGAATTCCACTAGCAGACGCATCACAATGAACTACAGGTGCGAAAAATCTGCTTTCTCAAAATAAATGGTCAAATATCTCTCAAATCGTAAGAAAACCAACAAAAGTTAACACTTTGTCCGCCTGGACCGGGTGGTCCAACTAGCAACCCGCACCGGAATTTCTCCAGCTCATCGACGCCGAAGAGCTCTACGAGGTATCACGGGAAAAAATACTAGAGCTCTAACGAATGATTGAATTTCGAAAACAAAATTTTGACCGACCAAAAGCCAGCAAAAGGTCCGTCAAGCCAACTAGCTCTCCAGCGCCCCGGAATGGCACCGGCGGTGAACCGTCAACCTGGTCACCTTCGGTAACCTCGCAGAGCTCCTTCCACGCGCGAGAGTGCTCAAAGTCGAAAGAAAGAGCTTCTGGAGGCATTTCTAGAACAATTGACCATTCATATTTTTCATCTTGAGATAAAGTTGGTTGCGCCAAAGTGTTTTAGTAGTAAATGTGCCTACAGAGCTCATATTAAGACGCAGAAGCCCTGATAGTCGTTTACAGGTGCGGAGAATCTGGTTTCTCAACATGAATTGTCAAATATCTTTTAAATACTCGCAAAACTGGCGCCGGCGGTAAACCATAAACCTGGTCACCGCAGGGAACCTCGTAGAGCTCATTTCGCACGTGAGAGTGCTCGGAATCGAAAGAGAGAGCTTCTGGAAACATTTCTCGAACAAAGGGAAGATTCATTTTTTCCATGTCGACATAAAGATGGTTCTGCCAAGTGTTTTGATAGTAAAAGTGCGCCTACAGAGCTCAGATTAAGACGCAGAGGCCCGCATAGTAGTTCACAGGTGCGAATAATCTGCTTCCTCAAAATGAATTGTCAAATATCTCTCAAATCTTTGCGAAAAAGGCCCCAAAGTCACACATCTTCTTTTCTGGTCGGGTCGACCAACTAGCTCCACCCGCGCCGGAATTCCTCTAGCTCATCGATGCCGAAGAGGTACTGACCCAAAGTTATCACATCTTCTGTTCTGGCCGGATCGACCAACTAGCTCCAGCACGCGCCAGAATTCCTCTGGCTCATCGATGCCGAAGAGTTCTACGGCGCACTGGCGCCGGCGGTGAACCGTCAACCTAGTCACCGCCGGGAACCTCGTAGAGCTCCTTACACTGGTAAGAGTGCTGAGAATCGAAGTAGAATCAAAAAATTGAGATTTTTCGAAAATCTCCATTTTCGATTTTTTCGATGTTCATATTCGCTCAGTTCCCGGAAGTCAGCTCATAAGAAAATGCATCAGGAGAGCTGAGCTGCTGTCAGAGAGGAGTTTATATGCCAATGCGACGCGCAAAAATCTGCTTTCTCCAAAGAAAAGGTTAAATATCTTTCAAACTGGCGCCGGCGGTGAACCGTCAACCTGGCCACCGCCGGGAACCTCGTAGAGCTCCTTCCACGCGTAAAGTGCTGAGAGTCAAAAGAGAGAGCTTCAGGAGGCATCTCGAAAAATTGAGCATTGATTTTTTTCATGTCGAGATGAAGTTGGTTCCCCCAAGTGTTTTGATAGTAAATATGTGCCTACAGAGCTCATATTAAGACGCAGAGGCCCTGATAGTCGTTTACAGGTGCGAAAAATCTGCTTTCTCAAAATAAATGGTCAAATGTCTCTCAAATCATGGCAAAACCGACCAAAAGCTAACACTTTGTCCTTTCTGCCCGGGTCGGGCAACTAGCTCCACCCCGCGCCGGAATTCCTCTAGCTCATCGATGCCGAAGAGCTCTACGAGGTATTCTCGCAAAACCGACCAAAAGTCACCAATTTGCCCGCCCCGGTGGGCAAACTGGAACACCGCCGGGAACCTCGTAGAGCTCTTTTCTCTCACGGCGATCGTCGGAACACATGCAGACAGCTTCTGGAGCGAGAAACGAAAAACTCGAAAAATCACGTTTTTCTGTTTTTATCCAACGTCGGTCCCCCCAAGTGTTTTGATCGTAATACTGCACCTATGGGCCTGAAAATTTACTGGCGGACGCGCCGTCACCCACTCCAGGTGCGAAAAATCTGCTTTCACAAAATGAATTGTCAAATATCCTTCACTGGGAACCGGCGGTAAACCGCCAGCCAGGTTTTTTTGTGTTTACGCGGGCTGGCGAGGCGCTGGTCTTCAGCGCAGCCCGTGTCAGCTACGCAGCTAGGCATTTGAGCAGCAGTGAAACGAGCACCTACCCACGGAGGCGGGCTGAGGTGTCATATAACTTGGCTAATCTTGAAAATGATTCCCGAGCCCAGGAGGGCGTAGGGATAACACACCATCAAGAAGCAAAATCGCTGTCATCAAATTGCTGAAGCTGTATGCGTATGGCACGTGTCAATGCTTCGGCAGCGGACAACTCACATTCGGTGATCGTGGCGCCTGGCTCCAACCAAGCAGCAGCAGCAGCGTCTCTCCAAATCAACGGTGTGTCAGCATGATAATGTAGAGAAGAAGAGGTCGGGTAAGGGGAGTATCGTGTAGAATACACTCCATGCCGAGACGCTCGCGAAGACATGTTGAGATAGCCAATCTGCATCCAGTAACCGCACGCACTGCCCTTGCTGCACACTCCCCCGTCGTACCCTCCACGACAGGCGACTACCTTTAAAGAGTCTCGTTCGAAAGGATATCGATGGCAATAGTTATGATGAAATGTGTGGCCATCTCTGGCCAAATGAGTGAGTTCGTCTGCTCGGGTGTTTGCTTCACGAAATTCATGTACAAATATGTCTCGCCCAACGTTCGATGCCCGTGCTCGGTGTGATAAGCTTAGTGCGTACATGTCGTTGACACACCTGTGTACACGCTCACGATATGCACGATTATGACAACGCCAACGCCCCGTAAGCCAGCTCTGGACCAGCAAAGAGTCTCCCTTGATCTCAATGCCAACTCCGTTCGACATAATATCAAATACAGCTTCCCGTTCATTGATGATCGCCAACCGTCTTGCTTGTTTCATGTTCTCCTCCTCCGTCGCCTCCTCGTTCCTTCCTGTTCCCCCCTTACATTCTCTCCCAACAACTCCTCCTGGTACATGTTTCCAATTTGTGCAGAAGTACTCGAATATCTTAGGCCTACCATACGTGCGTAAAAGTGCTTCCCATGTCTGCAGAAATGTGGCATATCCTGGTCGGAAGGTCTCCCACCATTCATCCCCATGAATCTGTATGTACGGGTACTGCCAAGTCCGCTGCCCAACACTATCCCCTCCAGCACGCAGCCGTTTGCCTTCAGAGGCGCGCCTACGATCTCCATGACAGCGGAGACATTCTGTGAGGGCCATGCGGTGCGCTTCCCAAGTCTTGTGTGTACAAAGCAGTGCCGTGCGAGAATCAACAAATGCACGTCTCGTGGTATCAGGATGTGGCTCAATCTTGCGTGCAACACGTCGGCCGTCGACGCCATCATTGTGCTGGGAGCCGCTCGAGACCCCATCCTCACAACTTACTCCTGAACCTGGGCCTCTCCACCGGGGAGGCCCAGGATTTGTGAAGTCAAAATTGCCATAAACCGTGCTGACCGAATGCGCGACACTCCAACTCTTCCACGCCACGATCTGGACGATGCTAGGAAATCCCAGCGAGCAGAAAGAAGCCCTCGCTGTGTCAAGCATGTCGGGCTTCCAGACCTCCCATCTTTGTCCCGCAGGCTTCCGTCGACAATGCATGGCCAGTAGGCATCTGCCCTCAAAGGTATGAAGCAATCGAACACCTTCAGGGTCCAGCGTACATGTATCCAGACCGTATGCTAATACACTCTGTACCAGGCTCTGATACCGTCGATACCGCTTACGAAGAGGGAGAGCACGACAACGATAATACTTAGCTTGCCCATAAAACGCGCGTCGTGCACACTCAACCCGAAATTGTATGTCTTCGTGCGTGCCCCCGTACTGCTGCGAGACGACCGTTCCCAACACATTCAGCTGAGAGACTGACTTGAATGGGACCTGCACCCCCTGGATATCAGCAAAGAAAGTAGTGGTATCGCGGTCGCCCACCACCATCGATTCAAGTGAATCTGACTTCCACTCTAGTTCCCATGTACGTAAAGCGTGAGTAAGTGTGTTGATCATCAGCTGCATCTGAGCCGATGTACTGGCCACGAGATATATGTTATCTGCCCATATCGCATGATTGTAAACATGTGCGCGCGTCATGTCGTGCATGTTGCTGTACGGGATCTCCACACCTATACGTTCGTTATCCCACCGCTCTATGACCTCCGCCCACATGGCCAACACCACCAAGTTAAAGCACAGCGGAGATTCGGTACCCCCCGTTCTGAGAGAGCGATCCCATCGTACCCCACCTAACTCCAGGCCCTCGAACGTGAGCGTGCCCGTCGTGTCAGTTAAGGGCTCGATCATAGCATATTGTAGCTGTACTGGTATGTTAAGCATGTGCATCGCGCGTGCCAAGGTAGTGAGCTTAACATGGTCGAAGGCTCGTGCTATATCACATGAACAGAAGAACGCTTTCCTATCTTTCCCCCATACGCTCGCATGCTGTGAGATGGCCTTAAGGGGTCCCGCTACTTCCCACGTCCTCCGATCCTGTGCGAATCCATACAAGCCCAATCGCCCCATGTACTGTTCAGCATGCCTCTCGATAAGGATAGTAACACAGGTGAGGTACCACTTTCCTAACGTGTTCTGTACAACTATATTGCGTGTTTGTGTGAGCGAATCTAGATTCACAAGCTTGGGCATCAGCGTGGTGAGTACCTCTCTCCAGCAATCAGGTGACCGACGATGACCATCAAAGATATCCCGAAACACATGGAAGATCTGGCGAACAGCTCGCCACGCCAAAGCCTTCAAGAGCTCCACGCTGACCCCATCAGGACCGCAGCTCTTGCCAGATCTCAATCGTGCACGTGCTTCGTTCACCACCCCCATCGTGAGCTGCATGCGCATGTCGTGCATCGTGCTGCTGCTGCTGTGTGCCCTAGCTGCTCGTGCACGTCGTCGTAAGTCAGATACCAGCTCGCTGTTCCTCATCCTCTCCTCTTCGCTCGTCATCGTGTTCAAGCTGTGCTGCTTCATCCCCTCCTCCACCCACCTCTTACGATCCTCCGTCATCTCCCCGTCGATCTTCAGAGACTTGGCATTCACTTTCTTGCTTTTGCGAGGGTTCGCGAAGGTATACTCGATCTCACTACGCCTATCTGCATTGACCAGGGGCCTCATAAGTTCCCTCAGGCGCTTTCTCTCATCACGATTCCCACGGGCTCCACGATACTGATGCTGAAGATCTGCTAGCTCTTTGGACTTAGCATGTGCACGATGCGCAGAGGAAGGCGGGTTGAGCAAAGGCAACGCATGCTGATGTAAAGACTTCGCGATCTCCTCAGGGCGTGTGGCCTCAATACCAATGTCCACCAACGCTCTGAAACAGAACTCCTCTCTGTGGGACTCGAATGCCCGGCGTGCCGTGACGTGTGGCCGAACAACCTTGTGTCGGTACATCTCCTGGGGTTCCCTTGGGGCCAACAGGGTTTTGATCACTGCATGATCGCTCAAACGTGCCACACGCCCGTCCTGCAACCAACTGCACGAGAGATCTTTTACTGTCCACTGCCTGGGCGCCAAGATGTAATCTAAGACCTTTGTGGGCTCGCTCTCACCAAAGTGCCAGTAGGTCGGGACCCGTGCTTCAAAAGTGTTGATCGCAGCCAGCTCCTCCTCCTCCAAGAACTCCTCAATCTGGTCCCTCATGCACACCTCCTTGGCCCTCCTGTCCTCCAAATCAATGGCCCCGTTCCGACCAAGTCCCCTCTCCCTCGATCTTCTGAGTCCTGGTCCCGTCACCCTCCTCCCATCTACCTCCAAGTCTGGCGTGAGCTCCACATTGGCATCACAAGCAAGCAACAAGCGAAAGTGGTGGCCATGGTTGGCCTGAGCCTGTCGATGCAGGCGGCGTACATCATGCAGTATCCGTCTGCATATCTCTGGAGCGTCTGGATGAGACGCATCAGCAAAATAAGCGCTAGTGAAGCTCTTTTCTTGCACAGCGCTCTGCGAACACACAAAGGAAGCTTCTGAAGAGAGAGCCGAAAAACTCGAAAAACCGTGATTTTTCTATTTTCATGCAAAGTCGGTTCCCTCAAGTCTTTCGATAGTAATACTGCAGCTACGGACCTGAGAATTTTACTGGCAGACGCGGCATAACCCACTACAGGTGAGAAAAATCTGGTTTCTTCAAATGAATTGTCAAATATCTTTCAAATCTTCGGAAAACCGACCCGAATGTGTCACGTTGTCTCTTTTGGTCGGATCGGCCAACTAGCTCCACCCCGCGCCGGAATTCCTCTAGCTCATCGATGCCAACCTCTACGAGGTACTGGGCGCCGGCGGTAAACCGTCAACCTTTCTGACCGCCGGGGACTCGTAGAGTTTCCTGACAATATATAATGTGGAACAAATTGCAGAGAACGAATATTTTTTCAGCCCAAGCGTTTCACACCTCTCGATGCAACGCCCCCGATGCTTCTCGATTGTCTTCTGTACGAGCTCTGTTGCTCTCCTACAGCTCGAGTAGCAGACCGAGTTCAGACCTCTGAATGCGACAGGGGGACGCGTCTGACGTGTCCAAATGGATTCCTGTGATTACCAGCCCTGTAGCCCCCATACAGCCCGAGGAAAGTGCAGAAAACCGACAGCACCTCCCAGGATAACTCGAACAATACAAAAAGTTTCGCGGACCTAGTTCGGGCAGCAGACGGAGTTCCGAGCTCTGGATTCGACATTCAGACGCGCCTGATGTCTTGAAATGTGACCACCAGCACTGCAGCCCCCCTGCAGCCCGAGTTAAGTGCAAAAAAACGACAGCGCCACTGAAGATGTCTCCAACAATACGGATAGGTTTGCGATTGTCGGGCAGCAGACCGAGTTGAGAGCTCTAAATTCAACAGACAAACGCGACTGATGATTCTGAATCAGTTTCTGTAAGCATCAGCTCTGTAGCTGTCCTATAGCTCGAGTTGAGTACAGAGAACTGAGAGCGTCTGTCAAGATGACTCGAATAATACGAATAGGTTTGCGGACCTAGCTCGGCCCGAGTTCAGACCTCTGGATGCAACAGACGAACGCGCCTGATCATTCTGAATCGATGAGGTGTGCTTACCAGCTCTGTAGCTGTCCTGTATCTCGAGTTAAGTTCAATATACCGACAGCGCGTATCGAGATGACTCGAAACGGCCGATCCCGCGTAGACGCTTTTTGGCAGTAAAAGGTACCCGATCGAGCTGAGATCAAGATGGCGAGCGGGAATAAGATCGAATAGCACTGGAAAAAAAAAAACTAGATTTCTAACGAATGGTTGGATTTCGAGAACAAAATTTTCAACCGACCAAAAGTCAGCAAAAGGTCCGTCGAGACTGGGCGCCGGCGGTAAACCGTCAACCTTTCTTACCGCTGGGGGACTCGTAGAGCTTCCTGACAATATATAATGTCGAAAAAAATTGCAGAGAACGAATACTTTTTCAGCCCAAGCGATTTCAGACCTTTGGATGTAACAGCCGAACGCCCCCCGATGCTTCTGGATTGTGTTCTGCACGAGCTCTGTAGCTCTCCTACAGCCCAAGTTACATGCGTTAATCGACAGCACCTCTCAAGATAACACAAACAAAACGAATAGTTTGGCAAACCCAGCTCGAGTATCAGACCGAGTTCAGACCTCTGAATGCGACAGGCCGACGTATGATGTCTCCGAATCGATTCCTGTGATTACCAGCCCTGCAGCCCCCATACAACCCGAGTTAAGTGCAGAAAGCCGACAGCATCTTTCAGGATGACTCGAACAGTTTCGCGGACCTAGTTCGGGCAGCAGACCGAGTTCCGAGCTCTGGATTCCACAGGCGGGCGCGCCTGATGTCTCCGAATCGATTGATGTCACCACCAGCACAGTAGCCCCCCTACAGCCCGTGTTAAGTGCAGAAAACCGACATCATTTGTCAAGATGACTCGAACAATACAAAAAGTTTCGCGATTCTGGATCGGGCAGCAGACCGAGTTCAAAGCTCTCGATTCAACAGACAAACGCGACTGATGATTCCGAACCGATTTCTGTGAGTATCAGCTCTGCAGCTGTCCTATACCTCGAGTTAAGTAGAGAAAACCGAGAGCGTCTGTCAAGATGACTCGAATAATACGAATAGGTTTGCGGACCTAGCTCGGCTAGCAGACCGAGTTCAGACCTCTGGATGCAACAGACGAACGCGCCTGATCATTCTGAATCGATAAGGTGTGCTTACCAGCTCTGTAGCTATCCTATATGTCGAGTTAAGTCCAATATACCGACATGGCGTATCGAGATGACTCGAAACGGCCGATCCCGCCGCAGTGCTTTTTGGCAGTAATAGGTACCCGATCGAGCTGAGATCAAGATGGCGAGCGCGAATAAGATCGACTATCACGGGAAAAAAACTAGAGCTCTAACGAATGGTTGAATTTCGAGAACGAAATTGTCAACCGACCAAGAGCCACCAAAGGTCCGTCGAGATTTTTCTTGCCAACTAGCTCTCCAGCGCCCCGGAATCACTCTTAAGCTTCCAGCAACAACTTGCTAAGGGAAGCTCTACGAGTTACTGGGCGCCAGCGGTAAACCGTTTACCTTCCTTACCGCCGGGGGACTCGTAGAGCTTCCTGACAATATACAATGTGGAGAAAAATGCAGAGAACTACTTTGTCAGCCCAAGCGATTTCAGACCTCTCGATGCACGCCCCCGATGCTTCTGGATTCTCTTCTTTGCGAGCTCTCTAGTTCTCCTACAGCCCGATACGTGCGTAAATCGACAGCACCTCTCAAGATGACTCTAACAAAACGAATAGTTTCACAACCCAGCTTGAGTATCAAGTTCAGACCTCTGAATGCAACAGGCGGACACGTCTGATGTCTGCGAATCGACTCCTGTGATTGCCAGCCCTGAAGCCAACCTAGAGCCGGAGTTAAGTGCAGAAAACCGACAGCACCTCTCAGGATGGCTCGAACAATACAATAGTTTCGCGGACCTAGTTCGGACAGCAGACCGAGTTCAGAGCTCTAGATTCGACAGGCAGACGCGCCTGATGTCTTCGGATCGATGCCTGTGCACCAGCACTGTAGCCCCCCCCCCCCGCAGCTCGAGTTGAGTGCAGAAAACCAAGAGCACTTCTTAAGATGACAACACGACGAACAGTTTTGCGATTCTAGATCGGGCAGCAAACCGAGTTCAGAGCTCTGATTCAACAGACAAATGCTACTGATAATTATGAATCAGCTTCTGTAAGTATCAGCTCTGTAGCTGCAATATAGCTCGAGTTAAATAAAGAAAACTGAGAGTGTCTGTCAAGATGACTTGAATAATACGAATAGGTTTGCGAACTTAGCTCGGCTAGCAGACCGAGCTCAGACTCTGGATTCAACAGGCGAACGCGCCAGATTATTATGTATCGATTAGCTGTGCTTACCAGCTCTGTAGCTGTCCTAAAGCTCGAGTTATGCTTAGAAAACCGTAATCGCGTGTCAAGATGACTCGAAACGGCCGATCCCGTCTGCCTGCTTTTTGGCAGTAAAAGGTACCCGATCGAGCTGAGATCGAGATGGCGAGCGGGAATGAGATCGAATATCAGGCGAAAAAAATACTAGAGCTCAAATGAATTGAGGAATTTCGAGAACAAAATTTTCAACCGAGCAATAATCACCAAAAGGTCTGTCGAGATTTTTCTTGCCAACTAGCTCTCCAGCGCCCTGTAACTGGGGCCGGCGGTAAACCGTCAACCTTTGTTACCGCCAGGGGACTCGTAGAGCTTCCTGGCAACATGTAATGTCGAAGAAAATTACACAGAAAAAAATGCAGCCGAAGCAATTTCAAACCTCTCGGATGCAACAGCCGAACGCCCCATGCTTCTCAATTGTCTTCTGTACGAGCTCTGTAGCCCTCCTACAGCCCGAGTTACGCGCGTAAATCGACAGCACGTCTCAAGATGACTTGTCTGATGTCTCTGAATCGATTCCTGTGATTACCAGCCCTGCAGCCCCCCCTACAGCCCGAGCTAAGTGCAGGAAACCCACAGCACCTCTCAGGATGACTCGAACAATACGAATAGTTTCGCGGACCTAGTTCGGGCAGCAGACAGAGTTCCGAGCTCTGGATTCGACAGGCGGACGCGCCTCATGTCTTCAAATCGATTCCTGTGACCACAGGCACTGTAGTCTCCCCTCCAGCCCGAGTTGAGTGCAGAGAACCGACAGCATCTCTCAAAATGACTCGAAGAGTACGAATAGTTTCGCGATTCTAGATCGGGCATCAAACCGAGTTCAGAGCTCTGGATTCAACAGACAACGGCCACTGATGATTCTAAATCAGATTCTGTACGTATCAGCTCTGTAGCTGTTCTGTAGCTCGAGTTAAGTACAGAAAACCGAGAGCGTCTGTCGAGATGACTCGAATAATACGAATAGGTTTGCGCACCTAGCTCAGCTAGCAGACCGAGTTCAGACGTTTGGGTTCAACAGGCGAACGCATCTGATCATTCTGAGTCGATTAGCTGTGCTTACCAGCTCTGTAGCTGTCCCGAAGCTCGAGTTATCTTGAGAAAACCGACACCGCGTATCAAGATGACTCGAAACGGCCGATCCCGCCGGAACGCTTTTTGGCAGTAAATGGTACCCGATCGAGTTGAGATCAAGATGGCGAGCGGGAATAAGATCGAATATCACGGGAAAAAATACTAGAGCTCTAACGAATTGTTGAATTTTGAGAACAAAATTTTCAACGGACCAAAAGTCACCAAAAGGTCCGTCGAGATTTTTCTTGCCAACTAGCTCTCCAGCGCCCCAGAATTACTCTTAAGCTTCCAGCAATAACTTGCTAAGGGAAGCTCTACGAGTTACTGGGCGCCGGCGGTAAACCGTCAACCTTCGTTACCGCCGGGGGACTCGTAGAGCTTCCTGACAACATAGTTTTTCAGCCGAAGCAATTTCATACCTCTCGGATGCAACAGCCGAACGCCCCAGATGCTTCTGGATTGTCTTCTGTACGAGCTCTGTAGCTCTTCTACAGCCCGAGTTACGCGCGTAAATCGACAGCACCTCTCAAGATGACTCGAACAATACCAATAGTTTGACAAATCTAGCTCGAGTATCAGACCGAGTTCAAACCTCTGCAGGGAACAGGCAGACGCGTCTGATGTCTCTGAATCGAATCATGTGATTACCAGCCCTGCAGCCCCCCTAGAGCCCGAGTTATGCAGCAAACCGATAGCACCTCAAAGGATGACTCAAACAATACGAACAGTTTCGCGGATCTAGTTCGGGCAGCAGACAGAGTTCGGAGCTCTGGATTCGGAAGGCGGACGCGCCTCATGTCTCCAAATCGATTCCAGTGATTACCAGCTATGCAGCCCCCCTACAGCCCGAGTTAAGTGCAGAGAGCCGACAGCATCTCTCAAGATGACTCTGACAATACGAATAGTTTCGCGATTCTAGATCGGCCAGCAGACCGAGTTCAGAGCTCTGAATTCAACAGACAACGGCCACTGATCATTCTGAATCAGATTCTGTACGTATCAGCTATGTAGCTGTCCTGTAGCTCGAGTTAAGTACAGAAAACGGAGAGCGTCTATCAAGATGACTCGAATAATACGAATAGGTTTGCGCACCTAGCTCGGCTAGCAGACCGAGTTCAGACCTCTGGGTTCAACAGGCGAACGCGCCTGATCATTCTGCATCGACTAGCTGCGCTCACCAGCTCTGTAGCTGTCCTGAAGCTCGAGTTATCTTGATAAAACCGACAGCGCGTATCAAGATGACTCGAAACGGCCGATCCCGCCTGCCTGCTTTTTGACAGTAAGAGGTACCCGATCGAGCTGAGATTAAGATGGCGAGCGGGAATAAGATCGAATATCACGGGAAAAAACTAGAGCTCAAACGAATGTTCGAATTTCGAGAACAAAATTTTCAACCGACCAAAAGTCATCAAAAGGTCCGTCGAGATTTTACTTGCCAACTAGCTCTCCAGCGCCCCGGAATTTCTTTTAAGCTTCAGCAACAACTTGCTAAGGGAAGCTCTACGAGTAACTTGGGATCCGGCGGTAAACCGTCAACCAGGTTATCGCAGGGACCCTCGTAAGCTCTACGAGCTACTTGGTAGCGTCCAAAACCCGGAGAGCAAAGAGGGCACAAACCAGGAAGCCTTCCAGGCAAGGCCACAGAAGCTGTAGGGAATTTCTTCTGGGCACTGGGGGCCCCCCTGCAGCGCTTCTGAAAAGCTGCCAGGAACGCTTCCACGCGTGCCTGCACGTGTGTAGGCACCCTTTCTCGCTTGCCGGAATCTTTCCCAGACCCGCTGCCGGGACGCGCGAGTTGCTGCGAGAATCGTGGAGCGGCGGAGATGGGCTGCTTGCGGGGACCACCACCGTCCGGCTTCCTAGCTCTCCAGCGCCCCGGAATTACTCTTAAGCTTCCAGCACCAACTTGCTCAGGGAAGCTCTACGAGTTACTGGGAACCGGCGGTAAACCGTCAACCTGGCTACCGCCGAGAACCTCGTAGAGCTCTTTTCATGCACGGCGATCGTCGGAGCACATGGAGAAAGCTTCTGGAACGCGACAGAAACAAACTCGAGAAAATACGTTTTTTATTTATCCAACGTCGGTTCCTGCAAGTCTTTTGATAATAATATTGCAGCTACGGACCTGAAAATTTTACTGGCAGACGCGGCATAACCCACTACACGTGAGAGAAATACCGGTTCTCAAAATGAATTGTCAAATATCTTTCGAATATTAACAAAACCGACCCAAAGTCATCACATTGTCTCTTTTGGTCGGATCGGCCAACTAGCTCCACCCCGCGCCGGAACTGGGCGCCGGCGGTAAACCGTCAACCTTGGTTTTTTTTTGCGTCTTTGCTGGGACCATCTTGGCCACTAAGGCCAGGTCCAACGAAGTCTCAGGCGAAGCGAAGCCTGTAAAATGTCAAGCAAGCAGTCCGCTCCAATAGAGAAACAGAAACATGCATGACCAAAGACGTTCGCACAACCTGTAGGAGAACATCGCAGATGCGCTCCGCCGCTGATAACATTGTATCAGGAATCAGACCTAGGTCCGTAAGGGCAGTATACACCCAACCCTACAACAGTGAGAACACTGAAGAGGCAAAACTAAAACTACGACAAGAGAGCCAGGGGACCTGGCCAAAAGCTGAACATGCACACGCAGAATTATTAGAGCTCAAACAAATGAATATGCATCAACAACAGGCGAAGCTCTTATTCGACACGCGTGCATGCAAGAACACACAAGCATGAAGAAAGCAACGCAAACACAAGTCACAAAAGTACAAACTCAAAGTATGTGTGAAGAACCCGTTGAAAATCACAATCAGAAAGACTATGCACTGAATAAGGATACACTGAATGACCACACGAGGCAATCACAATCAACAACAAGAGACCACGCGAGGCAATCACAATCAACAATCCAATACAATTCAGCGTACGATACACAGAGAGGTAATGTATGCAGACAATGCCATCTCATCTGAATCCAGCCAAAATTTGCTGAACCTGTTACTCCAGAATATCTGTCCGTGCATCTGATTCTCCCACCATCCCACCATCCAGAATATCTGTCCGTGCATCTGTTTCCCCAGAATATCTGTCCGACCTCTGTCGTACGACGTTATGTCAACAACAATCCAGCACACAAGAAACAGCCACAATAACAATAAGAAGAATAACTCGTACAATATACAGAGAGGTAATGTATGCAGACACACAAAGACAGCAGTACAGCACACAAGAAACTATCTCAATACCACGAAGAAGAATTCAGCGTACAATACCCGTCCTCATCCATATCCTCGTCCTAGTCCTCGTCCTTGTCCAGCCAAAATTTGCTTAACCTGTTTCTCCAGAATATCTGTCCGTGCATCTGATTCTCCCATGCGCTCCGTATGCAACTTAAGTGTGTCATCAACTCTTTTGATGTCAGTCTTCGTCGATTGAACAACATGGATGAGATCCTCATGTGCATCCTCCGTTTTCCAAACATGCTTCATCATCATCTGATTAAAAGGATCCTTCTCCTGCGCTATCATCACTTTCCTCTCCTCCTCAATCTCTGGGCCACGTGCACGTTTAGATCGAATCTCACCATCTCCCGTCATCGCGGCATCCGCCGCTGCAGCAACGTGAGTCCTATCCTCAAGAAAATTATCGTCCAGTCCGTTAGTGCAACTGCAACTCGTAGTTTTCTTCCTCGGCCTCCTCGATATGGGTCTCAGCCTCGCTTGAGAGGGTATCTCATAAGAAACCACTGAAGACCGATCATCAAACTGGACTCGCCTAGATGACAAGCTCTCATGATCAACATCCAGATCAGCCTTTAGGGTCTGCCCGACAGGCTCCCCAAGGACAGCATCCTGCCCCGACTTGCACGTCATAATTTTCTTCCTCAGCCTCCTCCGCTGCCGCCGGGGCCCGGCCGAACCGGCGGCAGCGGGATCAGGGGCGCCCTGCGCCGGACCAACGCCACACCGCGTCGCCGCCATGACCGAGGCCACGGCAGCCGCGGCGGCTGCGACAGTCCTGCGCGGGGCACCTGCCTGAACAGCAGCGCGGACCGCTGCCTCCACAAGAGAAGCAGCCAACGCGGCGCCGCCGTCATCCCTCATAGTGAGAGCACCGTGTACAGTATGAGGAACCAAAGACTCCTGACTGCACAATGGCTTGAGCCGAAATGGCTTGAGCCAAAATGGCTTGAGCCGAAATGGCTTGAGCCAAAATGGCTACGACAGCTCGTACAGCTTTCTAGCTCGACTTAAGTTGAGGAAACCGACAGCACCTACCAACATTCCGACTTATAGTAAATATTGTTTCACCTCTGAATGCGACAGGCGGACGCTGTCTGCGAATCGACTCCTGTCATTACCAGCCCTGCAGCCCCCCTACAGCCCGAGTTAAGTGCAGAAAACCGACAGCACCTCTCAGAATGACTCGAACCATACAAAAGTTTTGCGGACCTAGTTCGGGCAGCAGACCGAGTTCCGAGCTCTGGATTCGACAGGCGGACGCGCCTGATCTCTTCAAATCGATTCCAATGACAACAAGCACTGTAGCCGCCCCCAGCGAGAGTTGAGTGAAGAAAACCGAGAGCACTTCTTCTCAAGATGACTCGACCAATACGAATAGTTTCGCGATTCTAGATCGGGCAGCAGACCGAGTTCAGAGCTCTGGATTCGACAGACAAACGCAACTGATGATTCTGAATCGGTTTCTGTAAATATCAGCTCTGTAGCTGTCCTACAGCTCGAGCTAAGTACAGAAAACTGAGAGTTGCTGTCAAGATGACTCGAATAATACGAATAGGTTTGCGGACCTAGCTCGGCTAACAGACCGAGTTCAGACCTCTCGATTCAAGAGGCGAACGCGCCTAATCATTCTACATCGATTAGCTGTGCTTACCAGCTCTGTAGCTGTCCCAAAGCTCGAGCTATGTTCAGAAATGCGTTTCAAGATGACTCGAAACGGCCGATCCCGACACAGTGCTTTTCGATAGTAATATTCACCCCATCGAGCTGAGATCAAGATGGCGAGCGGGAACAAGATCGAATATCACGGGAAAAAATACTAGAGCTCCAACCAATGGTCAAATTTCGAGAACAAAATTTTCAACCGACCAAAAGTCACCAAACTGGGCGCCGGGGTAAACCGTCGACCTTTGTTTTTTTGTTGCGTCTTTGCTGGGACCGTCTTGGCCACTGAGGCCAGGTCCAACAAAGTCTCAGGCAAAACAGAGCCTCTTATTCATCACGCAAGCAGTCAGCTCTTATACCACACAGCGAAGCTGAAGGAATAAAGAGAATCACAAGCCGCAATGACACATCAAACGCAAAGTACACACAGAAAAACGAGGAAGCCAGTGCGCAGCGAAGCTGCAGGAATATACAAGACACGGAAAAGAAGAAACAATGTGTGTCAAATCACTGCGAATGATCAAAGAAGGTCTGCACAACCTGTGGGAGCACCTCGCATATGCGCTCCGCCGCCGATAGCTCCGTATCTGTAACAGTGGCGCTCGGTGGTAGACACCAAGCCGCAAGATACATATCCTTGAAAATGGTGTCGGTCCGCGAGAAGATATACTTGTTTCGCAGACCAATCTGTATCCATGCACCACAGGCACTTCCAGACCAATCTGTTTCCGCAGACAATCAACCTTTGTTTTTTGCGTCTTTGCTGGGACCGTCTTGGCCACTAAGGCCAGGTCCAACAAAGTATCAGGCGAAACAGAGCCTCTTATTTATCACGCAAGCAGTCAGCTCTTATACCACACAGCGAAGCTGAAGGAATAAAGAGAAACGCATGCCGCAATGACACAATCAAACGCAAAGCACACAAAGATAAAACGAATGAGTCAGTGAACAGCGGGGCTGTTGGAATAAACAAGAACACAGATAAAGAAGAAACAATGTGTGACTTATCCCTGCGAATGATCAAAGAAGGTCTGCACTACCTGTGTGAGCACATCGCATACGCGCTCCGCCGCTGATAGTTCCGTAACTGTAACAGTGACTTCCTCACAACATATAATGTCGGAAAAAATACACAGAAAAAAAACAGCCCAAGCAATTTCAGACCTCTCGGATGCAATAGCCGAACGCCCCCGATGCGTCTGAATTCTCTTCTGTACGAGCTCTGCAGCTCTCTTACAGCCCGAGTTACGTGCGTAAATCAACAGCACCTCTCAAGATGACTCGAACAATACGAATAGTTTTGCAAACCTAGCTCGAGTATCAGACCCAGTTCAGACCTCTGCATGCGACAGGTGGACGCGGCTAATGTCTCTGAATCGATTGTGATTACAAGCCCAACAGCCCCCCTACAGCCCGAGTTACTGGGCGCCGGCGGTAAACCGTCAACCTTAGTTACCGCCGGGAGACTCGTAGAGCTTCCTAGCTCGACTTAAGTTGAGAAAACCGACAGCACCTACCAACATTCCGACTCATAGTGAATATAGTTTGACCTCTGAATGCGACAGGCGGACGCGTCTGATGTCTGCGAATCCACTCCTGTCATTACCAGGCCTGCATCCCCCGACAGCCCGACTTAAGTGCAGAAAACCGACAGCACCTCTCAGGATGACTCGAACAATACATTAGTTTCGCAGACCTAATTCGGGCAGCAGACGTTCTGAGCTCTGGATTCGACAGGCGGACGCGCCTGATGTCTTCAAATCGATTCCTCTGATTACCAGCCCTGTAGCCCCCCTCAGCGCGAGTTGAGTAAAGAAAACCGAGAGCACTTCTTCTCAAGATGACTCGACCAATACGAATAGTTCGCGATTCTAGGTCGGGCAGCACACCGAGTTCAGAGCTCTGGATTCGACAGACAGACGCTAATGATCCTGAAGCATTTCCTGTAAATATTAGCTTTGTAGCTGTCCTACAGCTCGAGTTAAGACACGGAAAACCGAGTGTTCTTGTCAATATGACTCGAATAATACGAATAAGTTTGCGGACCTAGCTCGGCTAACAGACCGAGTTCAGACATCTGGATTCAACAGGCGAACGCGCCTAATCATTCTACATCGATTAGCCGTGCTTACCAGCTCTGTGGCTGTCCTGAAGCTCGAGTCATGTTCAGAAAACCGTCAGCGCGTATCAAGATGACTCAAAACGGCCGATCCCGCCTCCGAGCTTTTCGATAGTAATATTCACCCGATCGAGCTGAGATCAAGATGGCGAGCGGGAATAAAATCAAATATCACGGGAAAATATACTAGAGCTCTAACGAACTCTTGAATTTCGAGAACTAAATTTTCAACCGAGCAAAAGTCACCAAAAGTTCCGTCGACATTTTTCTTGCCAACTAGCTCTCCAGCGCGCCGGAATTACTCTTAGCTTCCAGCAATAACTTGCCAAGGGAAGCTCTACGAGTTCAGTGCAGGGAACCAACAGCACCTCTCAGGATAACTCGAACAACACAAATAGTTTCGCGGACCTAGTTCGAGCAGCAGACAGAGTTCGGAGCTCTGGATGTCTCCAAATCGATTCCAGTGGTTACCAGCCCTGCAGCCCCCCAACAGCCCGATTCAAGTGCAGAGAACCGACAGCATCTCTCAAGATCACTCGAACAATACGACTTGGTAGCGTCCAAGACCCGGAGAGCGAAGAGACCTTCGAGAACGGGAACTCTTTTCTGGAGTGTCCTGGGGGCCCTCCTGCAGCGCTGCTCGAGCGCTGCCAGAAACGCTTCTATGCGTTCCTGCACGCGCGCGGGCACGCGTGCAAGCTTGCCGGAAGCTCTCCCGGACACGTTGCCGGCTCGCTGGAGTTTCTGCGGGGAACGTGGAGCGCCGTGGAGGAGCTCCCGGCGGGCACCCGGCGGGCACCACCACCGTCCGGCTTCTAATCTTAAACCCTGTAGCTCTCAGCGAGCTCTGCGGGAAATAGTTTCGCGATTCTAAATCGTGCAGCAGACCAAGTTCAGAGTTGGATTCAACAGAGAACGGCCACTGATCAATCTAAATCAGAGTCTGTACGTATCAGCTCTCTAGCTGTCCTGTAGCTCGAAATAAGTACAAAAAACGAGAGCGTCTGTCAAGATGACTCGAACTGGGAACCGGCGGTAAACCGTCAACCAGGTTACCGCCGGGACCTCGTAGAGCTCTGCATAGACCAGGTCGGTTCCGAGATAACAGCAGAGAAAAGCTTCTGTATACTAGCTTCAAACATAAAGACATGTTTTTCGGTCGTACAGAATGGTGTTTTCCCTAATCTTTTAATCGAAATAGTGCAGCTAGGGCCCTAAAAATTGCACCATAGAAAGCGTCACGATTCACTGCATAGAATAAAAATTCAAATTTGCAAAACGAATTTTAAAATCGCTCGCCATCTTCGAAAAAACCGACCCCAGGTCATCACATTGTCCGCCCGGACCGGGTTGGCGAACTGGCGCCGGCGGTGAACCGTCAACCTGGTCACCGCCGGGAACCTCGAAGAGCTCCTCTCACTAGTAGTGCGAGAATCGACACAGAATCAAAAAATTAAGATTTTTCGAAAATCTTGAAATTCGATTTTTTCAATGTTCATATTCGCTCAGTTCCCGGAAGTCAACTCATGCAAAAATGCATCGGGAGAGCTGAGCTGCTGTCAGAGAGGAGTTCATATGCCAATGCTCGGCGTGAAAATCTGCTTTTTCAAAATAAATGGTCAAATATCTTTCACACCCAAAAGTTGTCACATTGTCCGCCTCGGCCGGCTGGGCCAACTAGCTCCACCCCGCGCCGGAATTCCTCTAGCTCATCGATGCCGAAGAGCGAGGTACTAGCTGCATCCCGCGCCGGAATTCCTTAGATCATCGATGCCGAAGAGCTCTATTAGGTATAATACTGGGTGCCGGGGGTAAACCGTCAACCTTGGTTAGCCGGGAGACTCTTAGAGCTTCCTGGCTCAACTTAAATTGAGAAAACCGACAGCACCTACCAACATTCCGACTTATAGTGAATATTTGTTTGACCTCTAAATGCGACAGGCGGACGCGTCTGATGTCTGCGAATCGAATTCTGTCATTACCAGCCTGCAGCCCGCCTACAGCCCGAGTCATATGCAGGAAACCGACAGCACATCTCAGGATGACTCGAACAATACAGTTTCGCAGACCTAAATTTAGCAGACCGAGTTCGAAACTCTCGATTCGACAGACGGACGCGCCTGATGTCTTCACATCGATTCTTGTGACAACCAGCACTGTAGCCCCCCTTAGCGCGAGTTGAGTGCAGAAGGCCGACAGCACTTCTCAAGGACAGAAAAACGCAACTGATAATTCAAAATGAGTTTCTGTAAATATCAGATCTGTAGCTGTCCTACAGCTCGAGTTAAGTACAGAAAACCGAGAGTTCCTGTCAAGATGGCTGGAATAATCCGAATAGGTTTGGGGACCTAGCTCGATTGGATTCAACAGGCAAACGCGCCGAATCAGTCTACATGGATTCGCTGTGCTTATCAGCTCTGTAGCTGTCCTGAAGCGCGAGTTATGTTCAGAAAAACATCAGCGCGTATGAAGGTGACTGCCGATCCCGCCACAGTGCTTTGCGATAGTAATACTCACCTGATCTAGCTGAGATCAAGATGACGAGCGAGGATAAGATCGAATATCACGGGAAAAAATACTAGAGCTCAAAGGAATTCTCAAATTTTGAGAACGCAAAAGTTATGAAAAGTTTAGTGAAGATTTTTCAAGCCAACTAGCACGCGAGCGTTTTCAAATTACTCTTAAGTTTCGCCGCTCTCAGGGAAGCTCTACGAGTGACGAACTGGGTAGCGTCTGAATTCCGAGAAACCCGTTGAAAACGGGTAATTTTTCCTGAGGTGTTCTGGGAAGCTCTCCTACCAGCTCTTTAGCTGTCCTAAAGCTCGAGTTATCTGGAGAACACCGACAATCTGTATCAAGATGACTCGAAATGGCTGATCGCGCCCGTCTGCTTGTAGTAGAGATCAAGATGGCGAAGAAAATAAGATCGAATACTATGGCAAAAAAAACTAGAGCTCCTACGAATGATTGAATTTCGAGCACAAAATTTTCAACCGACTAAAAGTCAGCAAAAGTTCTGTCGATATTTTTCTTCCTAGCTCTCCAGCGCCCCGGCTTCCAGCAAGAGCTTGCTGAGGGAAGCTCAACGAGTTAATTCTGTCGAGATTTTCTTGCCAACTAGATCCTCAGCGCGCCGAAATTACTCTCAAGCTTCAACAACCAGCTTAGGAAAGCTTCACGACTCATTGCTCTAGCTCATCGATGCCGAACAGCTCTACAAGATACATGGTGGCGTTCAAAACCCGGAGAGCAAAGGGCACAAACTTGGTAGCATCCAAAACCCGGAGAGCAAAGAGGACGACGACTGGAAAACCTTTCTGGCAAGCCCACGGAAACTCTTGTGAAGCTCGTTCTGGGGCTGTGGGGACTCCCCTGCAGCGTCTCTGAAGCGCTGGCAGGAACGCCCCCACGCGTCCCTGCACGCGCGCAGGCGCGCGTGGACGCTTGCCGGAAGCTATCCCAGAGCAGCTGCCGGGTCAGGCGGGCCGCTGCGGGGATCGTGGAGCAGCGGAACTGGGCGACTGGCGGGAACCCTCTAGCTCTCAGGGGGCCCCCCGGGAACATGAGAAAGCTACTCTGGCGAGCCCTCAAACGCTCTCCTATCCCTTTCTGGCGCTCTGGGGGGTTCCCCTACAGTGCTGCTGAAGCCCTTCCAGCATCGGCTCCACGCGTGCCTGCAAGCGTGTAAGCACGCTTGGAAGCTTGCCGGAAGCTCTCCCGGACACGTCGCCGGGCCGAGCGAGGCGCTGCGGGGAACGTGGACCGCCGCGGAGGAGCTCCTGGCGGGCACAACCACCGTCCAGCTTCTAATTATAAACCCTCTAGCTCTCAGCGAGCTCTCCGAGAATAACTTGTAGAGCTTCCCTTCGCTAGTTGCTGGAAGCTTAAGAGAAATTCCGGCGCGCTGGAGAGCTAGTTGGCAAGAAAAATCTCGACTGACCTTTTGCTGACTTTTGGTAGGTTGAAAATTTTATTCTCGAAATTCAACAATTCGTTTGAGCTCTAGTATTTGTTCTGACCATATTCGATCTATTTCCCGCTCGCCATCTTGTTCTCAGCTCGGTCGGGTAGATATTACTGCAAAAAAGCATCGCGGCGGGATCGGCTGTTTCGAGTCATCTTGATACGCGTTGTCGGTATTTTGTATTTAACTCGAGCTGTAGGGCAGCTACAGAGCTGATTCTCACAGGAATCGATTGGGAATGATCAGGCGCGTTCGTCTGTTCCATCTAGAGGTCTGAACTCGGTTTGCTGCCCGAGCTAGGATCGCGAAATTCGTGTTTTTGAGTCATCTCCAGAGGTGCTGACAGTTTTCCGCACTTAACTCGGGCTATGGGGGGGCTCAGGGCGTGTACCCACAGGAATCGATTTGGAGACATCAGGCGCGTCCGCCTGCCCAATCCAGAGCTCGCAACTCGGTGTGCTGCCCGAGCTAGGTTTGTAAAACTATTCGAAGTTGTCGAGCCATCTTGGGTGGTGCTGTCCGATTTCTGCACTTAACTCGAGCTGTCAGGGGGCTGCAGGGCTGGTCGTCACTGGAATCGATTCGGAGACATCATTCGCGTCCATCTGTCGCATTCAGAAGTCTGAACGGCCTTCTGCCCGAGCTAGGTCCGCAGAACTATTGTATTGTTCGAGGAATCGATTCGGAGACATCAGACGCGTCCGCCTGTCGCATTCAGAGGTCTGAACTGAACTATATGTTTTCTTCGAGTCATCTTGGGAGGTGCCGTCGATTTTCGCACGTAACTCGGGCTGTAAGAGAGCTACGGAGCTTCTGTGCACAGAAAACGATCCAGAAGCATAGGGGCGTTTGGCTGTTGCATCAAGAGATTTGAAATGGTTTAGGCTAAAAAACTATTCGTTCTCTGCATTTTTTTCGACATTATATCTGCTCAGGAAGCTCTACGAGTCTCCCGGCGGTAACCAAGGTTGACGGTTCACCGCCGGCGTCCAGTTTTTTCGCAAAACCATTCAAAAGTTATCACTTGTTTCTCTGGCTGGGTCGGCCTACTAGCTCCACACCGCGCCGGAATTCCTCTAGCTCATCGATGCGGAAGAGCTCTACGAGGTACTAGATCCGCCCGGCGCCGGAATTCATCTAGCTCATCGATGACGAAGAGATGCATGGTATTTTCAACCGACCAAAAGTCAGCAAACGGTCCAAGATTTTTCGTGCCAACTAGCTCTCCAGCGCCAGAATACTCTTCAGCAACTAGCTGAAGGAAGCTCCACAAGTCAATCGTACCACTTGGTAGCGTGCAAAACCTGGACAGCGAAGAGAACACACACCGAAAAGCTTTCCTGGCAAGCCCACGAAAGCTCTATTAAAATTTTTCTGGGGCTCTGGGGGGCTCCCTGGCAGCGCTTCCGAAGCGCTGTCAAGAATGCTTCCACGCGTGCCTGCACGCGCGCAGGCACGCGTTAGCGCTTGCCGGAAGCTCTCCCGGACCCGCTGCGAGGTTTTAGATGACGTCCCGGGGATCGCAGACAGGCGTAGATGGGCTGCGGCACCACCACCGTCCAGCTTCTAATCTAAAACCTTTTAGCTCTCAAACCAAGCCAAAGTTGTCGAATTGTCCGCCCGGGCTGGGTCGGCCAACTAGCTCCACCCGCGCCGACTTGGTAGCGTCCAAAACCCGAAGAACAAAGGGCAAACAAACTGGGCGCCGGCGGTAAACCGTCAACCTTTCTTACCGCCGGGGGACTCGTAGAGCTTCCTGACAGCATATAGAGTGGGAAATAATCCAGAGAACGACTAGTTTCCATGACTCTAACAAAAAAAACAAACAGTTTCGCAATCCAGTTCGAGTATCAGACCGAGTTCAGACCTCGCAATGCGACAGGCGGACGCGTCTGATGTCTGCGAATCGACTCATGCGATTACCAGCCCTGCAGCCCCCCGACAGCCCGAGTTAAGTGCAGAAAACCGAGAGCATCTCTCAAGAATGACTCGAATAATACAATATTTTCGCGAATCTGTTTCGAGCAGCAAATCAAGTTCTGAGCTTTCGAATCGTCCGACGAACGCGTCTGATGCGTGCAAATCGATTTCGATGACCCGCAGCACTGTAGCCCTCCCCCAGCACGAGTTCAGTGCAGAAAATTGAGAGCACGTTGCACGATGATTCGGAGAATACGAATAGTTTCGCGAAGCTAGCTCGGGCAGCAGGCCGAGTTCAGAGCTCTCGATACAACAGACAAACGCGCCGGATGATTCCCATTTATGTGACTATAGGCTCTGTTACTGCCCTAAAGCTCGAGTTAAGTACAGGAAACCGAGAGCGTTTGTCAAGATGACTCGAATAATACGAATAGGTTTGCGGACCTAGCCCAGCTAGCAGACCGAGTTTAGACCTATGGATTTAACAGGCGAACGCGCCTGACGATTCTGAGTGCGATAGGTGTGCTTACCAGCACTGTAGCTGCCCTAGACCTCGAGTCAAGCAGAAAATACCGACAACGCGTATCAAGTTGACTCGAATAATACGAATAGGTTTGTGGACCTAGCTCGGCTAGCAAACCGAGTTCAGACCTCTGGATTTAACAGGCGAACGCGCCTGATGATTCTGAGTGCGATAGGTGTGCTTACCAGCACTGTAGCTGCCCTACAGCTCGAGTTAAGTAGAAAATACCGACAACGCGTATCAAGTTGACTCGAATAATACGAATAGGTTTGCGGACCTAGCTCGGGTAGCAGACCGAGTTCAGACCTCTGGATTCAACAGGCGAACGCGCCTGATGATTCTGAGTGCGATAGCTGTGCTTACATGCACTGTAGCTGCCCTACAGCTCGAGTTGAGTTGAAAATACCGACAGCCCGTAGCAAGATGACTCGAAACGGCCGTTCCCGCCACCGTGCTTTTTGGCCTTCAAAGTTACCCGATCGAGCTGAGATCAAGATGGCGAGCGCGAATAAGATCGAATATCACGGGAAAAAAGACTAGAGCTCTAACGAATGGTCAAATTCCGAGAACGAAATTTTCAACCGAGCAAAAGTCACCAAAAGTTCCGTCGAGATTTTTCTTGCCACTGGGCGCCGGCGGTAAACCGTCAACCTTTCTTACCGCCGGGGGACTCGTAGAGCTTCCTGACAATATATAATGTGGACAAGAAACCCAAAGAACAAATATTTTTTCGGCCCAAGCGATTTCAGACCTCTCAAGATGACTGTAATTAAAAAACAAACAGTTTCGCAACCCAGTTCGAGCATCGAACCGACTTCAGACCTCTGAATGCGACAGGCGGGCGCGTCTGATGTCTGCGTATCCACTCATGTGATTCCCAGCCCTGCAGTTCCCCCTACAGCCCGAGTTAAGTGCGGAAAACCGACAATATCGACTGGAATAATATAATAGTATCGCGGACCTAGTTCGCAAACCGAGTTCCGCGCTCTGGTATCGACCAACAGACGCGCCTGATGTGTGCGAACCGATATCTGTGTCCCGCAGCACTGTAGCGCTCCCCCAGCACGAGTTGAGAGCAGATAATTAAGAGCTCTTCTCAAGATGAGTTGGACAATACGAATAATTTCGCGAACCTAGCTCAAGCAGCAGGCCGAGTTCAGAGCTCTCGATTCGACAGACGAACGCGCCTGCTCGTTTCCAATCGATTTCTGTCACTATCAACTCTGCAGCTGCCCTACAGCTCGAGTTGAATACAAAATACCGAGAGCGTCTGTCAAGATGACTCGGATGATACGAATAGGTCTGCGGACCTAGCTCGGGTAGCAGACCGAGTTCAGACCTCTGGATTCAACAGGCGAACGCGCCTCATAATTCTGGATGCGATAGGTGTGCTTGCCAGCTTTGTAGCTGCCCTACAGCTCGAGTTAAGTACAAAATACCGAGAGCGCCTGTCAAGATGACTCGAATATTACGAATAGGTTTGCGGACCTAGCTCGGGTAGCAGACCGAGTTCAGACCTCTGGATTCAACAGGCGAACGCGCCTGATCATTCTGAGAGCGATACGTGTACTTACCAACACTGTAGCTGCCCTACAGCTCGAGTTAAGTTGAAAATACCGACAGCGCGTATCAAGATGACTCGAAACGGCCGTTCCCGCCCCCCTGCTTTTTGGCCTTCAAAGTTACCCGATCGAGCTGAGATCAAGATGGCGAGCGGGAATAAGATCGAATATCATGGGAAAAAATACTAGAGCTCTAACGAATGGTCAAATTTCGAGAACAAAATTTTCAACCGACCAAAAGTCAGCAAAAGGTCCGTCGAGATTTTCGTTGCCAACTAGCTCTCCAGCTCCCCGGAACTGGGCGCCGGCGGTAAACCGTCAACCTTTGTTACCGCCGGGGGACTCGTAGAGCTTCCTGACAACACATAATGTCAAAAAAAATTGCAGAGAACGAATAATTTTTCAGCCCAACTCAAGTATCAGACCGAGTTCGGACCTCTGAATGCGACAGACAGACGCGTTTCATGTCTCCGAATCGATTCATGTGATTAACCGCCCTGCAGCCCCCCTGCAGCCCGAGTTAGGTGCAGAACGGCGACAGTAGCTGTCAAGATGACTGGAAGAATACGAACAGTTTCGTGAGTCTGGATCGCGCAGCAGACCGAGTTCAGAGCTCTGGATTCAACAGGCGAACGCGCCTGATTATTCTGAGTGTGATAGGTGTGCTCACCAGCACTGTAGCTGGCCTGCAGCTCGAGTTAAGTAGAAAATACCGACAACGCGTATCAAGTTGACTCGAATAATACGAATAGGTTTGCGGACCTAGCTCGGCTTGCAGACCGAGTTCAGACCTATGGATTCAACAGGCGAGCGCGCCAGATGATTCTGCATGCGATGGGTGTGCCCACCAGCACTGTAGCTGCCCTACAGCTCGAGTTAAGTTGAAAATACCGACAACGCGTTCAAGTTGACTCGAATAATACGAATAGGTTTGCGGACCTAGCTCGGCTAGCAGACCGAGTTCAGGCCTCTGGGTTCAACAGGCGAACGCGCCTGATCATTCTGCATGCATTAGCTGTGCTTACCAGCTCTGTAGCTGCCCTAGAGCTCGAGTTATGTTCGAAAAACCGACAGCGCGTATCAAGATGACTCGAAACGGCCGTTCCCGCCTGCCTGCTTTTTGGCCTTCAAAGTTACCCGATCGAGCTGAGATCAAGATGGCGAGCGGGAATAAGATCGAATATCATGGGAAAAAATACTAGAGCTCTAACGAATGGTCAAATTTCGAGAACGAATTTTCAACCGACCAAAAGTCAGCAAAAGGTCCGTCGAGATTTTTCAAAGCTGGGGGCGCCGGCGGTAAACCGTCAACCTTTGTTACCGCCGGGGGACTCGTAGAGCTTCCTGACAACATATACTGTCGAAAAATTGCAGAGAACGAATAGTTTTTGAGCCGAACTCGAGTATCAGACTGAGTTCAGACCTCTGAATGCGACAGACGGGCGCGTCTGATGTCTCCGAATCGATCCCATTGATTACCCGCCCTGTAGCCTCCCTACAGCCCGAATTAAGTGCAGAACGCCGACAGTAGCTCTCAAGATGACTGGAAGAATACGAACAGTTTCGTGATTCTGGATCGCGCAGCAGACCGAGTTCAGAGCTCTCGATTCAACAGCCGAAAGCGCCTGATGATTCTGAGTGCGGTAGGTGTGCTTACCAGCACTGTAGCTGCCCTAAAGCTCGAGTTAAATAGAAAATACCGACAACGCGTATCAAGTTGACTCGAATAATACGAATAGGTTTGCGGACCTAGCTCGGCTAGCAGACCGAGTTCAGACCTCTGGATTCAACAGGCGAACGCGCCTGATATTCTGAGTGCGATACGCGTGCTTACCAGCACTGTAGCTGCCCTACAGCTCGAGTTAAGTAGAAAATACCGACAACGCGTATCAAGTTGACTCGACTAATAGCTGAATAGGTTTGCGGACGGACCTAGCTCGGCTAGCAGACCGAGTTCAGACCTCTGGATTCAACAGGCGAACGCGCCTGATCATTCTGAGTGCGATAGCTGTGCTTACCAGCACTGTAGCTGCCCTACAGCTCGAGTTAAGTAGAAAATACCGACAACGCGTAATCAAGATGACTCGAAACGGCCGTTCCCGCCACTGTGCTTTTTGGCCTTCAAAGTTACCCGATCGAGCTGAGATCAAGATGGCGAGCGGGAATAAGATCGAATATCACGGGAAAAAATACTAGAGCTCTAACGAATGTCAAATTTCGAGAACAAAATTTTCAACCGACCAAAAGTCACAAAAGGTCCGTCGAGATTTTTCTTGCCAACTAGCTCTCCAGCGCGCCCGGAACTGGCGCCGGCGGTGAACCGTCAACCTGGTCACCGCCGGGAACCTCGTAGAGCTCCTTGCACGCGTAAGAGAGCTCAGGATCGTAGCGAAGAGCTTATGGGAGCTTTTCTAGAAAAACATAAAATTGAGATTTTTCGGAGTCAACATGAAGTCGGTTCCCGGAAGTCAACTGATACTAAAACTGCCTCTAGAGAGCTGAGCTGCTCAGGAAACAAAGTTTATATGCCAATGCTCGGCGTAAAAATCTGCTTTCTCAAAATGAATTGTCAAATATCTTTCAAAAATTCGCAAAACCACCCAAAAGTTGTCACATTGTCCTTTCTGGCCGGGTGGGCCAACTAGCTCCACCCCGCGCCGGAATTCCTCTAGCTCATCGATGACGAAGAGCTCTACGAGGTATTACTCTTAGCTTCCAGCTATAACTGGGCGCCGGCGGTAAACCGTCAACCTTTGTTACCGCCGGGGGACTCGTAGAGCTTCCTGACAACATTTAATCTCGAAGAAAATTGCAGAGAACGAATAGTTTTTCAGCCCAACTCGAGTATCATACCGAGTTCGGACCTCTGAACGCAGCAGACAGAGGCGTCTGATGTCTCCGAATCGATTCCTTACCCGCCCTGCAGCCCCCGACAGCCCGAGCTAAGTGCGGAACGCTGACAGCAGCTCTCAAGATAACTGGAAGAATACGAATAGTTTCGTGATTCTAGATCGCGCAGAAGATCAAGTTCAGAGCTCTGCATTCAACAGGCGAACGCGCCTGATTATTCTGAGTGCGATTGGTGTGCTTACCAGCGCTGTAGCTGCCCTACAGCTCAAGTTAAGTAGAAAATACCGACAACGCGTATCAAGTTGACCCGAATAATACGAATATTTTTGCGGACCTAGCTCGGCTAGCAGACCGAGTTCAGACCCATGAATTCAACAGGCGAACGCGCCGGATTTTTCTGAGTGCGATAGGTGTGCTTACCAGCACTGTAGCTGCCCTAGAGCTCGAGTTAAGTAGAAAATACCGACAACACGTATCAAGTTGACTCGAATAATACGAATATTTTTGCAGACCTAGCTCGGCAAACCTATTCCTATTATTCGAGTCAACTTGATACGCGTTGTCGGGTTTCTCGACTCAAATCGAGCTGTAGGGCAGCTACAGTGCTGGTCAGCACCTATCGCACTCAGAATCATTACGCGCGTTCGCCTGTTGAATCCAGAGGTCTGAACTCGGTCTGCTAGCCGAGCTAGGTCCGCAAACCTATTCGTATTATTCGAGTCATCTTGACAGACGCTCTTGATTTTCTGTACTTAACTCGAGCTTTAGGGCAGCTACAGGGCTCATTGTCACAGACATCGATGGGAAATCATCAGTCGCGTTCGTCTACTGAACCGAGAGCTCTGAACTCGGTCTGCTCCCCGAGCTAGGTTCGCGAAACTATTCGTATTGTCCGAGTCATCTTGAGAAGTGCTCTCGGTTTTCTGCACTTAACTCGTGTTTGGGGCCGGCTACAGTGCTGCGGGTCACAGATATCGATTTGAACACACCAGGCGCGTTTCTCGGTCGATTCCAGAGCTCGGAACTCGGTCTGCTGCTCGAACTAGGTCCGAAAAACTATTCTATTATTCGAGTCGATACTGTCGGTTTTCTGCACTTAACTCGGGCTGTAGGGGGGCTGCAGGGCTGGGAATCACATGAGTAGATTCGCAGACATCAGCTGCGGCCGCCTGTCGCATTCAGAGGTCTGAATCGGTTTGATACTCGAACTGGGTTGCGAAACCGGCTGGTTTTTGTTAGCGTTATCTTGAGAGGTCTGAAATCGCTTGGGCTGAAAAACTAGTCGTTCTTTGGAGTTTTCCCCACACTTTATATTTTCAGGAAGCTCTACGAGTCCCCCGGCGGTAAGAAAGGTTGACGGTTTACCGCCGGCGCCCAGTGGCAAGAAAAATCTCGACGGAACTTAACTCGTAGAGCTTCCCTTAGCTAGTTATAGCTGGAAGCTATGAGTAATTCCGGCGCGCCCCAGAGCTAGTTGGCAAGAAAAATCTCGACGGAACTTTTGCTGACTTTTGCTCGGTTGAAAATTTCGTTCTCAAAATTCAACAATTCGTTTGAGCTCTAGTATTTTTTCCCGTGATATTCGATCTTATTCCCGCTCGCCATCTTGATCTCAGCTCGATCGGGTAACTTTGAAGGCCAAAAAGCACTGTGGCGGGAACGCCCGTTTCGAGTCATCTTGATACGCGCTGTCGGTTTTCTGAACATAACTCGAGATCCAGGGCAGCTACAGAGCTGGTAAGCACAGCTAATGCATGCAGAATGATCAGGCGCGATCGCCTGTTGAACCCAGAGGTCTGAACCCGGTCTGTGAGCCGAGCTAGGGTCGCAAACCTGTTTGTATTATTCGAGTCAACTTGACAGAAACTCTCGGTTTTCTGGTCTTAACTGGCACCGGCGGTGAACCGTCAACCTGGTCACCGCCGGGAACCTCGTAGAGCTCCTTGAATCCGTGAGAAAGCTCAGCATCAAAGCGGGAGCTTCTGGGAGCTTTTCTACAAAAAAAATCAAGTTGATAATTTTCGGAGTCAACATGAAGTCGGTTGCTCCAAGTGAACTGGTACTGAAAATCACTCTAGAGAGCTGAGCTGCTCAGGGAACGAAGTTTATATCTTAATGCTCGGAGTAAAAATCTGCTTTCTCAAAATGAATTGTCAAATATCTTTCAAAAAATTACAAAACCACCCAAAAGTTGCCACATTGTCCGCCTCGGCCGGGTGGGCCAACTAGCTCTACCCCGCGCCGGAATTCCTCTAGCTCATCGATAACGAAGAGCTCTACGAGGTACTCGAGCTGTAAAACAGCTACAGAGCTGGCAAGCACACCTATCGCAGTCAGAACCATTAGGCGCGTTCGCCTGTTAAATCTAGAGGTCTGAACTCGGTCTGCTAGCCGAGCTAGGTCCGCAAACCTATTCGTATTATTTGGGTCATCTTGATAGGCGCCCTCGGTTTTCTGTACCTAACTCGAGCCGTAGGGCAGCTACAGAGCTCGTAGTCACAGAAATCTATTGGAGACCACCAGGCGCCTTCGTTTGTTGACTCAAGAGCACTGAACTTGGCCTGCTGCCCGAGCTAGGTGCAAAACTGGCGCTGGCGGTGAACCGTCAACCTAGTCACCGCCGGGAACCTCGTAGAGCTCCTTTCACGCCTAAGATTCTTCAGATTCGAAAGAGAGAGCTCCTGGAAGAATTTCTCGAAAACGGGGGAAATTGATTTTTTCGCGTCGACGTGAAGATGGTTCCTCCAAGTGTTTTGATAGTAAGATTGCGCCTACGGAGCTCATACTAAGACAGAGAGGCCGTCATAGTCGTTTACAGGTGCGAAAAATCTGCTTTCTCAAAATGAATTGTCAAATATCTTTCAAAAAATTGCAAAACCACCCAAAAGTTATCACTTTGTCCTTTCTGGCCGGGTGGGCCAACTAGCTCCACCCCGCGCCGGAATTCCTCTAGCTCATCGATGCCGAAGAGCTCTACGAGGTACTAGCTAAGGGAAGCTCTACGAGTTAAGTTCCGTCGAGATTTTTCGAGCCAACTGGCGCCGGCGGTGAACCGTCAACCTGGTCACCGCCGGGAACCTCGTAGAGCTCCTTGAATCCGTGAGAAAGCTCAGCATCAAAGCGGGAGCTTCTGGGAGCTTTTCTACAAAAACTTCAAGTTGAGATTTTTTCGGAGTCAACATGAAGTCGGTTCCTTCAAGTGAACTGGTACTGAAAATGACTCTAGATGGCCGAGCTGATCAGGGAACGAAGTTTATATCTCAATGCTCGGAGTAAAAATCTGCTTTTTCAAAATGAATTGTCAAATATCTTTCAAAAAATTGCAAAACCACCCAAAAGTTGTCACATTGTCCGCCTCGGCCGGCTGGACCAAAGTTCTCACTCCCAGCGAAGCTATTCATATGAAGTCTCGCGCTCTCAGTGAGAGCGCGAGACCATTCTGCGTCGACAAAAATGCACCAGAACTCTCTAGGTCACCCATAGATCGATATAAATTAGAAAAAATCATCCGACACAAAAAATGTAAAATTGTACAAATCGATATTTTTCATTAATTTTGAAAATTCTAATCAATTTGGGCACTCTCGAGGCTCATTCGATGTCACGCATGTCGCTGCTTCGATTGGAATGCACCTGGCATGCATAGCATGCACTCAGCTCGAATTATCATCGAAACACCGTTCGCAACACGCATACATAGAGACGGTATTTCGATCATAACTCCTGACTCAGCCATTTCGAGGAACTCTCGAGCTTCCAGTGTGACGCGTCAGATCATTCTGCATCGACTGGTGTGCGTGAGAGGTCTGTAGATTGCTGACAGCTCGAGTTAAGTAAAGCCAACCACCGTCACCTGCCAAACTGTACTGCGGGC
The DNA here is from genome assembly GCA_963575745.1 of Prorocentrum cordatum. NCBI lineage: Eukaryota > Dinophyceae > Prorocentrales > Prorocentraceae > Prorocentrum > Prorocentrum cordatum. The sequence continues at coordinate 100,144 of CAUYUJ010018667.1, read as the reverse complement.
AAAGTCGGTTCCCGCAAGTCTTTTGATAGTAATATTGCTTCTAGAGCCCTGAAAATTTTACCAGCAGATGCGCCATAGCTTATTGTAGGTAGGAAAAATCCAACTTATGAAAACGAATTGTCAAATCTTGCACAATGTTCCAAAAACCGACCCCAGGTTACCACATTGTCTCTTTTGGTCGGGTCGGCCAACTGGCGCCGGCGGTGAACCGTCAACCTGGTCACCGCCGGGAACCTCGTAGAGCTCCTTGAATCCGTGAGAAAGCTCAGCATCAAAGCGGGAGCTTCTGGGAGCTTTTCTACAAAAACTTCAAGTTGAGATTTTTTCGGAGTCAACATGAAGTCGGTTCCTTCAAGTGAACTGGTACTGAAAATGACTCTAGATGGCCGAGCTGATCAGGGAACGAAGTTTATATCTCAATGCTCGGAGTAAAAATCTGCTTTTTCAAAATGAATTGTCAAATATCTTTCAAAAAATTGCAAAACCACCCAAAAGTTGTCACATTGTCTGCCTCGGCCGGCTGGACCAAAGTTCTCACTCCCAGCGAAGCTATTCATATGAAGTCTCGCGCTCTCAGTGAGAGCGCGAGACCATTCTGCGTCGACAAAAATGCACCAGAACTCTCTAGGTCACCCATAGATCGATATAAATTAGAAAAAATCATCCGACACAAAAAATGTAAAATTGTACAAATCGATATTTTTCATTAATTTTGAAAATTCTAATCAATTTGGGCACTCTCGAGGCTCATTCGATGTCACGCATGTCGCTGCTTCGATTGGAATGCACCTGGCATGCATAGCATGCACTCAGCTCGAATTATCATCGAAACACCGTTCGCAACACGCATACATAGAGACGGTATTTCGATCATAACTCCTGACTCAGCCATTTCGAGGAACTCTCGAGCTTCCAGTGTGACGCGTCAGATCATTCTGCATCGACTGGTGTGCGTGAGAGGTCTGTAGATTGCTGACAGCTCGAGTTAAGTAAAGCCAACCACCGTCACCTGCCAAACTGTACTGCGGGCAAAGTCGGTTCCCGCAAGTCTTTTGATAGTAATATTGCTTCTAGAGCCCTGAAAATTTTACCAGCAGATGCGCCATAGCTTATTGTAGGTAGGAAAAATCCAACTTATGAAAACGAATTGTCAAATCTTGCACAATGTTCCAAAAACCGACCCCAGGTTACCACATTGTCTCTTTTGGTCGGGTCGGCCAACTAGCTCCACCCTGCGCCCGAATTCCTCTTAGCTCATCTCGTCGAAGAGCTCTACGAGGTACTAGCTCCACCCTGCGCCCGAATTCCTCTTAGCTCATCTCGTCGAAGAGCTCTACGAGGAACTAGCTGTGGGGCGCGCCGGAATTACTCTTAGCTTCCAGCTATAACTAGCTAAGGGAGGCTCTACGTGTTATGGCGCCGGCGGTGAACCGTCAACCTGGTCACCGCCGGGAACCTCGTAGAGCTCCTCTCACTAGTAAGATTGCAGAGAATCGACACATAGTCAAAAAAATGAAGATTTTTCGAAAATCTTGAAATTCGATTTTTTCGATGTTCATGTTCGCTCAGTTCCCGGAAGTCAGCTCATGCAAAAATGCATCGAGAGAGCTGAGCTGCTGTCAGAGTGAAGTTCATATGCCAATGCTCGGCGTAAAAATCTGCTTTTTCAAAATAAATGGTCAAATATCTTTCAAATATTCGTAGAACCACCCAAAAGTACTTTGTCCTTTCTGGCCGGGTCGACCAACTAGCTCCACCCCGCGCCGGAATTCCTCTAGCTCATCGATGCCGAAGAGCTCTACGAGGTACTGGCGCCGGCGGTGAACCGTCAACCTGGTCACCGCCGGGAACCTCGTAGAGCTCCTAGCACGCGTAGGAGTGCTCAGTATCAACAGAGAGGGCTTTTGGAAGCATTTCTCGAAAAAGAGAAAACATGATTTTTTTCATGTCGATACGAAGATGGTTCCTCCAAGTGTTTTGATAGTAAAAGTGCGCCTGGAGAGCTCATATTAAGACAGAGAGGCCCTCATATTCGTTTACAGGTGCGAAAAATCTGCTTTCTCAAAATGAATTGTCAAATATCTTTCAAAAAATTGCAAAACCACCCAAAAGTTAACACTTTGTCCTTTGTGGCCGGGTCGACCAACTGGCGCCGGCGGTGAACCGTCAACCTAGTCACCGCCGGGAACCTCGTAGAGCTCCTCTCACTGGTGAGAGCGCAGAGCATCGACACAGAATCGAAAAATTGAGATTTTTCGAAAATCTTTAAATTCGATTTTTTCGATATTCATATTCGCTCAGTTCCTGGAAGTCAGCTCATGCAAAAATGCATCGAGAGAGCTGAGCTGCTCTCAGAGAGGAGTTTATATGCCAATGCTCGGCTCAAAAATCTTTTTCTTAAAATGAATTTCAAAACTCTGCAAAAAGTTCAGAAAACCGACTCAAAGTTATCACATTGTCTCTTTTCGTCGGGTCGGCTAACTAGCTCCACCCTGTGCCCGAATTCCTCTTAGCTCATCTTTGCCGAAGAGCTCTACGAGGTACTAGCTCCACCCCGCGCCGGAATTCCTCTAGCTCATCGATGACGAAGGACTCTACGAGGTACTGGCGCCGGCGGTGAACCGTCAACCTGGTCACCGCCGGGAACCTCGTAGAGCTCATTGCATCCGCGAGGCAGCTCAGGATGAAAGCGAAGAGCTTCTTTGGGTGTTTCTATAAAACTTCAACTTGAGATTTTTTCGGATTCAACATGTGGTCGGTTGCTCCAAGTGAACTGGTACTGAAAATGACTCTAGAGGGCTGAGCTGCTCAGGGAACAAAGTTTATATCTCAATGCTCGGAGTAAAAATCTGCTTTCTCAAAATAAATTGTCAAATATCTTTCAAAAAATTGCAAAACCACCGAAAAGTTGCCACATTGTCCTTTCTGGCCGGGTCGACCAACTAGCTTCACCCCGCGCCGGAATTCCTCTAGCTCATCGATGACGAAGAGCTCTACGAGGTACTTGGTAGCGTCCAACTGGGCGCCGGCGGTAAACCGTCAACCTTTGTTACCGCCGGGGGACTCGTAGAGCTTCCTGACAACACATAATGTCAAAAAAAATTGCAGAGAACGAATAATTTTTCAGCCCAACTCAAGTATCAGACCGAGTTAGGACCTCTGAATGCGACAGACAGACGCGTTTCATGTCTCCGAATCGATTCATGTGATTAACCGCCCTGCAGCCCCCCTGCAGCCCGAGTTAGGTGCAGAACGGCGACAGTAGCTGTCAAGCTGACTGGAAGAATACGAACAGTTTCGTGAGTCTGGATCGCGCAGCAGACCGAGTTCAGAGCTCTGGATTCAACAGGCGAACGCGCCTGATTATTCTGAGTGTGATAGGTGTGCTCACCAGCACTGTAGCTGGCCTGCAGCTCGAGTTAAGTAGAAAATACCGACAACGCGTATCAAGTTGACTCGAATAATACGAATAGGTTTGCGGACCTAGCTCGGCTTGCAGACGGAGTTCAGACCTATGGATTCAACAGGCGAGCGCGCCAGATGATTCTGCATGCGATGGGTGTGCCCACCAGCACTGTAGCTGCCCTACAGCTCGAGTTAAGTTGAAAATAACGACAACGCGTTCAAGTTGACTCGAATAATACGAATAGGTTTGCGGACCTAGCTCGGCTAGCAGACCAAGTTCAGGCCTCTGGGTTCAACAGGCGAACGCGCCTGATCATTCTGCATGCATTAGCTGTGCTTACCAGCTCTGTAGCTGCCCTAGAGCTCGATTTATGTTCGAAAAACGGACAGCGCGTATCAAGATGACTCGAAACGGCCGTTCCCGCCACCGTGCTTTT
>CAUYUJ010018667.1:92500-96202 GCA_963575745.1 Prorocentrum cordatum | reverse complement strand
GTTGTTGCGTGATTTTCTGCGGCTCGTCCTGGAGTCATGCGTCCTACGTCGCGATCTCTGCGCTGAGCAGAGGGGGTGGTAGAGTGCGGCTGTGATTCCGTGTTGCCAGAGGAAGTTGGTTGGTAGGGTACGGGAGGGAGGAAGGAGGGGGAGGGAAGGGGGAGGCGAGGCTGGATGATGAAGAGGATGAGAAGAGGGGAGGGGAGGAGGAGGAAGAGGAGGAGGAGGAGGAGGAGGAGGAGGAGGAGGAAGCGGAGGAGGAGGACAAGCACGAGAACGACGAGGAGGAGGCGTTGGAACACGAGGGTGAACATTGTGTGTGGGGGTCGGAGGGATATACGGAGGATGATGAGGGTGAGGGTGATGATAAGGGCGAGAGGGGAACGGGGAGAAAGGAGAGAGCAGGAGATGAGAGAGGGTTGAGAGAGGGAGGCCGAGAAGGGGAACATGGATGGGCCAGAAAAGGAAGGAGGATACTCACCATAAGCAGTATAATAAAACATCTTAATCAATGATACCGCAGGGAGGGGAGAGCGAGGGTGCGATTGAATGAGATTTGCACGACACGTTTCGCACGGGCTCTCAACCACCTCAGGGGGGCGGACTGGATTCCAATCTGCTCCCAACCCCTTGCCACAGATCACGTTTCCACCCACCGTTTTCCAAAAGGTGGTTGCCGGTGGGGGCCTGGCACTCGGAGATCAACGTTGCCTGGCGTTCGAAAGTGGTAGGTTCCGAGCTTTCTGAGTTCTGCGCAAGCAGAAGCGTCGTGCCCGCCCCCCTCTTCTGCCACCTCATCGCGCGGGACGGGCGACTGTCCCACATAAAACCGTGAGGAAATCCACAGCGAGGACATGATTCCTGAGTGTCGAGGGCGCGGCGTCGGAATAAGATGCGAGGAAGTCCCCGCGAGAGCGCGATGCCTGTATAAACTGTGGCGCCTCACGCCCCAGGAGGGCAAGGGCGAGAGGGAGGATAGGGGAGAGGGAGGAGGAGAAGGGAAGCACGGATGAGGGCGGGCGAACAGAGCGAGCTTGAGCGGGATGAGAGATGCATGACGAGGGAGGAGGGCTGGCGAACGAGAGAGGAAGCTGGAGGAAACAGACGAGGCGGGACGAGGCGAGGAAGCATGTGGGAGCAGGAGGAGGCGGAAGGAGGACGGGTGCGGACGAGGGGGCGAGAGGGGCGAAGCACGACCAGAGGGAGGAGGAGGGGAAGAGGCGGAGGAGGGAGGAGGAAACGTATGCGGTGGAGGCTTAGAGGAGAGAGAGAGAGAGAGAGAGAAACGAGAGAGAGAGAGAGAGAAGGGGAGAAGGGTCAAGAATTGAGGAGGTAGCGGAGGAGGAGGAGCAGCAGCAGGAGGAGCAGCAGGAGGAGGAGGAGGGCGAGAAGAACGGAGCGTCATCCGCGAGCGAGGGCTGCCTGGAGCGGTGGGCCAGGAAAGCCCGCCGCGCGTGGGCCCTCCCCCTCAAGCCGTTGCGCCCTCCTCATCTCGGCGGCGGCCACTGGACTGCACGCCACGCATTCCCTTAGATGGCAGATCATGGAAGCTTCCTCTCGTCCTGGGCTGAATACATATCTGCCAGTAACGCTCAAGTGGCGCCCAGTTGCGCCGAAGAGCGCCCAACCGGCGCCCAATAGTGACCACTAGTGCCCAGTAGCTCCGTGTGAGGGAGATGCACTATGCCCGCTTCGCGCCCGACTGGGCGCGCTGGTGGGCGCCAGAAGGAGCAGATGCCCACGGTGCTCTGTGCAAAACGAAAACCCAGCACAGGAGGTCGGGAGCAGTGCCGGAGCACGCCGTGAGACCCAGAACAGGGGGACCCTTCCCCCCAGACCCCCGACGCCATGCTTTTTTCATGACGCCGGCTCTCAGAGGTCTCGACCCATTCCCCTGGACTGGTTTTTTAACCTGAGTCGTTTTTTGACGGCCCCGAGGGCCGGTAAGGGCCTCCAGAGGCCGAGAATACGGAAACAAATCCCGTTATGATTTGTTCATTGCCCGAAGGGGTCTGGGCCCGCAACGTTGCCCATGACCTCTTCGAGCTCCCCGATGGCCTTCGGCTCACGACTCGGACCTCCACGGCGGCTGGTCGTGGCGATCCCAAGCAGCCCCCAGAGCGCTCTCGGCGAGGTGCAGCCGCTGGCCAGCGTCTCGAGGCTGGACAACATAAAACGACGAGGACACACGGGGCGTTCCAAAACAAGGGCCTCACCTTCGAGGGTAGAAAGAGATGTCATCTCTTCCTCGGCGGAAGGCGGTGGAAGGGCGGCGGAAGGTCGGCGGAAGTAAAACGAGGCCGCCTCCGCCGGCGGAAGTAGGCAGAAGCTCGGCGGAAGGCGGCGGAAGCAAGAGATGCGCCCCAAAGAGATGAATATTTTCTTTGGTTTCAGGATTTCCGGAATCCGCCGCCACATGAAAACGAAAGAGAGCCTCGCGAACCTTGAAATTTCGCCCCCCCCGCCCCCCCCGTGTCTATCTCGGCGGCGAGCCAGGGGGGAGGAAGTGAGAAGGGGCTGGCCTTCTCAGAAGGCTCGGCAGTCCCCCGGCCGTCTGAGAAGTTTTCCAAGCCTTTCCCGAAGCCGCAGACAACCTCTCAGAAGGCCGAAGGCCTTCTGGGAAGCCCCGCCACCTTCTGCGAAGGCCTTTTCCTTCTTACTCTCGAGAGTGCTTTCTTACCATCTGGGTCATAACGCGCTTGATGCCCCCCACCCCCCCCACAACGTAACGCTGCCCCTCTCACTGCGTTCCCGGCATTGCCGCAGTGCGTTCGGCACCACAGCTGGGGGGGGCGGCGCTGCGTTATGCCCCATCCCGTCCCCCCCCCTCCCCCCTTCACAACGCCCGTTGCGGCCGCGGAGGAAAAAAAACGCACGCCTCCCCCTCTCGCTCGCTGCCGATGATCCCCTCCCTGAGGAGGAGGAGGAGGAAGAGGAGGAGGAGGAGGAGGAGGAGGAGAAGGAGGAGGAGGAGGAGGAGAAGGGAAAGGAGGGTGGAGAAGGAGGAAGGAGGCGGAGAGAGGAGGAGGAGGTGGAGGAGGAGGAGTAGGAGGGAGGAGGAGGAGTGAGGAGGCGGTAGGAGGAGCGGGCGGAGGGAGAGGGGAGGAGGAGGAGGTGGAGGAGGAGGAGAGGAGGAGGAGGAGGAGGAGGGGAGAGGAGGAGGAGGAGGAGGGGTGGAGGAGGAGGGAGGAGGAGGAGGAGGAGGAGGAGAGGAGGAGAGGAGGAGGGAGAGGGAGGAGGAGGAGGGAGGAGGAGGTAGAAGGAGGAGGAGGAGAAGGAGGAGGCCCCGCGGCGAGGCCTGCTCGAGGCGGCCCGGCGAGAGGCCCCCGCCGACCTCGAGGAGCAGGGTCCCGCTCGGCGCGGCGGCGGGGAGCACCGGCACGCCAAGGCCGCGAGGACTCCTCCCTCGGGGGCCGCCCGCGCGCGCCTCGGCCCCCCCTCGGTGGCCTCGTCGGCGGCGAGCGAGGGGGGATCCTCGAGAAGCCTCGCCTCGCCGGCGGCGAGCGAGGGGGGGATCCTCGAGAGGCCTCCTTGAGCATCGCGCGAAGACTGGTCGGGGGATGGGCACCGACATAAAACATATTGAGACTCGGAGGTCCGCGCGGGCTCCTCGGGTCCGCGCTGGGTTCCCCTGGCGGCGCCTCCGGCGCGGCCCCTGGCGCGCTCCTCGCGCCAGGGAGAGGGTGATGCTGGGGCACCTCA
>CAUYUJ010018667.1:80000-90000 GCA_963575745.1 Prorocentrum cordatum | reverse complement strand
GCGCGGCCGCCCTCGTCTTCGCCTCTTCCTCGTGCACGCTGGACAATCCGCCTTCCGCCTGCCCCGATTCGCCCCGCGCTGGTGCGGACTGCTTGTGCCTCGCCGCCGACGAGGAAAGTGTGCGGCCAGAAACTTTGGCTCAGCGTGTCGCGCCGTGGGTTCTGGCCCGCCCCGCTTCGGCGCCACACGCTGACCATAATAGCCCGGCCCCCGAACGTCAGCGCCCCGATCCTTTCCCAGCATCCCGCCCCGCGGAGTGCAGCGACACGTCATCTTCTTGCAGGGCACACCGTGTAGCCGGGGCCGCCGCGACACGTTGAGCACAAAACTCATACCGTGCGTACCGTTTGTCTGCAGGAGGCGCCGGCCTGGATGGCAGTGGAGCTCCTCACGCCGCCGAATCCCTCGCTGCTCGAGCAGGACGGCCCTGCGTTGGAGGCGGTGCTGTGGAAGCTCTGCCCGGCGCCCAGAGGTGTTACGCGGCATCTTTCGTCAGTTTCAACAGATGTTGTCTCATGTGCCCGACGCGGAGTCGACGCGCATCCGGAATGGATTCGACGTGGATTCGACGCGGGTTCGGCAAGTCCGACATGGATTCGACACGGATTCGGCGCGGATAAAGGGGCGACGGGACAGACAAGGTCTCCCGACGATGCAGCATCAGAGAAGCCTTGACGTTCCCGCGTCGTTGAAAAATAGCCACGGGGGGCTTTTGGCAGTTTCGGCTCTCACCCTGCTCGCGCGCCGTCTGGCGCAAGGTTTCTGATTGACTGATTCAGATTCGGCTCTCGAGGACCCTTCGCTGGGTCCTGGGGCCGTCAAAACACCACAATCAGTCAGCAGAATAAGGACGGAGAACCTTCCAAAGGGTACCCTTGCATCCGAGCCCCTTCGTCCCATCCGTGTCCACTTTCGCTGGCCAACCTCATTCGAAAACGTTCGCATGGGCCTCCAAGGTCCTTGCATCCTTACCGCGCATCCGTATGATACAATTTGACTGTACGCGGGAGGAAACGGACGGTTTTCGGGAAGAGGTTTCCAGGGGCTTTCGGGGAGCCACGCCGTGAGAAACACCACGACGTCGGACGTTTGGGGTGCTTGACACCGCTCGAACGTGTGCATCTTTTCCTCGACGGGGACCCTCGAGGAGCATGTTGGGTTAGGTCGGGCATGTCTTCCTACAGGCGGATCCTAGAAGAATCGAAAACATGTCAGACGATAATCAAACATAGTCGAAGGAACACGAACGATCGTCCCCTTTTTTGAATTCTTATGGACTGCTCTTCCTGTAGAGGGACATGCCCGACTTGAATACTGGGCCATCTTGCAAGGAAAGATGCCCGCACGAAGCCGAACATGCACCGAGAACGAGCGTCCGAGCAATGGTAAGGGTGGGTGTGTGGATTGGGACAAGTGGGACCGGGGGGGGGGGGGGGGAGGGGGGAGGGGCGGAGGGGGAGGGGGGACGGAAGATGTCGTTTTTGCTGCGTGCAGCTGGATTCGGCCCGCTGCCTGACGCCTTCCTCGACAGAGTGGTCGCCTCGGTTACCCGCCGGCAGAAAACCAGCCGAAGGCGGCCGATTCGCGAGCCGTCCCTCTGCTGCCCTCCCTTCGCCCGCCCCAGCCGTCCGGCGGGCGGGAGGCCAAAGTCCCCAGCGCCAAGGATGAGCAGGAGGAGGGGAGGAGGAGGAGGAGGAGGAGGAAGGATATGTATATGGAGGAGGAGGAAGGAGGAGGCGGAGGAGGAGGAGGAGGGAGGAGGAGGAGGAGGGAGGAGGAGGAAGGAAAATGGATATGGAGGAGGAGGAGGAGGTGGAGGAGGAGGAGGAGGAGGAGGAGGAATAGGAGGAGGAGGAGGAGGAGGAGGAGGAGGAGGAGGAGGAGGGAGGAGGAGGAGGAGGGGAAGGAGATGATATGGAGGAGGAGGATGATGATGAGGAGGAGGAGATGGTATGGAGGAAGAGGAGGAGGAGGAGGGAGGAGGAGGAGGAGGAGGAGGAAGAGGAGGAGGAGGGGAGAGGTGGAGGGGAGGAGGAGGGGGAGGAGGAGGATGAATAGGAGGAGGAGGAGGAGGAGGAGGAGGAGGAGGAGGAGGAGGGGAGGAGGAGGAGGAGGAGGAGGAGGAGGAGGAGGAGGCGGCGCAGGAGTCCTGGAGGAGCGGGGTCCTGGGCAGGTGCCTCGCCGCCAGCGGGCCCTCACGGCGCCAAGGGCCCTTCAGGGAATGGCTCGGGATGGGAGAGCCGGCCCCGCGGAGAAGCCATGGGGCCCGGGAGCCGCTTCTGCTGGAGGACCTGTTTCAGTCAAGGGCATAAAAAACGCCCCTACCCTGGTTTACGAGGCGCTGTGCGCTGAAACTCCTGTGGGCTGACAGGGTAAACCCTGCGTGATGTGCCGCGTCCTGGCGGCTCTAGGCTTTGGGGGTTCCCAGGAGGTTCACAAACCACGCACTTGTAACCCAGGGCAGGGTCGTTTTTTTTCATCCCTCTATTTAGGGGAGCGAGCAATGACATGAACCTCGAAACTCGGAGATCCGCGCGGATTTCTCGGATCGGCGCTGGGGCCTCCTGGCGGCGCCTCCGACGCGGCCCCTGGCGCCGCTGCGCGCGCCAGGGAGGGGGGTCGAGCGCCAATCCGAAAAATCCGCGCGGACTTCCGAGTTTTGATGTTCATGTCATTGTTCGTTCCCCCATCTTTCCCTCACTGGAACCTCTCTCTGCACGGGGTGTGCGAGAGGCTGGGTTTCAGTCGGCAGTGTCCTCATAGAGGATGGATAATCAAGACTAGTTTTTCGTTTTTAACATGTTGAGTATGTGCCATGGTTTCGTCCAACATCCGCCTGTAGGGGGACACGCCCGACCTAAGGCTTGGTCTTGCGCGGGGGCGCCGAGGCGCCCATGCCCCGAGTCTCAGCCAGGTGGCTGCCCTTCTCCCTGGGGCGGCTTGGGCGTTGAGACAAATCTCACCCAGCCGAGTCGACTGAGGAAATCTGCACCGTTCGCTTGGCGTTGGCATTCATGCGTGCCGTTGGCTAATCGACCTTCTTTTGCCAGGTGCATCCGCTTGATGTTGGACGTCGATTGGCTGTCCCGCCCAGGTCCACTGGGAATTCAGTGCTGTGCGCAAGTGGGGTGCCGCTGGAAGCGTTCACCTCAAGGCGTTTGGTTTGAAGGGTGATCTGTCAATTCTCGACCGGCGCGATGGAGCGAAGCTGGCCGCGCATCTTGGCGCTCCGCGTTGGCCCCTCTACCCCTGGGAACGGGGGCGGGCTGGAGGCACCAACTCTACACCTGCGTATGCCGATCCTGGCCAGGCTGGTCCTGGCCTCACACCGGGGCAAAGGCCCTCCTGCTCAGGCAGGGATGGTGTACGCACCGATCGAGGGTCCAGGATGAGCCTGGCCAGGATCGGCGCAGGTGAGAAGTTGAGCGGCGGAAGACAGCGGGGTCGGCCAGGCCGACATTCGCGCGCAAGCTGCCCGCGCAAGGTCGCGCGTGCTCGCCCTCGCTTCCAGTGTAGCGCGCCGCGCTGGCAGCCCGCGCAGGCCACCGCGTCAGGTCCCTAGGCCATGTCTCGCGTCAGACCCACCTGCTTCGTCGCTCCGCTGGCGTCCTCCCAGGGTTGGGGGGGGGGGCCACGCCAGCACTGCCCCTGGCCGCACGCCGCCGACAGCAGGCGCCCAGCAGGCGACCGCGGCCACTGCAGCACGAGCACTCCCAGGGCGCGGAGGGGGCTCCGGGCGGGCTCCCGGGCCGCGGCCCGCGGCCGCCTCTTTGGGTCGGCGCCGCCCGCGCCCCCTCGCCCTGGCCCGAGGCCACGAGGGGGCCTGGGGCAGCGACTTCGGCACGGCGCTGCGCTGGCTGAGGGCGCTGCAGACGCACAGCGCGGCGCGCCGCGCCCCCCCCCTTGCCGCCCTGGCGCCCCCGCGCCCCTCCCCGAGGCTCCCCGCGGGCCGCGAGCGCCGCGGAGCGCTCGCACCGCGTCTGACATCCTGCCGCCCCCCCCCCCCCTCTCCCACGCATCCCTCCCTACTGCGCTATTTTTTGTCTGTGGTGTGCGCCGACGGGTGCTCCTGGCGGACTTGGCACCCCCAAGAGGGCGGACCCTTACTGGGTCATGCGCAACCACAAATGGTAGCTACGTGCGGCCAGCTCATGTCGCTTGCATTCAGGATGTACATGGGGGAGAGGAGGTTGGGATGGGACAGTTGCTGTTCGACACCTGGTTTACGCCCGTCAGGGCGTGCTGCCAGGATGCCCGCTAGCCATTCTCGCACTGCAGTGTGTAATGCTGACGGCCTTCGACTCTCTTGACAGACACGCATCGTTTATCCCTCGTTCTTTGTATCTTTACGCGGGCGACATCACGATCGGTGTCCGAGGTGCCCTCTCTAAGATATGCGACTGGTCTCTAACGCTCCTTCGGTTGCTAATCAATGTCCTTAAGATGTTGGGCTTACCGCCAGCTGCTCACAAAATGAAGGTCACGAGCAGCATCCCTAAGCTCGGACATGGGTATGCAAGCAGCTGGCCCGCTAGGATACCAATACGCCACATCCTTGGAGGTCTTGGGCATGGAGGTTGCGCTGGGTCGGGCCACTCGGCATTCCCAGTTGAGACAGAGGGTGGAGGGGGTCGTTCGCCGTCGACATCAGTTTCGTACTCTTCGTAAGGCTGGAGCGCTGCTCACGAAATTCACTGAGCAGGCAGTGCCGCCTGCGGTTGCTTGCGGGCTGGGGGTGCATGGCGCTCCTCCGAGGCTCGTGGGCCACATGCGTGCTTGTCAGAGAACGGCGTGGTCTGCGCCAGGAGCAGGTACTTCTCGTTGGGTAACATCTTGCTCACAAGGGTCGTTGTTCACAGACCCGCAGGTCGAGGCGTGGACCGCGCCTCTATTTCAGTGGGCCCTCTTGAGCCGAGCCGCCGCCATCCCCTCGCGCGTGCTGCAGGCGGCGTGGTGCACGCAGGCGCGCAAACTGCTGTCTGAAGCCAAGCCCCCCTGGAAGCACGCGGCGGGCCCCGCTGGGGCTATGGCTCTTGCCCTCAGGGACCTCCGATGGACGGCCTCCAGTGGGTTCGCGTGGCGCGCCGGCTTGGGCACTGTCTTGGACATTCGGCGGGGGGCTCCATCCACGATGCGGGCTTCGGCCCGCGAGGCCGCAGTTCGGAGGATGTGGGAGAGATGGGCATCACGGCCGCAGCTGGCTGGTGAACCCGCCTGTCCCAAGGAACCAATCGGTTATTGGGTGGAACCGATCATCAATATCCTAGATCCGATCCCCGTCCCCGATCCAGACTCTAGCAGCGATCAGGATACATATGACCAGTGCGTGAATCCAGACGACGTCGACGATGCACGTGTGTCCAGCGAGCCTCCGCTTGCGTGGCAGCCAGACTTTTACAGCAGGCGGTCCTATTCGTGCGTTCGTGGCTGGAGGCCTATGGGCGCCAGACAGGCTTCACCGTCGCGGGTACAGATCGGACTCGTGTTGCCCGCACTGCGGACAGGAACAATGTGACATCTGCCACATCGTATGGCAGTGCCCATGCCCCTTCATGGACACGAGGCGAACAGAATTCCTGCGCTCCTTCGATCAGAAAGGGTTCCCCCCTATGTCTCGAGACTCCTTGTTGTGGTCGCGTGGGCTGGTCAGTCGCAGCAGTTTCCCTGCGATACCGCCGAGGATATATGAGGATCGTTGCACGGTACATCATGGTAACCCGCAGGGGATCTCGGGCCACGTGTATACCGACGGCGCGTGCTCACGTATGTGGTATTTGCCCGAGGCGGTCCGAGCGGGCTGGGGCTTCGGGCTTTTCGCTCCCCTCCAGGTCATCCAGGTATGCCCCCCCCCGTCGTGGCCCATACGGGCTTCAAAGGCCTCTTGGACGGTCCCAATAGCGGCCCTCAGTTGTGCTGCTCCCTTCGCCGTTTGAATGTTGATCTATGGGAGGCCATCTGGAGCAAAGTTCATGACCTCGGGGGGTTAGAAGTTGGCATCCGCGTAGTCCTCGTCAGGGGCCATCAGCGTGGATGTTGGCAACCGATGGGCCGACCATGCTGCATGTCTTGGGCGGAACACCCACTCGGCCCCCTGCGATACAGCGAAAGGCCATGCACCTAGGCCTTCGGCAGTATGAGTCGCTTCTTCGTTGGAATGCACCGGCTGTCGCCGCCTTTCTGGGGGGGGGGGGGGGGCGGTTTGACACCCGACCTCGGGGTCGGAAGCCGCCCGGGCCCCGCAGGGCTCCTGCCGCCGTTTTCCGCGATGTTCCCTCGGAGTTCCGACGCGTTCTTCGGCCCGTTGGGGCCAAGTTGTGGCGATGTCAGTTTTGTAAGAAAGGTTCGGAGCTTGAGAGTACCCGCAGTAGTCTCTCTCGTCGTGCCTGCCCTGCTCGGGCTCGCGCTGCCAAAGCTGCGGCCTTGACTGCGTCTGCCTCCACCCCCTGCGTCCCTGGCGACGCCGCGAGCGGCCGGGGCAGTGGGCGCAAGACGAGTCATGACGGCTGTGGTCCTGGCATTGCTGTCCGCGGTGACCACCCTTCCTCCTCTGCTTTCGTTCGGTCGTTTGAATCTCGGGAAGGGGCTCTCAGACCCGAGGGGGCGGCGCCGTTTTCCCTTGGCATGCGACGCCAGCGCAGCCTCTCCCCGAGTAGCGGGCCCGAGCGCCACGTTCGTCCTCGGGTCAGCTTCGGACCGATCGTCTCGGTCAGGGATGACGCCTCCAGGGACAGAGGCCTTGCGATCAGGGGTCTCGGGATTCCAGGTCGCGAGGGCCCCGCGTTTCGCCCTGATAAGCGTAGGAAGACTGACGGCCATCGCAGGGACAGGCCTACCATGGCCGCCACAGTTGTGCCTTACCGTGCCATGCCAGAAACGGGGCCCGTTCCCGCGTCCGCGGCCAGGGGGCATCGTCTCTGGGTTTCCTCGGGGCACGTTTGCCTTTTCGTCTCCTGTGGATGTTGCACCACTGGCACGGCTGGACATTTGTTGGTAGGATGTCCGTCCACCGACCCTACATATCGGTTTTCGGAACGGGCCCTTCGGAATCGAAAGCAGTTTTTGGCAGGGTATCACCCTGCGGACGAGAGCAGACACGATTCTCGCAGGATCCCTGCGCCTCGTCCATTACATGTTGCCGACCCAGAAACATATTGGGTCAGGCTCCTAGCGAGCCGATCTGCACAATATCGTCTCGAGGACGGGGGTTAGGGTCGCGAGAGTGGAGTGCCCTTGCTGGAGTGCTCCCCGCGGACCTTCACCCTCTTGTTGTCCCTGTCCTTTTTATTTGGTGCCTGCGGGGCTCGAGATCCTGTCTCTCGGGTGGGGGCCACCGTCTTTCTTGGCACCTCGGGTGGCCGCTCGGGCTGTCCCTTCGCCTGTGCACGCTCGTTGCCCCCGGCTGCACCTCGGAGCGCGGCGTCCGCCAGCCAGCGTCGTATCCTTTTCCTCCTCCTCCTCCTCATCATCATCAGCAGCAGCATCATCATCATCGTTTTTGTGCGGCGGGTGCCGCGGAAGCAAGTAATTAGTTTCCCCTATCGGTGGGACACCAGTCCTTCAATGAAGCCGCCGAGAAAAGATCTACTCACCCCCTATTCGGGTTATGGGATCAGGTGTTTCCAACGTGTGGCTCTCACTCTGGCGCTGCGCATACTCGCTAGGAACATTTCCAGCGCAGAGCTGCTCGCATTGAGGGGGTGGCTCGTTTCCCAAATTCGGTTTTGCATTGGCGCCGCGGCCAATCGTTGTCGCAAGTTTCCCCCAGCTCTACGGATGGAGGGGGATTCCTCTTCAAAGCGGGGATCCTGCTGGAGACTTCCCATTTTTTCTGATCTTACGGTTTCTTGTTCGTATCAGGATGTGGCTCTCGATGGAGATGTCCTCAGATGTGGCTCCCGTGAGCTCAGCCGTGCTCAACCTTCAACTACACGGGTGGACGGATGATGTGTTCCATACGGGGCTGCTCCGAGAGGGCTTGGCTGCTCGCCCAGGTGCGCCCGATTAATTCCGTGCTGCCCCGGCCGCCGCGGCTGGGCCTGGCGCGCGCTCGGGCGCGTGTGCCGCCCTCCCCCTCTGCTCTTGCGTTTCCCCTCTCGCCACAGGGCTTGTCTTGCGCTGGTAAACCAGTGTTCCATGAGGGGGGCTCTCCTTCGACAGTGTCCGACGTGTTCTGCGGATGCCCGCGGGCCCCTGCTGCAGCTGGGGGAGACGCAGGGCGACTGTTGCAACACGGGGCTCCTGCCGCATGGGCGCGCCCAGTCGGCGCCTGTCCTCCACGGGGGCCCCTCCCGCAGCGGAAGGGGGGGGGGCCTGCAGGGACGCGGCTGGAGGGCACCCGGGACTTGGCAGGGCGCACTGCAGCCCCGCGGGATGCCATCGGGATGTCGGCGGCGAGCCCCGGGGGCGGGAGGCGAGAGAGGGGGCGGGCCCTGTCAGCAGGCTCTCGGAAGTCCACCGGGCCCTCTGAGGAGGTCTTCGAAGCCCTCCCCGAGGGCGCAGGGAACTTCTCGGAAGCCGCGGGGGGCCTCTGAGAAGTCCCGCCGCCCGAGAAGGCCTTCTCCTTCTCACTCCCTCCCCTCCCTCCCCTCGGGTTTCCTCTGCCCCTTCCTTCCCGCCCTCCTCCCCCCCGCCTCACCCCCCGAACGGCCCCTTTGGCTCGAGTGGCCCACGGCCGGCTTCGCCAGGGAGCCCCCTCCGCCCGCGCGCCGCCGCGTGGAAGGTGCGGCCGCGCGATGGCGAAGGGCACCGAGAGCTCGGACCTCTACGCGCTGCAGGAGGACTCCGACGATCCGTCTGGCCGGCGCCGTTCCCAAAAGCTCCTTTACGCTGCTTCCGGGGGCCGTCGGCCCGGTAGGCACAGGAGATGGGAAGCCGGCTGCCCACGGGAAAGCATCTTATCCTCCTACCTACCTACCTCTACCGTGCACTGCGCAGTGCATTGGCTATAATATAAGATGACTACCTCTACCGTGCACTGCGCAGTGCATCTTATCCTCGGTATCGTTTAACTGCTCCCCAGCCCCATCCCCACTCCCTTCGAGACCCCCGCCAAATGACCCCCCCCAGTTGGGGATACGCCCCTCGAGATCCGAAGGGAACGGCCTGCATCCCCATCCAGGGGGCAGATCGGCCAGCGGGGCCCATGCCACGCCGCTGGGGATAGGGAACGGACAAACGATGCGCACATCCCCCGATGGCCCCCAGGATCCACCAGAGCTCTGGGGCACCTTCGGACTCCGAGAGATCCACGCAGACTGTGCCCCAAAGGCTCCTCTTCTCGCGAGGTCTCTTGCTGTGTGGCTGCCCACGGCAGACCGGGCGGCCCCACCGCGGGCCAGCTCGCAGAGAGCGACGCGGGTGGCCCGCGGCTCCTCGGCGGCCTCTCTGCGATGCCCGGCTGGGGCACGGCGCTGCCGAGCATGCTCGCAGGCGGCGCCCTGCACGTTCGTGCCGCGCGCGCGCACGCACAGGCAGGCGCAGCTGCGGCTCGCCCGATGGCTCTCGGAGGCCCCTGGAGGACTCTGGAGAGGCTGTCCACGGGTGCTTTCAGAGGTCCGTGGGTGCTTTCGGCGTTGGAGTGGTCGTGGGGTCCCCGTGGGGGGATCGAAGGTTTGACTTCTGCTCCTCGGAGGAGCCTGGGGAGGATGTCCACAGGAGCCAGCAGAAACTGGCTCGTCACCTAGCCTGGGGCTTCTCTTCGGTTTCTTCGGGGGGAGAATATATCGCACGCGGGGTGACCCCGAGGGGCTCGGCGGATTTCGACAGCGACGAGGACTGCGGCCCGCCGATGGGTCACAGGTGGGGCGACGCCCACCTCTCCAGTTTCGGCGAGCCGAAGCAGGTCAACGAGCACGCGCTCTCGCCGGAGGCGCTGCAAGCCAACGGATCCCGCGCGCTCCACGTGATGGCCGCGACCGCCGCCCCAGGGGCTGGCAAGTCGCCAGGCGACTCCATGGGCGTAGGCAAATCCAACGTTGTCACCAGCGGGCCAGAGTGCTCT
>CAUYUJ010018667.1:30000-72500 GCA_963575745.1 Prorocentrum cordatum | reverse complement strand
ACAGGAGAATTTCCCCTCCCCCGCCCACGCAGCTTCGCCTCGCCCGCACGCACGGCACAAACACGAAACCGAAATCGATTTCCCGGTAGGGGGGCTCTCCGTTCCACATCGATCTCACCCCCCAACCCCCGATATATATATATATATATATATATATATATATATATAATATATATATATATATATATATTTATACGACCACCCTTCGGGTGATAAGGAGGTTCGGGGGGGGGGGAGGGACCAACGTCTCACTCGATCGGTCTCACTATCGATCTCACTATCGGTCTCGCTCGATCGATCTCACTCGATTGGTCTCACGATCGATCTCACCCGATCTATTTCATCCGATCGATCTCACAATCGATCTGAACATCGATCTGACAGTCGATCTCACTATCGATCTCACGATATATCTCACATTCGGTCTCACTATCGATCTCACTATCGATATCACAACCCGTTCCACAATCAACGTCATCATCATCAACGTCAACATCATGGTCAGCCTCATCAACATCATCATCATCATCGGGACACCATCATCACCATCACCTCATCACCATCATCATCAACATCATCAGCATCACCATCACCATCATCATCATCATCATCATCGTCATCATCATTATCATCATCATCATCGGGACCATCATTGTCAACATCATCATCATCATCAACATCATCATCATCATCGGGACACCATCATCACCATCATCATCGGAACAACACCAGCATCATCATCAACAGCATCATCATCACCACCATGATCAACATCATCATCATCGGGACGCCATTATCATCATCACCAGCAACATCATCATCAACATCATCATCAAGACACCATCATCATCGTCACCATCATCACAATCATCACCATCATTATGCGGACACCATCATCATCATCATCAGAGTCAGCAGCATCATCGGGCCAGCATCATCAAAAGCATCGTCATCACCTCATCGTTACCCTAATCATCAACATCATAGTCATCGGGACACCATCATCGTTATCATCATCCTCATCATCAACATCATCATCGGGACGCCATCATCATCACCATCACCATCATCAGCAGCATCACCATCAACCTCATCAGCATCATCATCGGGACACCCACATCATCATCACCTTCATCATCACCATCATCTCATCATATCGTCATCATCATAAACATCAACAGGATCATTCACATCAGCATGATCATCGGGACACCATCATCATCAGCAGCAACATCAGCATCATCATCATCGGGACACCATCATCATCACCACCATGGCCATCATCATCGCCAGCAGCATCATCATCGGGACACCATCATCGTCACCATCATCATCAACATCATCATCATCATCGGGACACCATCATCATCATCATCATCGGAACACCACCATCACCGTTATCATCATCTCATCACCAGCATCATCATGAACAACACCATCAATGTCATGATCATCGGGACACTATCATCATCAGCAGCAGCATCATCATCAACGTCATCATCGGGACACCATCATAATCGTCACCATCATTATCATAACCATCATCACCATGGGAACACCATCATCGTCAAACTCAGCATCATCATCGGGCCACCATCATCAAACTCATCATCATCATCCTCATCATCAACATCATCATCATCATCGCGACACCATCATCGTCATCAGCATCATCAACACCATCATCGGGACACCATCGTTATCATCACCATCATTATCAACAGCATCAGCATCAACCTCATCATCATCGGGACACCATCATCATCATGTTCACCAACGGCATCACCATCAACTTCATCATCATCATCAACATCATCATGATCATCAACACCATCATCATCGGGACACCATCATCATCGGGAACATCATCATCAACATCATCATCATCGGGACACCATCATCGTCACCACCATGGCCATCATCATCAACATCATCATCAACATCGTCACCATCATCATCATCATCATCATCATCATCATATCATCATCATCATCATCATCATCATCATCATCATCATCATCATCATCGGGACACCGACGGGACACCGGCGGGACACCGGCAGGACACCGGCGGGACACCGCGCGCCACCAGCCCCCGGACAGGAAACATTTGGTCTGGCCGCGCCTTAGCCAGAGGCGGGACACTTCTCGCCCGCCCACGCAGACTCGCCTCGCCCGCACGCACGGCACACACGAACACGAAACCGAATCCGATTTTTCAGTAGGGGGCTCTTTGTTCCATTTCGATCTCACCCCTTACCTCCGATATATCTATCGATCTATACATATATATATATATATATATATATGTGTGTGCGTGTGTGCGCGGGCGTGTGTATGTGTGTGTGTGTCTGTCCGCTATTACCCGCTGCGGCCAATTCACGGGAACATGTGCGCGTGCGCGTCTGTGTTCTCGCGCGTGCGCGAGCCCTCCGCCCTGCCCTGCTTCCCCCTGCTGCCCTTGCTGCCCCGCTCGCCCGGGGCGCACCTCTCGCGCGCCCCATGCCGGCGCGCTGAAGGCACCCCCTCCCTCGGCGCCGCTGCTCCGCTCGAGCTGCCGCAGGAAGCTGGCGTGGACGGGGGGGCACTGCCGAGAAGGGGATGTTGGTCAGAGCGCGAGCTGAGACCCAGACTCCCTCGGGTAGTGAACAAAAGCGTGAGGGAAGGGTTTTCCGCATTCTCGGCCTTGGGAGGCCCCCACCGGCCCTCGGGACCGACCGTCAAGCAACGATTCAGGGTGAAAAATTTGTCCAGGGGAGTGGGTCGAAGCATCTGAGGGTCGGCCTCATGACCAAAATCATGACGTCGGGGGTCTGGGAAGGGTCTTTAGTCAGAGCGCGAGTTGCGGCAGCGGTAGTTGGCCTTCGCGGGGCCCCCAGTCGCCACGGCGGGATGAAGCTTAGAGAGCTTGTGCGCTTGGGACCCCCAGGAGGGGCCCAGGTCCCAAAGCGGACTTTGCGCTGCCACTGCCTCGAGGCGCCCTGCTCCGACCGGGACTACGCCTGGGGCTGTGCCGAGATCCGCCGCCCTGTGATGTCCCCAGAGGTTGGCCCCCCAGGCGGTGGTTGCGGGCAGATCCCCCGCCTCGCTCGCGTGAGTTGCCGACCACTCGGCCTGGCTGGCTTCCAGGTCACGGGCTCAAGAGGAGGGGGTCCGCGCGGACTCCTCGCCCCGGCCGCGCGCCCTTCTCCGGTCCGGCCATTCCCCGTCAGCCCAGGCCGCCCAGATGGGGTCCGAACAGAGGGGGTCAGAGGATCGCGCCGCCTCTCGATGCGGCCCGTTGTGGAGCCCGATTTTTCCCTGCGCCGATGCATCGCCGAAGCATCGCCGATGCACAGGCGACGCCACGCCGTCCTCCGACCCCACCTGGCCGGACCCCAATGGGGAGGCCTGCGGCCGGGAGCTTTGGCTCCGCGCGCCGCGCCGCCGAGGCTGGCCCACCACGCCTCGGCGCGACGCGCCAACTACTGCGCCCTGCAGGGCCCCCGAGCGCCGACGTCCCGAGCGCGTCCCTGGCCCCCCGCCCCGCGGAGCGGCGCCACGCGCTGCACCCCCATCGCACCGCACGGCGTGCCGCCGGGGCCGCCGCCGCGCCGCGCTCGAGCCACGGCCCCCGACGGCCGCACAGCCCCCGCCGCGGGCCCCACGACACCGCGCGCGCCGCCGCGGCACCGCGGGGGGGGGGGGGCCCGCCGCGCATGCCCGCGGCCACGGCGACGCCCGACTCCTCGCCGAGCCGCCGCGGCGCGGCGGCCCTCGGCCTGCCGGCGCTCCCCGAGGGGGCGCCCCCCGAGGGCCCCCCGCGGGCGAGCCGCGGGGGCCCGGCGCCCCCGGCGCCCCCGGGGCCGCCGGGGCTGCCGGGGCTGCACCGCCGCGCGGCGGAGTTCCAGCGCGCGCTGGAGGCCCTCGCGGCCGAGCACGCCGCGCAGCTGGCGGAGCGCCGGCGGGGAGCGGCGGCGCGTGGCACGAGTCGGAGAGGTCGAGGGGCCGCCTGCCCTGGCACGTCGATGGGCGGATTGGCCGTTTCGGGCTCGCGGGAGGGCGTCGCGGCCGTCGTTTTTGCGGGTCCAGGTCCGTCGGTTTCGGTCTTGGGTCGTTTTCACTGGAGGATGGTTTACGAAAGGGAGATTGGGCCACCGCCGAATGAGGTCGGGCGTGTCCGCTCACAGGCGGATTTTGGACGCAAGGTATGAAATAGCCACAAAGATTCAAAAACAATACACCCGAATACTTCCAAACAGCGTTACCGGATTTGGTTTTCGGCTATTTCTGAATATTCCTTCTGTAGAGGGGCATGCCCGACTTAAACGTAGCAGAGTGACCCCGCTGGAGTGACCCTTGGTGCGGGCCTGGAGGGTGGGGTCCCCCGATCGCCGAGCGCGGTCGGGGAAGCAATTAGTGGACACTCCCCCCCTCCCCAAACGCAATGTTGGCACGCGCGGGAGAGACTGCGGTCGAAGTGGAACTCATCAGACCCACACCGCCAATTTTGAACATTGGGGGGAGGGGGAGGCGCTTACCGATGAATGTGGAATGCGTATTCTGCGCAGGAGCGTCCTGCGCGCGTGTGTGTTTGGTCGCCCCTGCGGCCACCACGCAGCCGCGCACCAGTGGCAGCTCCTGCCCAGGGCCACTCCTGCGTGTGGCCGAGGGGAGGCCTCGAGGAAGGAAGAGCGGCATGGACGCACGAGTTCTCAGAGCGCCGCGCCAGCTTCTCGGATCGAGGCTGGGCCCCGTCTGGCGGCGCCTCTGGCGCTGCCTCTGGCGCGCTCCGCGCGCCAGGGAAGGGGGGCCCAGCGCCGATCCAGAAGCTCCCCGCGGACTTCCGAGAAATCATGTTCACGTATTCTTTGTTCCTCTACGGTAAGGGTACCGACACCGCTGCACGTCCTGGAGAGCCCTCGTCGCCGCGGCCGGCTTCTTGTCAGCGTTTTGGTCAGAGCGCACCTTGAGAGGGGTCTGCTGCTGCAGCGGTATCGGTCCTTGTTCGTGTCCTCAGGACCTGGAGGTGCTGCTGTCGCAGGATCGGTGCGATCGAAATGGCTACGGAGAGAACTGGCACGAAGCCAGACGGCAGTTCCTGTCCGTTTTGCACAGGGCTCGCTGTCGGCGCCGCCGCTGACGTTCTCTTTTTGACGCACCGCGCTGCCTGCCCAACCGCGGCCTCTGTCGGCTTTGGACGACTGTGTGATGCGTGGCATCGCGCCAATTTTCTGCCCGTGCCCACTCCGGGCGTGCCGCCAGGACGACGGCGCCTCCCCGCACCGGCGGACGCTCAGCGGGAGCGAGGGCCGCGTGACATTCGACGAGTCCCGGCCGCCGCCGTCGACGCCCGCGGACACCGACGTGGGGAAGGCGAGCTTGAAGGCGAGCCCGTCCCAGCAGAGCCTGAAGGGGAGCCCGACCGAGGATCGGGCCAGCCGCCAACTGCGCACCGACGCCAGTCCCGGCCAGCCGGGCCCACCCTGGTCCTCGGACGGGTACGCGCGGCTCTAATAGCCTTCCCATCGGAAGGGGCTCGATGTGTATATATATATATATATATATATATATATATATATATATATATATATATATAATATATATATTCACATATGTATATATATATATATACTCCACATCAATCGGTCGGCTAAAGACCAGTGAACTCGGCGAAGAATCTGGTGTGTAGACGCTCCAGCGACCCACACGTTGGGCAGCTGGGGCGTTTACGCGACCAAACGACGTGGTTTGTACGGTCGGGCCGAGGTCTGAGGTCGAGGTCGGCTCGGGCAGGGTGCCCTCATGCTCTCCCTGCTTGGTTAGGTACTCCTGTGCATCTTGGGGGAGGGTGCCCTCGAATGCTCTTCGCTTTGGCCGGCGGAGGGTCTCGTGCTCTTCGAGGATGCTCTTCTGTCTTAGGCCTGGCCGTGCACCCTGAGATCCGACCGCAAAAAGTCGCGACTGGATCCCTGGACCCCAGCTTCCTGCGTCATCTTTCGTGCCGGACCGATCTGTGAGGGCCCCAGGGCGCGAAGTGGAGCGAAAACGCCCGGCTCGAAAAAATGGAGTCGCCAGGATCTCAGGGCACACCGAGCCCCTTGCCAGCCCAGGGCCGTCTGCGCGTCGAGTCCAGGGCCCCGGTGGGGCGCGGCTGGCGTCCGATGTCGTGCCGCGGCTGGCGGTTCGCCGCAGTTCCTCGAGCGCCGGAGTTCTACGGGCAACCTCGGGCGCGCTCGGGGGCAACCCCGTCACACCCACACGCGCAAGCATCTCGGGGAATCGTACACGGGACGGGGGAAAAAGTCAGAGGAGAATCAGGTACCTTTACCTCGAAGAAGGAAAAACTGCCATGAGCATAAACTTTCGGCGCTGCGCGCGGATTTCTTGTATCTGCGCTGGGGCCCCCCTGGCGGCGCCTCCGGCGCCGCCCCTGGCGCGCCCCGCGCGTTCGGGAGGGGGGTCCGGCGCAGATCCAAGAAATCCGCAGCGCTCACAGTTAATGCTTATGGCGTTGTTTTCCTTTCCCAACTATCCTGTGGTGTTGGGTCCTGGTTTTGAAGAGACAACGCCCCGCGTTTTCACTCCTCCTCCCGCTCCTTCTTCCTCCCCCTCCTCCCTCCTCTCTGCGTTCCCCCCACCTAGTACAGCGCTTCGCTGTCCCATAGGGAGCTCCACCGAACGAAGGTCCCAGTGGCGGAACTCGCATGCGGTTCCTGCGTCCATTGCAGCGCTTCGTGGCCCCATATGGAGCTCCACCGAAGGTCCCAGTGGCGGAACTCGCATTCGGTTTCTGCGCCCAGTCTCGGGGCACCATGGGAGCGCACCTTTCACGCGCTTCGTGGCCCCATAGCCTGGGCGCGAGCGGTCCGCAGCCAGACCTTTTCTCGGTCCTGTAGACTCGCCCTGAGCCGTCGGCTGTCCGGCGCGCCGCTCCCTCGGCCGACGTCGCCCATGCGTGATCCTGGATTGCGGCCGCCACGAGGTTGGGAATGGCAAAAATAGAACGACCACAGGTGGCTGGTGCTCTACGCGCTGCTCTCGCGCGCCACGCGCCACGCGGATCTCCTGTTTCCATGTTTCTCTTTGCCCCGCGCGTCGTTCGCCTGTCGTCGCTATGCCCAGCAGCCAGAGCCTTGCCCGCGATCGGCCAGCAAACTATTTTTCTTTGCTACGCGCGGTGGACGACCTGCGCGCGTCGCTGGGGCCCCTTCGGGGCGACGGGCGCGTGCAGCGGAGACTCCGCGCTGCGCTTTGCCCGCGGCCTCGGGTTTTGGAGCGCACGGGCGCACAGGGAGCAAAGTAAGGGAAGGGCGATTTTGGGCGGGCTAGCTTTTCGCCACCCCCCATCGAACAGCTCGCGGGCGGACACAAAGGGCCCCGCCGAAGGCCCTATACGGAGGTCCGCCGAAGGCCTCAGTTGCAGCGCGCGCGCGCGCCGCCGCCGTTCCATTTTCGCGTACCCCTCGCGCGGTTCGCGCCCTCATGCGGAGCTCCACCAAAGACGAGACGCACGGGCGCGGTGCTCGCAGCTGCGCACGGCTGGGTCCTTCGCCGGGTTAGTTTCTGCAAGAAGAGAAAAAAAGGCACCCATGCCGCTGCCTCTCCCTCGTTCTGCCCTTTTTTTGGGCCTCCCGGGAGGTCCTCGTCGCCACCGATGGATTCGATTCGGAATTTTCGCCAGAAAGCACCCTGGGAGAGATCCCGGGAAACGCGGCATCGGTGCACGTTTTGGTTTCCTCCAAAAGTTCGCCATGTATGATGGCAGCGTTGCTCCCGCAGTTGGGGCGAAAAACGACGGGGCGGCCGGGTAGTCGGCAGTTGTGAGGGACCAGAAACTCCGCCGCAGGCGCCGTTTTTTCCCCCTCTTTTCGCACACACACACACACACACTGGAAGCTGGCGGTAAGCCGTCAACCTTGGCTACCGCCCGGGACTCGTATAGTTTCCTTGCCACATATATATATATATATATATACACATACATATATATATATATATATATATATATATATGTGTGAATGAATGGCATGCGAGCGCGGCAAAATCGCATTCAGCGCGCGCGAGGGTGTGCGGTTTCATGGACATGTGTTTTACAGCTCTTTAGCTTGCCCACAGCTCGAGTTCAATTGGGAGAAACAGAGGATGGCAGCTTGGTGGATGCTTGCAAAGTACAACTACTTGTTCTATCGGGAGACCGATTTCTTCCATTCGAGCGGTGTGTTCCCAGCTTCGTAGCTTGCCTACAACTCGGATTAACTAGAGAACACCAACACCGCCTCTCCAAAATTTGTAGAATGCCAATAGTTGTTTGGTCGCAGCTCTAGCGGCTGACCGGTTTCAGGCGTCTAGATACTTGGGACTAGCGCTCCTTAGCAATTCTTGTCGATTGGTGTATATCTCAGCTCCGAAGTTAGCCTACAGCTCGAATTAAGTAGACAAACGAGCACTATACCACCAAAAATTGCAGAGCGCGAGTCGTGTTTCAGTCGCGGCTCTGGCAGCAGACCGATCTCAGACGCCTGGATACTGTAGACGAGTGTGTCTGACCATTCCCGTTGAACGGTGTGCTTCCGAGTTTCGAAGCTTGCTTACAGCTCGAATTAAGTTGAGCAAGTCAACGCTGCATCTCCAAAAATTGTAGAGTGCAAGTAGTTGCCGGGTCGCAGCTCTAGCAGCAGACCGATTTCAGGCGTCTAGATATTTGGGACTAGCGCTCCTTAGCATTTCTTGTCGATAGGTGTATATCTCAGCTCCGCAGCTAGCCTACAGCTCGAATTAAGTAGAGAGAATAAGCATTATATTTCAAAAAACTGCAGAGTGCGAATCGTGTGTTTGGTCGCAGCTCTGGCAGCAGACCGATCTCAGACGTCTCGATACTGTAGACGAATGTGTCTGACCACTTCCGTTGAACAGTGTGCTTCCCAGCTCCGTAGGTTGCCTACAGCTCGAATTACGTAGAGAAAACCAACATCGCCTCTCCAAATAATTGAATAGCTGTTTGCCCGCAGCTCTGGTACCAGACCAATCTCAGGCGTCTAGATACGCTGGAACGGCGTTCTTGATCATGTCCTGTCGATGGGTGTGCATCTCAGCTCCGTAGCTCGCCTGCAGCTCGAATTCAGTACAGAACGAAGATCATCTCTCGAACAAATGTGCAGTGCGAGCAGCATTTCAGTCGCAGCTCTGGTAGCAGACCCATCGCAGACGTCTCGATATACTGCAGGCGAATGCTTATCACCATTTCCTGTTAAACGGTGTGTTTCCCGGCGCCGTAGCTTGCCTACGGCTCGAATTCAGCAAATACAACTAGCATTGCCTCTCAACGAAATTGTAGAGTACAAATAGTTTTTTGGTCGCAGCTCTAGCAGCAGACCGATCTCAGGCGTCTAGATAGTTCAGACTAGCGTTCCTTAGCATTTCCTGTCGATGGGTGTGCCGAACAGCTCTGTAGGTCATCTACGATTCGAATTTGGTGGACAAAACCGACAGCACCTGCCAAGATGACACTCAACACCCGATCCCGCCTGAGTGTTTTTTGTTGGGGAGTAGTATCCACCCGATCGACCGGATATCAAGATGACAAGCGGGAATGAGATCAAAGATGGGGGGAACAATTTCAGAGCTCTAACGAGTTGTTCATTTTCGAGAACATGATTTTCAACCGGCCGAAATTATGCAACATTTCCGTCGAGATTTTTCGAGTCAACTAGCCCGCCAGCGTTTTCGAATTACTCTTAATCTTCGCCGCTTCGCTTTTTAGGGAAGCTCTACGAGTCGTACACATGCACACCAACACACACGCACACACCCATGCAGAAACATAAGCACAAGTACAGATACAAACATATTTTCCCGTCGGCGGCGAGGCAAAGTCGGCTGCGCCAGCGAAAAAAAGCTAGACGGGGTCGCCGACAAGCGACACATACAGCACAGCGAATTCGCCGCAGGCACCGAATTCTCGTTACATCTATGTAGGTGGGTCGCAGGTGGGTCGCGGCGAGTTGCGGGCGGGTCGCGGGTGGGTCCCGGGCGGGTCGCCAAATCGCGGGCGGATCGCGGGTGGTTCGCGGCTGGGTTGTGGGCAACAGCGAGCAACGATGATCCTCACCAGAGCAGGCCGCTTCGGGCATGCACCCAGGGATGATGTAAGATGCAGGACCGCTCGGCCCCCTCACTCCGATATTGCTGAGCTGTGTATTTTGGATGCCTGTCAGGCTGGGCCGCTCTTCGGTGATCACCGAGCCCGGTGCGCTGGTCGAACTTCACGAGCGCTGGGGGAGGTGGGAGCTGGGAGACACCTCGAAGAGCATGCCCGGCGGCAGCGACCAGTACGTGTCGGAGTGCGGGGCCAGGCCCACGGTCTGCCGGAGCAGGTTCTCCGTCGAGCGCAGCCAGACCCTGTTCATGGGCAGGGTCTTCGGGAGCGGAAAAGAGGGGGGTGATGACTAGGGGGGGGTGGATGTCATGGCGGGCGCCATGATATCTCCCCAGATCTCATGGCGCCTCTTCTTACTTCATTACGTCCCTGGCCCCCCCCCCTGGGCCGCGCACATGCCGCCGGTCATGATTTGCACCCCCCCCTCTTGGGCACCCCCCTCTTGGCCGCTCCCGAGGTCTTCCAGGACGGGCACCCGGTCCTCAAGCTCATCGTGATGAAGCCTGGTTCGGTGCCCGGCCAGCAACACAGCCCATGGGCGGGAGCAGCGCCGCTGTTTTTCCCAGGTGCCCCCATGGCCCCTCTCCCTTGGCATCGCTCGGACGTGTGCCTTTTTCCTTCGGCGAGGGCCATCGAGGAGCATCCTGAATTCTTTGGCGAAAAAAAGCCACGCACGAAACCAACAAAAAACACGGGGAACGGACGTCCGAGCGATGGCGAGCTCCTGGGCCACGGTGGTGAGAAAGCCACGACGAGTCGGAGGCCTGTACAAGAAGGTGCCGGAGGAGCAGGAGGAGGAGGGTGCGGGGGGGGAGGAGCTCCTGCGAAGAGGGCGGGGGGGGGCGAAGGAGGAACAGGAGGAGGAGGAGACTCGGTATCGTTTGACCCATCCCATCCCCATCCCCATCCCCATCCCGACCCCCGCCATCCAACCACTCCGGTTGGGGAAATGCCCCTCGAAGCTCGAAGGAGGCAGCCTTACCCCCATACAGGGAAGTAGATCGGCCAGTGGTGCCAAGGCCACGCCCGCGGGGATGGGGGTCGGTTAAACGATTCTCAGAGACGGAGAGCAGCAGGGAGAAGGAGCAGCGACAGCAGGCGGTGAAGAGGCGGACTCTGACATCCGAGGCATCGAACAAAAATGCAAGATCGAGAACAATCACAACCAGAACCCCGGCGACCCCACCCTTTCAGGGCTCAACGGGGTCAATGCAAACAGGGTCAGTCAGAGCGCAGGATCTTGCAGGATCCTGCAGGGCCAGGGTTGCATTGACCCGTGCTGTAGCGTGCAGGATCTTGCAGGATCTTGCAGGATCCTGCAAAGCCTGACTAACCTGGGTCTGGGTTGACCCACATCAGTAGATCCCCGATCTCGCTGCGTCATTCTTCGAGCCCGCTGGAGCCGCGTGGATCCTGGGGCCCGAAACCGGGCGACAAAGCCGGCGTGAATCATCGCAGGCGATTTCTCTCCCTCCAGCCCCGAGCTCCGCCCGAAAAGTTTGGCCGCTCAGGCGGAAGGGGGAAACCCTGGGGTACACCCCCAGGGAGCTATTCGGACGCACCCCTATCGAGGCTGGGCGCCCCCCCATTGTACATCCCAGAGTTGGGGCCCACGTTTTTGGTCCAGTCGAACCCCCCCCCAAAGTCGGTGATTGTGGTCGCCAGATCCTCCGTTATTCCATGAGGGCTTCAGTGGGTCTCAGAATTACCTGCGGCTTGATGGGGGTGGGGTCGTCCAGACTTCGTCAGGTTTTTGGTCCACCGGTGGACGAGATCTGGACGGAATCTGGGCGGAGGGGTGCAGAGGGGTGGTTGACACTTGGACGAGCTCTGGTCGGAGTCATGCTTGTGAGGCGGCCGCGGCGATCCACAGAAGCTTCCACGAGGGCTCACCCATGAGCGACCGTGAATCATCGAGAAGAACAGAAGCCCAAACCCTGATAACATGATGAAGACGCGGCCGCACTGAGGTCCCCGTTATCGCACCAGGGAGCATCAAGCTGGGCGGTCCGACCTGACACGCCTGCAGAACGTGGCCCTCCTAACTTGGGCCCCCTCCAGAAAGGTTCGGGGCACTTCCGTGGCTCATCAGTGAAGGCCGAAGCGGCGCGGGGGGGAGGGCCGATGCCCCCCCCCCCCGGCGGGGCCTCTCCCGGCGCCGCCGGGCGCGCGCCTCTCCGCCCCGCGGAGCTTCGGGGATGCCCCCGCGGTCCGGGAGCGACGATGGATCGACGAAGAAGGGCCTGAGCTCTCAGCACCACGCCACGCCCACTTCTGAACCACCACAGCACCACACCACATCCAAAGGGGGGGGGGGGGGCACCGCAGCGCAGCACCACGCCACGCCCACAAGGGGGGGCGGGGGGGACCATCGCGCGGGGGGGGGGGGGCCCAATGGCATCAGCATTGGGGGGGAGGGGGGGGGGGGGCCCAAGCCCTGGACCATGTATATGCCGTCTTTTCTTCCTCCAGTGGGGGAGGATCGATGCTCCTAGGGGCGCGTGTCAGCGCAAGGTGTGTTTCCCCCGCTCCACCCAGCCAGTCAGGTCCTCCCGTCGCCCTCGTCGTAGAAAAAGGGCCTCACGGGGCAGGGGCAACACACACGTGGGCACTGACGCACGCTCTCGGAGCCCCACATCATCAGGGGCCAACTCGGGTCGGGGCTAACTCGGGCTCCTTCTTCGGGAATCCGAACCCGACTTACCCCGGACCCGAGCTGCCCCGGATATAACCCGGGCGCCCCACGCTCCGAGGGCCCTCGGCGCGGAGCGGCGCGCGGGAGGAGGGCCCCCGCCGCCCCCGCCCCCGCGCGCGGCCCCCCGCGGCGCCCCCGGGGCGCCGCGCGGGGCCTCCGCGGCCTCGGGGGCGCCCCCGGCGGAGACGCGCGGTGCGCGCGGCCGCTCTCCGCCTCTCGGGGGGCGGAAAAGAGGGGGGGGGCCGACTAGGGGGGGGGGGGGATATCATGGCGGGTGCCATGATATCCTCCCCCCTACGGCAGGTTTGCGTCGTGTCGACCAGCGGCGACCCCAGCGCGGGCGTTCAAGGTTGAACGCCGCCGGCGACCCAGAATCGATCGATGTTGAACGATCGGACGTTGCGGCAGCGGCCGATCGTTCAAGGTTGAACGATCCCTGCGGTGTCAAAAACCAACGCTGGGGTCGGCACGACACGAACCTGCCGTAGCCAGCCAGACCCTGTTCATGGGCAGCCAGACCCTGTTCATGGGCAGGGTCTTCGGGAGCGGAAGAGAGGGGGGTGATGGCTGGATGTCATGGCGGGCGCCATGATATCTCCCCAGATCTCATGGCGCCTCTTCTTGCTTCATTACGTCCCTGGCCCCCCCGCTGGGCCGCGCACATGCCGCCGGTCATGATTTGCACCCCCCTCTCTTGGACACCCCCCTTTTGGCCGCTCCCGAGCCTCGGGAGGAGAGCGGCCGCGAGGGGGGGGCTCTGCGGGGGGCCACCGCGCTGCTCTCTCTGCGGCGGCGACCTCGGGCGCCCCCTTCGCAGGCGTTTCCTGGGAGGTCGAGTGCTGACCCTGCCCCGGTCCGGCATCCAGCTCAGTCCAGCTCAGTCCCGCGCAATCTGGCTCAATCCCGCCTGATCCGGCCTGATCCCGCTTCATCCGCTTAATCTGGCTTCCTATCGAAATCTGGCTCAATTTGGCTTAATCTGGCGGCCCCGAAATCCTGTTTACTCTGGCTTAATCCCGTTTTATCCGGCCTGATCTCGCTTAAGCCGCGGCCGAATCTGGCCCAAGAGCCAGCCAATGGAGCTCAATGCTCTTGAATCCGACGAAGACCTCCCAGCAGTTGCCTCCGAACCCCCCCCGCCTCATTGAGAACAAAAGACCCCAACCCTGATAACACGATGAAGACGTGGCCTCACCGAGGTCCCCGTCTTCGCATTAGGGATAATAAATCTGGGTGGTCTGGTCTGGTACATGTGCAGAAAAGGACCTATCACCGCCGATCCACGAGTCAGGCAACTCGATGGGCGGCGGGGGCAGGGTTCTCAGAGGAGGAAAAGATACCCGTACCGCTGCCCTTCCCTTGTTTTCCAGTTTTTCGGCCTCCTGGGAGGCCCTCATCGCCGCCGCTGGATTCGCCTCGAAATTCCAGTCAGAGCGCACCCCCGGAGAGGTCCGGGGAGTAGCGGTATCCGTACCTTCTGGTTTCCTCAGGTTCTGAGTTTGTCGGAGACGCGGCGAAATCCGAACCTTGCCACCGCTTCCCAGCGATTCGAGAGAGTCCATGGTTTGGAAGGGGTGGGGTCTGGATGTCGCCACCTGCAGTCAACATGGACCGTAAGGAGGAGCGATTTTCCAAGGTACCCTCTGCATCATCTCGCTTCGGTCCATCTTCTGGCCACTTTCGCTGGCCGCGCCCCGCGCGAAATATTTCGGTAGATAACCATGGGAGCCTTGTGTACCCTCTTAATTCCCATTTTAGCGTCGACTAGCGTCGACCAGCGTCTGGGAGTCGATGAGATGGCGCCGATTTAGCGTCGGCTGGCGTCGATGTAGCGTCGATGGGCGTCGATCTAGAGTCGATTTAGCGTCGATCCGCGAGGCCGACAAGATGGCATGGGAGGCTCCCGTGAGTTGCCACCGAACTTTGCCACTTTCACTGGCCGCGCCCCGCTCGAAGAATGTGTCGGCGTGGCCTTCCCAGGCCGTCCTGCCGCCGTGCAGCCGTGCACGCGCCGACTGCAGTTCTGTTGGGACTCTCGGGGCGTGCTCTGCGAGGACGCCTCGGGCGACGGGGGGCGGCTCGGAGGTCCGCAGCAGCCTCTGGCCGTTACATGGCCAGTGGTTTTGTTTCGGCGGCGAGCGATGGCGGGAAGTGTGAAGGAGAAGGCCTTCTCAGAAGGCGGCGGGACTTCTCAGAAGGCCTCGCGTCTCCTGAGAATTTGTGCCTTCGGGGAAGGCTCAGGAAACTTCTCGGAAGGCCGGGGGACTTCCGAGCCTTCTGAGAAGGCCTTCTCCTTCGCACTTCCCCTCCTCGCTCGCCGCCGATGAAAGGCCCAGAACACAGCCCTGACGTTTCCAGGGCCCTCTGAGAGGGGTGCCACCTTCAGCGAGGAGTGTCCACGATACCCCCCCCGAGGGTGGGGCACGGGTGACTGCGGACGGGGCTGGGACAAGGACGAGTCCGTTCCAGAGCGTTCCGGAACGCTCTCAGAGCGTTCCGGAACGTTCTGGGGAGGCCGCGGAGCCCGACACATTCTCTGGAGCTGCCATATTTTATCCTCACCCTCTTCCCTCACCCGATGTTCGATGCTATCCGCGGAGACTCTCGATTGATCCTTGCCCGATGCTGTCTTCGCCCTGGCTACGTTGTATGATGCCTTGAGCGAGACGGTGGGGGAGGGCGAGGCCACACCACGAGGAGGTGCCCCCCCCCCCCCCGGCGCCCCCGCGCCGGTGCCGGTGGCGTCGCCTCTCTTCGGCTCCTGCGGGAGGCGCAGCACCTGGCGCACGCGCTCGCCTGCCTCGGCGTCATCATGTACGACATCATGTCGCTCCCGCTGGTCCTGGCCTTCCAGCTCGAGGACGCGCCTCCCCCACGCTCGGGGGCGGCCAAGAGGGGGGTGCTAACTAGGGGGGGGGGGATATCACGGCGTGGGCCATGATATTCCTCAGATTTCATGGCGCCTCTTTTTATTTCAGTACGTCCCTGCCCCCCCCCCCCCCCTTGGGCCGCGCACATGCCGCTGGCCATGATTCGCGCCCCCCCCCCCCTTCTGCTCTTGCCCGCCCCCGACGCACAGCAGGCGCCTCGGACACGGAGCCGGCGGCGGGAATAGCCTCGCGAAGTGGCTTTGCTCACCCCCGATGGGCCTATAGGGAGGCATACGGTCGGGGCCTTGAAGACATTTTTAGATGCGGCGACGTCTTGTGGGACCTCTTTGGGGTTCAATTGGGGCTCTCTTCGGGCGTCTCGTGAGCTCGTGGGCCTCTTTGGGTCGTCTTGGTGGCCATAACTGGGCCATGTCCGCCGTCCTGGAGACTATGTTGACCCGAATGCCCGTCAGGATACATTTTCTGGAAGATGGTGGACGAGTTGGAATTAGCAACTATAGCGGTGGGGCCAATAGGGCAAATCAGAATGGCAAAATGCAAAGATCTGCGAACGCATATTCAGATGGCCTGCCAGATCGCGAGGGGTCAAAAGTTCTTGAGGAAGCTGCCGGAGTTGACCCAAGACTCGGAGAATTTGTCGCGCCAAGCCCTATGTGAGAGACGGGAGATAAAGGGGTCGCCTGCACGGACATTGGAGCGTAAGCTACCCGCGTAAGGGTTCGCGTAAGCGCCATCGCTGGAGGCCCGCGCAAGCCGTGGCCTTAGATCGCTGTGTCTGTTCGCGTAAGGACCTGCAAAAACCTCTCAGTTCCTTCAGTGAGGTGATGATTTGCGGGGGGCCGCGGACTCTTTCCTACTCCTCCGGCATCCTTGCTGGCGAGGACTTGGCGGCGGTGGAAATTATGGACACCCTCGCGACCGTCTTCTGGACGTGGGACTTCGCCAACAACTTCCGCACGGGCTACGCCGAGGCGGACCACAACGAGTTGAGGCTGCGCAAGATCGCATCCAGGTGTCCGAAGAAAGACAAGCTTGCGTTAACATAAACTTTTGGATCTGCGCTGGGATTTCTGGGATCTGCACTGGGCATCCCTGGCGGCGCTTCCTGGCAGCGCTCCTCGCGCCGCGCTCCGCACGCTAGGGAGGGTCGGCGCCTCGAAGGAGCAGCCTCCTTCTCAGGAGCCCCTCCCCCTGCCCCCTTGTGCTGTGGATTGCACTACGATGGACATCCTAACAGTCCTATCCTTGAATCTAAAATGTGTTCTAAAATGGAGGAAGCATGTTCTACACATGTTTTAAGCCTGTTCGTTTACGTGTTTTAAACATGTTTAAAACCCTGTTTAAGACATCTGGATTTTTGTTTGGCAACATGCTTCCTCTCCATTGGTCGTCCGTCACACCCCTTGTGCGCGCCGCCGAATGTTACGCCTCCAGATATCTGAGAACTTGGTTCGTGTACGATGCGTTCCTGGTCTCCTTCGACTGGTTCACCTACACGATGCGCGACCGGCGCGGCCTGGGCGCGGCTCGCATCGTGAGGTCTCCGCGCATCGTGCGGGTGCTGTTCCGCGCTCTTCGGCTTCTGCGGGTGGTTAAGCTGACGATACTGCTGGAGGATTCTGTTTTGTCGGCCACGTGCAGAGGGGGGTAAGGGGGAGGGGGGAAGGCTTCTCAGAAGCAACCCTGCTTCTCGGAAGGCGCGGGCCCTACCTATACGACCACCCTTCGGGTGATAAGGAGGTTCGGGGGGGGAGGAACCAACGTCTCACTCGATCGGTCTCACTATCGATCTCACTATCGATCTCAGTATCGGTCTCGCTCGATCGATCTCCCTCGATCGATCTCACTATCGATCTCACTCGATCTATCTCACAATTGATCTCACAATCGATCTCACAATCGATATCACATTCGGTCTCACTATCGATTTCACTATCGATATCACAACCGCTCTCACAATCAACGTCATCATCATCATCATCATCATCATCATCATCATCAACAACATCAACATCAACATCATCATCACCAACATCATCATAATCGGGACACCGTCCTCATCATCAACACCAACATCATCATCATCATCACGGACATCAACATCATCGGGACACCACCATCATCATCATCACCATCATCACAATCATCATCAACATCATCATCATCAGCAGCATCGGGACACAGTCATCGTCATCATCATCATCATCAGCAGCATCATCATCGGGACACCATCATGATCACCATCGTTAGCATCATCATCATCATCGGAACACCATCATCACATCATCTCATCCTCATCATCGACATCATCATCATCAGCATCATCAACATCATCATCAGCATCATCATCATCGTCGTCATCATCGGGGCACCATCATCATCATTAACAACATCAGCATCAACATCATCATCATCATCATCATCATCACCATCGGGACGCCATCATCATCAACATCATCACAATCACCATCATAATAATCATCATCGGGACGCCATAATCATCATCAACCTCATCATCATCAACATCATCATCATTGGGACACAATCATAATCAGCATCATCAACATCAACATCGTCATACTCATCACCATCGGGACACCATCATCGTCATCATCACGATCATCAACATAATCATCATGATCATCATCATCCTCATCATCGGGACACCATCAGCATCATCATCATCGTCATCATCATCATCATCATCGACATCATCATCATCATCATCATCATCATCATCATCGGGACACCATCAACATCAGATCATCATCATCATCGTCCTCATCATCATCAGCAGCATCACTATCATCATCATCATCATCATCGACGTCATCATCATCATCATCAGCAGCATCATCATCATCAGCATCACCATCATCATCATCATCATCATCGTCATCATCATCATCATCATCTCATCATCATCATCATCATCACCATCATCATCATCATCATCATCATCACCATCATCATCATCATCATCATCATCATCATCATCATCTTCATCGCGGGACACCGCGGGACACCGGCGGGACACCGCGGGGCACCGCGGGACACCGCGGGACTTTCGCGGGACACCGGCGGGACACCGCGGGCCACCGGCCGCCCGGAAGGGAATCATTTGGTCCGGCCGCGCCTCAGCCACACGGGACTTTCGCGGGACACCGGCGGGACACCGCGGGCCACCGGCCGCCCGGAAGGGAGTCATTTGGTCCGGCCGCGCCTCAGCCACAGGAGACTTTCTCTCGCCCGCCCACGCAGCTTCGCCTCGCCCGCACGCACGGCACGCACGAACACGAAACCGAAATCGATTTCCCGGTAGGGGGGCTCTCCGTTCCACTTCGATCTGACCCCCTCACCTCCGATCTACAGATGCAGGGCCAGCTTCTAAGAAGCAGCCTCCGTCTAAGAAGCCTTCCCCCCTCCCCCTTATCCCCTTGTGCGCGCCGCCGAGTTCAACTGATCCCCAGCCCCCACTGGACCGTGGTAGGTTTCGGTGGCACATCTTGGAGCCTGGAGTACCCTCTTGATTCCGTCTTCCGCGTCGACCAGCGTCGATCCGCGTCCGGGAGTCGATACGAGAGAGCGCCGCACCCGCCCACGTCGCCGACTCGCACGGAAGTGCCCGCCGGGAAATGCCGAGCGGTCTGCGCCACCGCGTTCGCGTCGGTTGCGCCAAACTGGCTGGCCGCTGCGCGCGCGCGAGCATGCGCTGGCTAGCGCGGCCACAGACATGCATCGATCTAGCGTCGGCTAGCGTCGACTAGCGTCGATCCCGCGTAGATGAGCGTCGATGTCGCGTCGATCAGCGTCGATTCGCAAGAGCCGAAACGATGGTATGGGAGGCTCCCGTGAGCTGCCACCGAAGTATGTCAGCCCCTCCAGCCCACCCTCCGAGGCGGGGATAGGTCCCGCCAAACTTAAGCCGGGCATGCCCCTGTACAGGGGGAATATTCAAAAATAGTTTCAAATAGTCTGGTCACAATGTGTTTGGGACTATTTTTCTATTTTTCTATTTCGTCTAAATCCGCCTGTAGGATGGCATGCCCGACCTAAGGCCAAACCCGAAGCGACGATCATACATCCCCACCTCTGTGGGTAAGTCGGCCAGTGGAGCCAAGGCCACGCCAGTGGGGATAGGGATCGGTTAACCGATGCTCAAGGACGTCCTGAGCTACATCACTTCCGAGTGGCTCAGCTGCACAGTCAGTGTCGTCAAATTGCTGGTGGGCCTGGTTGTGTTCAACCACTTTGTGGCCTGCTTCTGGTATCTGATTGGATACGGGGGGGGCACAGGCATGCCCATAATCAACCACTCCTTCACCCTCTCTTCCCTCCCCTTCAGATGAAGAGGGATGAGGAAGAGGACAAGGGATTGCGGTTATGAACTTCCCTTTCAGGAGACGCGACCACATCGTCCATCCACGGTTCTTGGACAAGTCACCTAGACACGGCGGATGCCCCGTTCAGCACAGCACACCGTTACCTACTCAGTTTCCACTGGTCAATGTGTCAGTACACCCCAGCGCCCAACGACTATCATCCGAAAAACGCGTGGGAGCGTTTCTACGCGTGTGTCATGCTGCTATTCGGCATTGCAGTATTCTCTGCCTTCCTTGGCAAGATAACGAGCTTGCTGACCCACATGAGCGCCGCAGCTTACGACAGATCGAAGAACGAGAGGTTCATGAGGCGTTTCTTGGTTGGAAACATGATCACCCTCGAGGCTGAGTCCGTGGAATGTGTCTTCCTCCTCCTCTGCCTCCTCCTCCTCCTCCTCCTCCTGCTCCTCTTCCTCTCCCTTTGTCGGCGTCCACTCTCCTACCTCCGCCTCGAGGTTGCGAGCCGCATCACCACCTTCCTCAGCAAGCGGCAGACGAAGAACCAGGCGGTGTCGTATCCCGCCAGGGCCATTGCGCCAGTCCGCCGGGCACCCGTGAGACCTCCTCGGCGAACGAGCCGCGCCTCGGGAGGGGGAGCGCGTCTCAAAGGGAAGAGGGAGATGGACCCACATGCCGGCGCCTCTGGCACAGCCCCTGGCCCAAGAAAACCAGCGCGGACAGCCGAAAGCGTATGTTTGCACAGTTGTTCCTCTCCCTCTGTATCCAGCACCGTCAGGCCCCCACTGGCCCAACCGGGTTACATGTCATCCTGCCGCGCACCGACTCCTGACCAGGACGCGAAGGCCATGGCCACGAAGAGCTGGGCCCACTACGGGCCAGCGTAGACTTGATTCGTGGGGGGCGCCGTTTTTTTCGTTCCCTTCGTCCCCCCTCGAGCTGAGTTGAGCAGCGGAGGGGGGGCAGGAGAGGGGGGGATCAAGTGATGTGCGTTCGCGCCATATCTGACATCCCACCCGTCCTGCCCATCCCTTCCCACCGCGCTGATGCTTCTTGTATCCGCCGACGGGTGTCGTAGCAGACCTGGAGCTCCCAAACAGGACCCCTTCTCGTGCTTTGTGCGCTGTCAGAGGAGGGGAGCTGTGCACATTGGACCTTGGAAGAGGAGGAGGGAGGAGGAGGAGGAGGAGGAGGAGGAGGAGGAGGAGGAGGAGGAGGAGGAGGAGGAGGAGGAGGAGGAGGACGTGGCGGATGAGCAGGAGGAAGAGAAGGATGAGGATGGAGGATGACGAGGAGGAACAGCAGCAGCAGGGAGCAGGCGCAGGAGGAGCGGCAGAAGCAGGATGGCCAGTGGAAGGCGGACTCGGACTCGGGTCCACAGCGTGTGGCACGCGCGGGAGCGAGAGCGCAGGTCGGAGCGCGCTGGGGGCACAGCGCCGATCCTGAAATGAGGCTGGGGCTGCAGCGGGAGCCTCGTGCTTGAGACACCGGGAAAAGGCTCCGATGGACGACCGTTTAGTGACAGGCAAGCTTGGGAGATCGCGTGCAGGAAGGACAAACTACACGGAGAGGGTGGGCCCGTGCCAGGACGCAGTGCCAGGGGAGAGAGGAGAGCAGTTCTTTTGGGTGCCGGGGAGCTGAAGGGCAAGGGGAATGGGGGTGAGGAGGAGGAGGAAATGGACATGGAAATGGAAATGGAAATGGTCAAATGACAATGTCATGACAAATTAAGACTGTCTCCATTCAGATGACGAAGGAGCCGTGTACAACTGGTACTGGTGGAAGATGTAGAGGAGGATGAGCACAAATGAAGTGAATTGAAATGACATCCCCTTCACCAGAGCGTTCACACAGGATCCCAACACATACAAATCGAACACTGCCGCCAAACTGAGGATAAGACAATTTATGTTCTGAAGCAAGCCACCAGAGACAACAGCCAAACTGAAAAGACCAGCGCCAAAGCTAAAATAACATCGGCTCTATGTGGCCCTACCGTAGATCACCGGGCTACCTCGCGAGAGATCGCTTCATCCACACACAGCCTCGCCACTGGTCACCAGAAAGGTAGCACCTCCAACAGCATGAGCTCAAGACCCTGCAAAAGAAGATAGTACGCCCAGGCCGGGGGGTGAAGGACTTAGATGGGCACGCAGCCCCCGTGCCTCCAGCCCAACCCACTGCCTTGGACGGAACTTCACGTAGCCGAAGAGGTACGCCCAAGCCGAGGGGTGAAGGGCTTAGATCGGCTCGAAGTCCGCGTGCCTCCAACCCAACCCTCGGCCTGGGACGGACGTTGAAATTGACGTTCAGGAGGAACCCAGAACACCAATCTTGCAAAACTCGTCGACCGAAAACTTTGCACTGTACTAGCCAACCGCACGAATGTAACAGCTGTCGTGTCGCAATGTGCCCCTCAAGCACCACTGGGAGGTTCAGTGCAGGACAGGGAGCTTGATCCAAAATGGCTACGGACGGAGGAGGAGGAGGAGGAGGAGGAGGAGGAGGAGGACGAGGACGAGGACGAGGAGGCTGATGAGGAGGACGAGGAGGAGGAGGAGGAGGAGAAGGAGGAGGGGGAGGATGAGGAGGAGGAGGAGGAGGAGGAGGAGGGGGAGGAGGAGGACGTGGAGGAGCAGGACGCGTTGTCCGCGGCTCTCCGCCGTGACATTGCAGCTGGTAATCTCCATTGTACGCTTCCGCCTCTGATTGTAGAGGGGCCTGGGTGACGGGGAGTTGAAGGG
The DNA here is from genome assembly GCA_963575745.1 of Prorocentrum cordatum. Taxonomy (NCBI): domain Eukaryota; class Dinophyceae; order Prorocentrales; family Prorocentraceae; genus Prorocentrum; species Prorocentrum cordatum. The sequence goes on along the minus strand of CAUYUJ010018667.1, from coordinate 49,693 downwards.
CAGAGGGAGCGGGGATAAGGAGGAGGAGGGGGAGGAGGATGAGGACAAGGTCCGGGCAGGGTGAACAGGGGGAGGAGAACGGCAAGTCTTGCCACACGGCCTGGCACCCCATAGCAGGCGGGGCCGGTGGATTCCGAGGTGACAAATTTTGTTGAGCTTCCCGCCTCCCTAGCCACCGAGCTCAAGAAAGAGGCGTATTGCCGATGCCTTCAACGACACGCGCTGGTCGACTGCCTACTCACATCGTACGAGCGTGCACACAACAGCTTCGTGTTCAGGATCTGCATACTGGGCCTCAGGGAGTTGGCGATGAAGTGGGGTGACGAGTTGCTCACCCAAAGCGGCCTGGCCACTTCCACGGTGTTCGTGAAGGATGGCAGGCTCGAGTACGCATCGAAGATGGACTCCATCGATTGGCCCACCTCCGCAATAACCATCGTGGGCCCCAACTGTCCCAAGAAGTGGGCCTGCGAGATGGCCTTGTGGTGTGCGTGGCATTGCCGTGGCCACTTGTGCGCAAGGATACCTTGCATATCGCTGGTGGCGGAGGGGAGGAGAAGGAGGAGAAGCAGGAGGAGAGGAGGAGAGGAGGAGAGCTGGAGCAGGAGGATCAGGAAGTGGAGGAGGAAGGATGGGGAAGGACGAGGAGCAGGAGGAACATGAGGGAATGATGAGGAGGCGGAGGATGAGAAGAGGAGGGAGGCGGAGGAGGAGGAGGAGAAGGAGGAGGAGGAGGAGGAGGAGGTGTTTTAGGAGGAGGAGGAGGAACTGGAAATGGAGGAAATGGAGGAGCAGCTGGAGGAGGAAGCAGGGAGGAGACGGAGGAGGAACAGCAGCAGGAGGATGCGGAGTGTGAGGAGGAAAGGCAGGAGCAGGAGCAGGGGGTGCAGGCGGAGGAGCAGGAGGAGCAGGAGCAGCAGGAGCAGCAGGAGCAGGAGGAGGAGGAGGAGGAGATGGAGAAGAGGGAGGAGGACCAGGAGGAGGAGGAGGAGGACGAGGAGGAAGAGGGATAGGAGGAGGGCGAGTGAAGCAGGAGAAGATGGAGGACGACGACGAGGAGGAGTGGAGTGAAGGAGGGAGGAGGAGGAGGAGGAGGAGGAGGAGGAGGAGGAGGAGGAGGAGGAGGAGGAGGAGCGAGGAGCGAGGACGAGGAGGAGGAGGAGGAGGAGGAGGAGCGAGGAGGAGGAGGAGCGAGGAGCGAGGAGGAGGAGGAGGAGGAGCGAGGTGGTGGACGCTGACGATTTCCACAAGATCGCCAGGCGCAACGCGTCCGTGTTCGGCCACCTCCAGGCCTACGCCGAGGCCTACGCGCGGCGCTTACTCGTGGACCTCGAGGACCCGAGCGCGTCGCTCGCCGTCGACGACCTGTGGGGCCAAGAGGACGACGCCAGGCGGCTGGTGGACGAGGCTCGAAGAAGAAAGACACCACACACACAAGCGAGAATCTGCTGATACCGACAACGGTTAAGATCCATATAGTGATGTTGTTGATGATGATGATGATGATGATGGGCTGCTGACGACGGTAAGGATGACGACGATGGAGATGTTGAGTATGATGATGACGACGACGACGACGATGATGATGATGATGATCATGATCATGATACTGATGGTGATGGTGGTGGTGGTGGTGGTGATGGCGATGGCGGTGCTGGTGACATGACGTTGGTGATGGTGATGATGATGGTTGTGATGCGGCTGCTGATGATGATTCTTATGACGAGATAATGGAGGTTGTGACGATTATCATGGTGATGGTGGTTATGACGATGCTGGTGACGATGTTGATATTGATGTTGATGTTGATGTTGATGCTGATGCTGCTGATTCTGATGCAGCTGATGCTGATAGGGACGATGTCCGAGTTGAGGATGATGGTATCCTGATGTTGTCAGAAAATATGATGGTGCTGATGAGGATGGTGATCCAGATGTTGCTGATATTGCTAATGATGATGATGATGCTGTTGCTATTGAGGATGGTGATGGTGATACTGTTGGTACTGCCGATGGTGGTGTTACAGATGTTGGTGATGGAGGTGATGATGATGACGGTGATGTTGAGGATAATGGCCATGCTGATGTTAGAGATGCGGATGATACGGATGATGATGGCGATGATGATGTGGATGAAGAAAATCGTGATATTCGTAGTTATGATGCGGATGATGATGATGCTGATGACGATGATGGTGATGATTGTGATTGTGATGTTGTTGTTGATGTTGCTTACGATGCTGATGGTGATATTGATGATGGTGATGGTGCTTATTCTAGTGATGGTCATGATGGTGATGCTGCTGACACCGACGAGGACGACGATGATGACTGGTGTGATGATGGCATTGATGCTGATGCTGAGTATGATATTGATGATGATGAGGATGCTGATGGGACTTCTGATGCTGACGCTGATGATGAGTATGACGACGCTTATGATGACGATGATGATGCTGCTGATGCTGCTGCTGCTGCTGATGATGCTGGTGATGGTGATGATCATGATGGTGATGGTGGTGATGATGATGATGATGTTGGTTGTGATGATGATGACGACGAGGAGGACATGCGAACGGCAGAGGGAGGGATGAGAGGAGGAGGAGGAAGGAGGAGGAGAAGGATAAGGAGGGGAAGGAGGCGAGGACAGGGGATGCGGGTTGTTTTTCAAGTTTGAACTCAACACCACTTGTTAGTTTGGAGCAAACCACGCAACCATGCGGTTGGGAACTGTTTGATTGGTGTGTCGTTCCACGGGTGTTGGCCCACCACGCTGCGGCTCGACACGCTCACCATGCCTCCAGTCCCGAAGCGTCAGCGTCCCGAGCTGTTCCCGGCATCCCACCGCGCGGAGCGGGGCGACGCGCTGTCGGCTCGCAGGGCAGAGCGTGCCGCCGGGGCCTCCGAAGCGACGCGCTGAGCCAGGCGCTCCCGACCGAAACCTAAGCCTTAGGAGGTCGGTGCGGATGTTGCGGATCGGACCGGCGTTGGGCCCCACGACCTGGGGCGTGGCGGCAAGGGCCTCCTCCTCCTCCTCCTCCTCCTCCTCCTCCTCCTCCTCCTGCTCCTTCTCCTGCTCCTTCTCCTGCTCCTCCTCCTCTCCTTCTCCTCCTCCTCCTCCTCCTCCTCATCCTCCTCCTCCTCCTCCTCCTCCTCCTCCTCTCGCCTTCGGCCCATCATCTCGCCTTCGGTGGAAGCTGGCGAGAAGGCTGGCGGAATCCCGCGGACGAGTACTCCAGATTTCGTGATAAAGGGAGGGGGGTCTCATTTCGGGGGGGGGTCTCTTCCAGGCTATCTTGGAGTGCCTGGGGCCGGGTTCTCCCACGGGGGAGGTCGGAAATGGCTTGTCTTGGAGGGTCCAGACCCCCTCCCTTTTATTACGAAATCTGGAGTATCAAGCGGTGGCGCCTCCGCTGGAGGAAGTTGCCGGAGGTCGGCGATAGATGGGGGGGGCGGGGGCGAGGGCTGCAGAAAATAGGCTCTCTGGGGGCCCCCCCTCCCCTAAAGGGCCTTCCCTATAGGGCCCCCTAAGGGGCCCTCCAGGGTCCCAAAAAGGGGACCTCTGGGGCACGAGAAGTGTACCTTTCTCCCCCCCCCCCCCCATCCATGTATCGCCCGGCGCCGCCAGGGAGGGCCCTCGCCGAGACCCCAGAGATCCGCGCGGGAAGCTCCGAGAGTCTATGGCTGCGCCCGCATGCTTACAATCAAGATACCTCGGGCGCGAATTGATGGGGGGGTGGATAAGTGGGGGGAGGCAGCGAGGGCTACAGCAAAGGAGCCCTTGAGAGCCCCTGGAGGGGCCCGTTAGGACCCAGAGGGAACCCTTTGAGGCCCGAAAAGGGCACCTTTCCCCCCCCCCCCCCTGCTATCCCCTCCATGAACTCGCGCCCAAACGCTGAAAGAAGAACCGCTCTGGGCTCACGAAGGGCCCGGGGGTTCGGGGGCTGTTCCTTGGACCTGTGCCGTGGGGCCCGTCTGTGGCCCAGGCCCGGCATGGCCAGCGAAGCCACTTGGTTCCTTCTGGTACGCTCCTGGGGTGCAGCACGGTGCCCGCCTTCCTTTGGAGGTGTTCGACTTCACCGACGGTGGCGAAGCGCCCGACGACTGCGACGGGCGCAGGGTCTCCGTCGGCAGCGAGGGGAGCCTCGCGAGCGCGGCCGCCGCGGGGTACCGGCGCGTCTGCAGGTTCCTCGGCCGGGAGCCGGGCGTGGAGGCCTCTTAGGGGGGCCGAGGCGGCCTCGCAGCGTGTGGGGCAGCGGCCCGCCGGCACGAGCTCGGATCGCAGAGCGCGGAAGCTTCCGCTGTAGTCTCGGGTGGAGCGCATCTCGGCGAATGGCGCCCCACAGCGCTCAGTGCTGCCGAGCAGCGCCCGAGAGCGCAGAGTCGGGTCGAATAGCGCGCAAAAGTCGCCCAGAAGAGTGCAAGAGCACCCAGTAGAGCCGAATAGCGCCATGTGAGGGAGATGCGTTGTGTCCACTTCGTGCGCGATTGGCCGCGCTATTGGGGGCCATGGGGACTTTCCGAGCCTTCCCCGAAGACTCAGAACATGTTTCAGAAAGCGCGAGGGCTTCTGAGAATTCCAACCGCCTTCTGCGAAGGCCTTCTCCTTCTCACTTCCCCCCTCGCTCGCCTGCAAATGGATGCTGTGATCTCGCAGGTATCATGTTATACAGGCGCTGTAGCGCACGCAGGCTCTGCTAACCCAAAACGCAGTGTAACCCTATCCCCGGTCACCCAACTCAACATCAACACCCAGTTCGCATATTGAATTTGATATGTCCGGGCCCACCACGATTTTCCTGAGTTCGGGCCTCGTCGGGATTGTGGTGTGCACAAGCGCTGTGGTGCACGCAGGCGTTGTCCCGTACACAGGGGTTGTGGTGCACGCGTGCGATTGTTGTGCCGTTGTTGCCGGGCGTCTTGAGGGGTCACGCCGTGGCCGCCGTTATTGTTACCCCCACACACACACACCGGCCCCAACCGTGGCACGTGTTATCGCCATTGGACAAAACAGCCATCGCGTTATGGTTATACCATGTTGCACCGTTTTGCCATCCTGATTCTCCACATGCTCCCCCTCTGTTGCCTTTCCATGTTCATTTTGCGCTGTGGCTGCTGGACGATCAGTCCGACAGGCTAGGGTCTTGAGGAACCCCGCGATGGCTCGTGCTGCGTTTGAGACTGCCGATCGCCAAGGTGCGACTCCACTTGCTTTTGCTGTGTCCACCGCGGGATGCAGCGTGCGAAGATTACCGCAAAGTCGTTTTGTGACTCCCTCCAGCCAGCTTATCTAGTGCTGGCTGTCGGCGGGTGTCGAGCTGGGTGGCTCACGCTGCTGCTCGCCCCAACGGGACCCCGACCCCGCGGACCCTGGTCCGCGCCTGCACTGTCTGGTGAAAAAGTGTGCGCCCTCGCCGCATCGACGTGCCCGCGTTGCTGACGGGCTCGGTCAGCGCAGATCGCCCACGGTGCTGAGCTTTACATGTTGACGATAAGGTTGCTGGTGGCCGTGATGGCGATGGCGATGACCATGGTGAAGATGATGATGGTGCTGCCGACTATGGGGGTGTTGAGGTTGACGATTGTGATCGTTGGGATGACGCTGGTGACGATGGTGCTGATGACGGTCAGCAAGAATGTGGTGATGAGGAGTGCGCAGGAGTATGAGAATGAGGGTGTTATTAAGGATACTGCGGAGGAGGAGGATTACCCAGATGAGAAAAGGGGCTTGGGGGACGTGAGGTGGGCGCAGGACGAGGGCGGTTTAGGCGGAGCTTGCGGGGGAAGGGGGTGGATGCGGAGCAGCACGCAGGGTCGGAGGAGAAGGAGGAGAGGTCTGGGGGCATCAAATCTGGAAAGGATGAGGACGGAGGAGGGGCTCGGGGGGGACAAGGACGACGAGCAGATGAGGAAGAGGAGGAGGAGGGGGTAGAGGCGCAGCACGAACTCTCGACCTGGAGGCCCTGGGGTCTGAAGGATCGCCGTGCCAATCGAGCTACGGGGCTCTACGATGCGGAAGGTTCGTGTCGTGTCGACGCGGCGGCGACCCCGCCGCGGGCTTGTGAGGGTTGAACGCCGCCAGTGGCTAAGAATCGCCCAAGATGGAACGACCTGGCGATCGAGAAGCCGCCGATCGTTCAATGTCGAGCGATCCGCGCGGTGTCAGAAAGTGACGCCGGGGTCGCCGTCGGGCGACGGTGCAGGAGAGTCTGCACCGTCGCTCTGCTCCAGCCTGGCACCGCTCGGACTCGTGAGTCTTATCTCGGCGAGAACCATCGAGGACCATCCTGGAACATCGAGCAACAAAAAAATCGCGCACCAAACCGAAGGATGCGCGGGAAATGGACGTCCGAGCGACGGCAAGCCTGGGGCCCGGGCGGCCCTGAGCCAGCCGCCGGAGCTTGCCAGCATCCCTGCTGGCGCCCCGCTTGCAGGCGCTCCTGGGTTATCACGGCAGGCCCGCGCCATGTTTTCAAGAGGAGGAGGAGGAGGAGGAGGAGGAGGAGGAGGAGGAGGAGGAGTTGCGAGTTGCGAGCTATCCCACGTAGTGGTCGAAACGAACGGATTACAAGCGACAACGTTGCTCAGCCTGACTAAGCACCTTAGGCCACTTGCCGACTTCAAGTCTGGAAAGGTACTCCTTCCTATGAGGAGCTACGTGCCTGCAACAAGGTTTGGCCAACTCTCTCAACTGCTGATGAGCGAAGTGGCCACACCCTGAACAAAACCAAACCTTCTGAGCATTCGACAGTCTCATACTGTGCGACGTGTCAACCCACCCCCCAGCTACGTGGAGCCGCCCCCCCATCGGAAGGCCTCTGAACTTATCAGAAACAACAGCTGGCACGAAACAGGGAGAGGTGAGCCACTCAGACAATTTTGCTCTCGAGGCAGAACCGAAACATCTGATGCACCTGCGCCCACACTCGTCCAGGCAATGCTCCGACACGAAAGCACGGACGACCGAGGGGGCGGGAGGAGGGGGAGGAGGAGGGCCCTTCACCCTCGGGGGCGCTCCACCAGCTCCTCGGCCTGCAGCGTGTCCAAGCTGGCCCTCAGGAGGCGGTGCCTGACGAGCCACGCCGTGCGCTCGATCGTCAGGATGGACGCCCGAACCTCGTCGGGCAATCTGCATGCTTCTGCCGCCTGCGCGGCCAATTCGTCTACACAGTGATTGCCGACAGCCAACCAGGACGGGATACCTGCATCAACGATTTGCTCGCCTGTGAGGTGAGAATTGACGAACAACACAGAGACCTGCCCCCTCCGACGTTTGAGCTGTCCTCCGATGGCATTCCAGAGATCTTTGTTGGCCCCATGGGGCCGTGCATGCATCTGCTCATCAAATCCTTTTGTGACCGCTTCACAGTCGGTCACGTACACCAAATGGTCCTTAGTACACTCCAAGGCCAAAAGAAAAGCTCTGACTTCCCCTCTGGGGACAGACTGCACACGTCCCGCAAGTGGGCCCTGGACGGAAGCGCGAATGACACACGGAGAAAAAGCCTCCAGCACAGTGATTGCAATACCAACCCTCATGAACCTGGGATCTCCTGAGTCCTTGCCTCCTGAAGCATCTCCAAAGACAATCAGGGGTTGCGCCTCTGTGCCCTCCCCCAGACATCCAGGTGGTTTTGTCGCGTTGGTGCCGACCAGATGCCACGTCTCCTCCATGGTTGGCGGAGGTGCAGCGGTCCACCTGGCTGGGGTTATCCCTCGCAGCCAAAAACAGGGCTCGGCTTCATGTTGTGCGTATGCAGCGCAAACGAGATGCTCTGAGTCGTCGTAGGCCTGGGCCCCCCGATTTTCAGCACACCCCCAACACCTGTGAAACTGAGTTTCGGGCTCAGCAGAACACCTGGGACACAAAACTTCATGCTCACCCGCGATTTCATCTTGCTGCCTCTGACGCGGCCAGGACCCTCCCGTAGCAATCGAAACCATCATCTCGGCCAATCGCCTGCCCTGCCGCACGGACTGGAGCTGCTGAATGAGTCTCCGCAGCGACAAAGTATCAACTCCAAACTGCATTCCTTCGCCGCAAAAATGGCGGGCGGCCTCGCGCCACAACTTGGCTTGAATAGTAGCTCCAAAGTCCTCCAGCAGGGGCTCAGGATCGTCATCCTAGATGTTTCCAGAAAGCTCAGAAGGGGGGAATCTCCACATCTCCAGGTCCCCTTCGTGGTCCTCTGGAGCCTTCCAAAGCCAAGGTAATTCAGGATTCCACCCAGCCTCCAGAAGATGTAGAATAACAGCTCCTGTGGGACCGCGGACCAGCCGTGAACGTTGCCCTGCTGGAGCTTCCCGCATGCGCTGCAGGATCTTCGGCCATGCAAGCATAATGCCCTGCCGTATTGTTGGCAAGGTCAAAAACTGCTGCAGCCACAGACGGAGACATGCCTTGGGAAGTGTGTATCCTGGATCTCCTCCTGGACTACGTAAGTCGAGCAACGTGGTTAAACATCGTCCCCTCTTCCCTGATCCGCAGGCATGCCCCATCTGGCGCCGAGTTCTCGTGAGATGAGTGCCGAATACTCCATGGAGCTCGTGCCCATATAGCCCTGCAGCCATGGTGCCAGCGCGCGTAAGTTTACTAGTAATATGATATCTTTTGCCAGCACGTGCAAATCGAACTACTTTGTTGTGCATGGTGACGGCTTTTTGAACACGTTTGACCCTTTGCTGTCGTACATGCCGTTTGCCCCCACTCAAGTCCACGCCCAAATAACCTGCCCGAGTGCACGGCTTGACGTGAAAATTTGCCGGCCGAAGCTGCTCAGAAACGAACTACGCATCAGCCAGATGGGTGCATAGCACCACGCTCTTGGGTGAGACGGTGAGGCATTCGCTGGTGAGAGCACGACATGTGTCCAAGAGGCCTTGGACGAGCGAAAGTCTGATCGCGCGCCGTGAACCCCGTACCCGTTGGGACAAATCGTCGACCCAAATTCTAGTGCCCATAGCTGGGTGAGCAACCGTGACACGAGAAAGAATAAAATACGTCAAACATCTGGCAAACCGAGTGCCTCCACGGAGGCCTTGCACAATGGAATGAGTAGGTAGTATAGGTTCGGCGTAGGCCCCGCTTTGTCCCAACGACCGTGGCATGATACACTGCAATAACTCGAGATATAGAATTACTGGTGGGTACCCCAACCTTAGAGCCGTTGGTATAAGTAGAAACCATTCCATGGAATCGTAAAATCCCTGAATGTCCAGGAGACCATGGCCCGTAGGGATGCCGAGAGCCCCTGATACTTCCTCCTCGCAAACTCGCAAAAAGGCTTCCCGCAGGGCAGCGTTGCTCTGAATAGCTGCATCCCACATGGGCTCGGATTCAGTGACCCAAGTCTTAACATGTGGCTCTCTGGCTAGACTCCATATTCGTGCTATCATCGAAAGGAGCCCGATGACCCGATCCCCTGAAACTTTCTTCGGCAAAAGCCGTCCAATAGTGAGCCCAAGTTGTACTGGCCAAACAAGTGTCTCTTCAATAACGGCATATAGTTGGGAAAGCTCAGTCAACGCAATATCGGGCATCCTTTCGACATCGGTTGGACTTAAAACATCCACGCCTTGCCCAGCTCGTGCCTTCATGGCGTGAGCTGCTTGTCGAATCTCGCAAACTGAAAGCACATCCAGCGGGTCGTCACGAGCCGCTTCGCGTGCCACTGCAAAAGCGTGAATGATCCTCGTATCAGTTTCAGCTGAGGCTGATTTCGCCCAGAGGTCCCGAAATGGTTTGGCCCGCAGGTCCACAACATCCCGAGGTTGAAACACCACAGTAGTCCCTTGGATGATTTCCTCCGAAGGTACAGGGTCCTGCCTCATAGCTTTATGCAAAACGCCTGCTGCCGTGGGAACTGCCATCCATTCTTTAAACTCAGCTAGCGAAGCCCGTAGCGCACGAGCGCGGCATCTCGCAGCAATCTTCTTTGCGGCTCCTACCAACAGTTGCAGCTTGTCCTGGGTGACCTGACATGCACTGGACTTCAACAGTTGTTTCCAAACCTCCCAGGATGGGTCTGAACCAACCCGAAGTCTCCGATGACCATCGTCAGGAGCCTGGTCCCCTAGGTGTTTACATGCTTGCTCAAGCTGCTTCTGCTGAATGATACCGTTGGCGCGAGCTCGATGATTGTACAATCTTTGAAGAACCGTGTGTGTCTTTTCCCACCAGGATGTAAGTCGATCACGATACGGAACCGTCCGACTCTTGGCTGGTAAACGCACTTCCTGAACCACAAAGCGATACCCACGAGCTCGCCCCAAAGATGGGGGCCCCTCCACTCCATGATGCACATAGATCGTCCGTTCGAGCGCGGTGACCCAAGACGCATACAACGCCGAGACATCCTGGATTGAACCATGCTCAAGCCTACCGGCTACGGAAGAAGCAAAGGCAGCATGAGGAGTGCAAACACTAGAGGGGAACAGCCCGACTTCGGATCTCTCTTGGATCCAGGTCTCAGCTGGGATAGAGAATGACACTGGGCCCACTTCCTGACTTGGGGGGGACGGCTCTTGAAACGCGCTGGGGAGTGGGGGGATAAATTCACCGACTGGCTCTCCAACAGACGAATCATGTGCATCAGGAGTGACAAGGCCCCAAGTGATGGACGGCGTGTACTGAGGTAACGTGAAGACATGCGGCGCCCCTGGGTTCCATACCCACGGGCGCTCGTCGATCTGCTGACTAACCTGCTGCTGGGGAGAAAATGCACATTCGGCAGGCGCGCCGATCTCGGGCCCCACTCCAGGTCCAACAGTCCCAGACCCACAACCTGGGGACCCCGAGAGGCCGTCAAGAGTGGATGAGGGAACCTTTGCACCCAGCTCGCGGTCAGGACAGAAATTGAGCTCCGACGCCCAAGGATCTTCATCAAACTGCTCGAAGTCCTCGGGTCCCAAGTCTGGCTCGCGGTCGGGCTCCGCATCTGCAGAAATATTAGCAGCTGCCGAGGTGTCGGTGTGCTCAGGCCAAAGGTCGCCAAATAGCCCGTCGTAGCGCTCCTGACGCTTGACCTTGGCAGCTTGCATTCGGACCGACCGCTGTTGCTTCTGAACTTGGGTCTTGGATCCTAGGATGGGCGCCTGACTGGGTCTCGCGACCTGGGGCAATCGTGCAGGTAGCGACAAGCACCTCGTGATAAGTTGCTTGCCTGATGAACGCATGGTGATACGGAGGCCGCAGTATGTTTTCCACGGCACCGCCATCACAGCTTCAACGCGGGCAAGGTAAGCCACAGCCGAGTGAGACCTGACAATGTAATCAATGTGGCTGCCTTCTCTGCCCGCGTCGCACGTGTATTCCACAGGCGCCTTGACTACCACACCGCCTACACGAGTGAGAAAGTCAGACGATTGCAGGACATCCGAAGGCACATTGTAGTCGCCAACGGCAACCCACGGGAGCTGCAGTGACGATAAAAAAGGCGCCTAAGCGATTAAATCTCTGCACGTTGTCGCCTGCGAGGCCCACTGCCGTGAGCCCATAAAATGTGACAAGTACGTAAGAGTATCCAGACATGTGTACGAGTGCGGCACAAAATCCGTCTGTCGCGGCCTGTCCGTCGGCCTAAAAATCAGCAAGAGCAAGCTGAGGCATCATTGAGTGGGCCTGAAGATGTCCCGACGCCAGGACCCACTCCCCACCCTCAGTAGCTCGCTCGGCGCCCTGAGCTGTGCAGGCGCGACCTGTGAGTCTTGCAGGATTGGCGAAGACTCTGAGTTTCGCTTTGCGAGCTTTGGGCAGCCAATGTCTAGACAAGGAAGTACTGGAGACAGGAGTCTCGGCAAGACAAAAGAAATCAAAAGCGCGGTGCTCACATGCCTCCTGAATGAACTGCCACACCTTCTCACCCATGGCGGTGATGTTGCCATACAAGATGTGAGTGAAATCATTCTCCCCTGGCCGTGAGCGTGAGCAATGCGGCTTCGACGACGAAGCCTCCTTCGATGACGATGATGTACTGCGTGAGGTACTCGAATCAGCCGATTCTACAGATAGTCAAGATGAGACGGTGTCCCCTTGCATCTGCTTCTGCTGCTCACGCTCCTTCTGCTGCATCGCGGCGAACTTAGCCTGCGAGATCCGCTCGGCCTCAGCCTGGATGCGAGCCGCGCGCTCCTCGGCGGCTGCGTCATGCTGCGCCGAGGGCGCTGCGCCCTGTGGAGGAGCCTCCGTGGCACTGCCCGTGGCGCTGCTCTCGCCAGCTGTGGCGGCGGCCGCAGGTGAGTCCACGTCTGGCTTCCTCTTCTTCTCGATCCGCTCCTGGATGTCGGCCTGCATCTTCTTGGCTTTCTCGACCCACGAAGCGACCTGATCCGCTTTCCCTTCCAACGTCTTCTGCGTGTCGGCTAGTTCCTGGCGGATCTTTAACAACTCATCTTTCTCACTCTGCTCGCAATCGAGGTCCTCGATGTCCCGAAATAGCTGCTCATCCCAATGCAATCCGAAGGGCTTCTTCTGGCCCTCCTGCTGCGGCTGGGCTGCCTCTGGGCGCCCGCTGGCGATTCCCTCCTGGGACGCCAGCACCGCCGCAGCCTGCTTGCGAACAGCCTCGGCCTCCGCCACCTCGATCGCGAGCTTCTGCTCCTTGGCCTGCGCCGCCGCTAGGTTCTTCTGAAGACGAGCGACTGCTTGGACCGATTGATCATGCCGATTGTTGACGTCACGAAGAGCACCATCGGCACGTTGAAGTGCCTGCAAAACTGACCCTGTGGAACTGTGGCTGCTGGTCTCTTGAGCCTCCTTGATCTGTTGCTCAAGACGCTGCCGCATGTGAGGGTCCTTTGCTGCCTTCAATGCCGAGCGAAGATGACTGATGACATCGTCCTCTACGCCAATGCTTTTACCCCTCGGTGAGCTCTTGGGCGTGGATGCAGCACTGCCTCCACCTCCACTGGCGCCGTCGTCGAAGGATACCCTCTTCAGGATGCTCTTCTTCGGGGATGGTACATATAATTTGACTTTGCGTCCACATCGACCACACTTCATGTCTCTCTGCTCGAGCCTATCATTGTATTCGTTCTGCCCACAGCCCTTGCAACATGACCAGTGTCTGACCGACATGGGATCCGCGGATTCGGTCACCGCTCTGAGCTGGCACGCGATCCGCGCGCCAACGGCAGCGGTGTGCCTCAAGCACCTCGGGCAGGTACCGCGGGTGGGCGAGCGAGCGGCCAAAATGGTGCTCGAGCCCAAGTTGCTTGAGAGGAGGAGGAGGAGGAGGAGGAGGAGGAGGAGGAGGAGGAGGAGGAGGAGGGAGGAGGAGGAGGAGGAGGAGGAGGAGGAGGAGGAGGAGGAGGAGGAGGAGGAGGAGGAGGAGGAGAGGAGGAGGAGGAGGAGGGAGGAGGAGGAGGAGGAGGAGGAGGAGGAGGAGGAGGAGGAGGAGGAGGAGGAGGAGGAGGAGGAGGAGGAGGAGGAGGAGGAGGAGGAGGAGGAGGAGGAGGAGGAGGAGGAGGAGGAGGAGGAGGAGGAGGAGGAGGAGGAGGAGGAGGAGGGGAGGAGGAGGAGGAGGAGGAGGGGAGGAGGAGGAGGAGGAGGAGGAGGAGGGGGAGGGGAGAGGAGGAGGAGGAGGAGGAGGAGGAGGAGGAGGAGGAGGAGGAGGAGGAGGAGTGAGAGGAGGAGCAGGGGAGGAGGATGAGGAGGAGGAAGAGGAGGAGGGAGGAAGAAGAAGAAGAAGGAACATAAGAAGAAGAGAGGAGGAGGAGGATGAGGAGGAGGAGGGGGAGGGGGAGGAGGGGGGGAGGGGGGGGAGGGGAGGGGAGGAGGAGGGGGAGGGAGGAGGAGGAGGAGGAGGAGGAGGAGGAGGAGGGTGAGGAAGAGGAGGATGCCTCGACTTGGATTTGTTCCCTAAGGCTATCAAGCTTCGTGTGGTCATGTCTCGCGCAGCCCTGGCCCCCAGTCAGCATGAGCATGAGGACCTGCCCCGAGCGAGGCTGCCCCACGACAGGATGTTGGGTCCCCTCTCGGGCGGATCCCACCGCGGGAGGGCAGAAACTGTCAGGAGCACTTTTGTGCCTGCCGCGTCGCGCGGCGCTGGGGCTGGCCACGCCGCGCTTCGGCACGACGCGCTACGATTACCAGGACAACGATCGGGTTGGGAGGATGGGGTGGGGAGAAATGAAGATATCACCACCCTCGGCCGGCCAAGAGGAGGGTGCCTACTCGGGGGGATATCATCGCGGGGGCCATGCTATCTCCCCAGATTGTATGGCGCCTCTTCTCATTTCATGACGTTCCCGGCCCCACCTTGGGCCGCGCACGTGCCACCGGCCATGATTTGCGCCCCCCCCCTCTTGGACGCCCCCCTCCTGGACGCCCCTGATACCCGTAGGCGGCCGAACGTATCGTGCATTGTATCCAGATGCTATCGCTCATACCCCGTCGTCCTCCCAACCCCTGCCTTCCCACACGATCATTTCTCTCCTCACATTGCGTCGGGCATGTAGAAATAGTCAAGAATCGTAGAGCACTTGTCTGGCGACGATTTTTTTCGTGCTCCTTTGACTATTTCAAGGTATTGTTTTTGAATATTGGTTTACTCGTCTGCCAAAATCCGCCTGTAGGAGGACATGCCCGACCTAGCACTACGACCAATCCTTCACTTCCAACAGGTAACGTCACGAGCCTCTCCGAGCGTCCCGTCCGGTGGAGCGGAGCCACGCGCTTTTTCCGCTCGGAAGGCACAGGTGTGTCGCCGGGGAGCCGCCGCCGCGACACGCTAGGCAACAAAAGTTCCTGGCCGTCAGCGTTGGCTGGATCGAGTTGCAGGAGGGTTGTCGTTATAGATAGGGGCCCTTAATCGGGGGTGGACACAACCCTCAACAGTGACACGTCGATTAGTGAATTGCCCGTTTTCGGTTCTCGAGAGGGCGCCGTGGCAGTTATTTTCCAGGCTTGCGCTCGCCAGGTTTGGGCCTCAGGTCGTTTTCACTAAACCACGTTTTACTAAAGGGGGGTCTGTCCATCCCCGACTTAACGCCGTCCGAATTGCCAACGTGGGCCACGAGGCGCGCGAGAGGTGCACGGTGCATTACCCACCCTTCCCGCCATCGGACAATGTTATCCCGCCAGCGGCCAAGACACAGTTTGTCTTCCTCCGTCTCTTCTCGGACCACTGTCGTTCGCAGGAGTTGCAGGGCTGTTCTGGCCACCGAGCCGATGTCATTGGCTTGCGAATGCCTGTCCTGACTTTGCAACTTTGCACATCTGGAATGATAAACTTGCTCGGATACTTGGTGGCGATGCTGTTATTGTGTGGAAGTGGCTATGTAGGCTTCGGCTTGGGTGCATATGCGGAGTTATGGCTGCCCTCTTGCGAGACATGGTCGGCGGCACGACTCCTGAGCTGCCCTGGCACCCGTCGCCCCATGACCCCTTCGAAGTGTTGTGCACCCCTGGGGTTTGTTGGTGCTCACGGACCGTGGAAGCTTACTGCGGGTGGGAAATCCGATGCTTCGCACTGGTAGCGCTCCTCAGTATAAGGGCGCCTTGGCCAGAATTTTTCTGATGGAGCATCCCTCACGGAGTCACCATCAGCAGGCACATTCCATATGCTTGTTTTTTCCTCAGATCCAGCGTCTTACTCAGTTTCCTGGTACGAAGAGCCATCACACCCAACAGGGCAGGTTCGGCTCCAGGGCTTCGAAGCCGACCACGCCTTCCAGTGTCCATTTCAGCGGTGTAGGAAGGGTTGTCCAGCAGCAGAATCGGTGTGGGGGGGGGGCATGTGTCCTGGAGACTATCAGCACCTCATCTTGCAAGGGCTCCAAGAGGATCGACTGCGGGCGACTTCTCATGCCAAGAAATATCCGCCGCTTCAGTGAAGCACGCTTGCTGATTCAGTCGGTTACGAGATCGCCCGGGCGTTGCCTCTCTTCCTCAGGGGCGTAGATACCAGGGATGTCGACGTCCCAGGGGACCTTTTCCTGATCCGCGACATGGGCGCTGTTCTCTGCCCTCCCCTCTTGAGGTACCTTGTTCCCCGTGTCTGCCATCGTTATCCTGTTCCTTGTCGTTTCTGCTTTCATGTCCTGTGCGAAGAAAAAGACAGCCATAAACCGCTGGTCCGAGATATCCCCCCCTGGCGCCCCCCAAAAGGCTGGCCCCGGCCCTCCAGCGGCCATGCCCTGCGCGCGGTGCCCGATAGGTCGGGTGCCGCGTGCAGGACATCACCTCTGGGGGGTCGGGGTCGGCCTTGGGTCGAGGGAGCGTAAGACCTGGGTTTGCCAGGACTCGGGTTCGCCATCGTTTTTTGACGACCGCGCCTCGGATTTTGACGAGGAGGAGTTTCGTGGGATGTCTGCAGCGGGAGGCCTCGTCAAAATGCAGGCTCGGCCTCGTCATTTTTTCCCGGAAAGGGCGGGGGCCCAGGGTTCTCTTTTAGTAGGTAAACCTGTCCCCCGGTGCCAACTTGAGGGAGGCCGGCGAATTTTTTCCCTGATAAATAACGAGGTCGAAGGAGGCCGGCGAATTAAAATTTGAGGATGTCTCGAGCGAAACGCTTGTTTTTGAAATCCCGATCGATAAATCACAGGGTGCGGGCCACTTTTTCGTGCGTTGAGGATGTCTCGAGCGAAACGCTTGCTCCGCAGAGTTTGCCGAGGATGTCTCGAGCGAAACGCTTGTTTTGCAGAGCCGACCGCGACGCGGAAAAGCGCCCCGCGCGAAGGAATTTCGATGATGTCTCGACTAATTCCTTTGTTTTTGTACGATTTCCTGGAATTTTGGCAGGATGTCTCGAGCGAAATGCACGACCCCACCCTAGCACGACCATACCCCAGCACGACCACACCCCAGCACGACCAGACCCCAGCACGACCCCACCCCAGCACGACCCCACCCCAGCACGACCATACCCCAGCACGACCACACCCCAGCACGACCCGACCCCAGCACGACCCTACCCCAGCAAGACCACACCCCAGCACGACCACACCCCAGCACGACCTCACCACAGCACGACCACACCCCAGCACGACCACGCCCCAGCACGACCACGCCCAGCACGACCACGCCCCAGCACGACCACCCCCCAGCACGACCACCCCCCCAGCACGACCACCCCCCAGCACGACCACCCCCCAGCACGACCACACCCCAGCACGACCACACCCCAGCACGACCACACCCCAGCACGACCACACCCCAGCACGACCACACCCCAGCACGACCACACCCCAGCACGACCCGATCGATAAATCACAGGGTGCGGAGCACCCCAGCACGAACCCACCCCAGCACGACCCCACCCCAGCACGACCCCACCCCAGCACGACCACGCCCCAGCATGACCACACCCCAGCACGACCACCCCCCAGCACGACCACTCCCCAGCACGACCCCACCCCAGCACGACCCCACCCTAGCACGACCACACCCCAGCACGACCACACCCCAGCACGACCCCACCCCAGCACGACCACACCCCAGCACGACCCCACCCCAGCAAGACCACACCCCAGCACGACCACACCCCAGCACGACCTTACCACAGCACGACCACACCCCAGCACGACCACGCCCCAGCACGACCGCGCCCCAGCCCGACCCACGCCCCAGCACGACCACGCCCCAGCACGACCCCCAGCAGACCACCCCCCCAGCACGACCACCCCCCAGCACGACCACCCCCAGCACGACCACACCCCAGCACGACCACTCCCCAGCACGACCACACCGCCTTGGTTGAGTGGTTGCCTGTCGTCGTGGAATGTTTCGTGGGGTGTCTCGTGGAATGTTTCGCGGGGTGTCTCGTGAAATGTTTCGTGAGGTGTCTCGTCGTGAGGTGTCTCGTGGAGGTGTCTCGTGGGATGTTTCGTGAGGTGTCTCGTGGGCTGTTTCGTGAGGTGTCTCGTGGGATGTTTCGTGAGGTGTTGCCCAGTTGGGTATCATGAAAACGTGTCCATGCTCCACATGTCTATATCCCTTTCCGGGTTCGTGGGTCCATCATGTTTGACGACCTCGTCGGGGATTTCCGAGTCCCCTGTACCCAGGTCTTACGTCCCCCTGATTGGGGGGCGCCAGTGGCTGCTCCCTGAGCCAAGCGGTCGTGGCCGTCTCCTCCTCGCTCTGGCTTCTGTGCCAAGAGAGGCAGCCGTCGTTCGGATGTCTCGCGGCTGCGAGCGCGAGGCACCGGGGGAGGCGGAGGAGCCGGAGGCGCGGGGGAAGCAGGGAAGGGCGGAGGAGTCTGGAGCGGACAGCCGGGCGCACCGAAGCCTCTCGCCGCGTCGACCTTCCCTCAGGCCGCGGTGGCAGCGCACAGGGCGGGGCACCCGCTGAAGCGCCACGGGCACGACAGCGGCCCCCGCGGGGAAGGGCAGCGTCGGCAGGTGGAGCGGGAGGATGAGGAGAAAGAGGGGCAGCTGATCGAGCAAGCGGGGGGGGGAAGGGGCAGGAATGAGGAGGAGGAGGAAGAGGACGAGGAGGAGGAGGGGGAGGGGGATCACGAGCGGGAGGAGTGTGTTCGCCTTGGCCGTAGCCTTTTCGAAGTTGCCCCCGACATGGTTGCCCCGATCCGTCCCCCACCCGCAGCTGCCATCCTCACGCCGTCCCTGGTGGCCTCCTGGAGGCCGCTGGCCGTCGTTTCCCATCGTCACGTCGCCGACCTTGCCGTCCGTGGCAGGTTCGTACCGCCTGACGAAGCGGCGACGCCAATGCCAGCGTTCATGGCCGAACGCCCTCCATGGGGGCTCACTCCGGGCTCAGGTCGGGCGGGCCAGGATAAATCTATCCAGAGCGTTCCGCAGAGCGCTGCAGCGGCCGCAGCGCCCGATGCACCCGCTCGAGCTGCCGGATCTCAGGGAGCTCCAGGGGGAGGAGGAGGAGGATGAGGAGGAGGAGGAGGAGCAGGGGGAGGGGGAGGAGGAGGAGGAGGAGGAGGAGGAGGAGGAGGAGGGGAGGAGAGAGGAGGAGGAGGAGGAGGAGGAGGAGGAGGAGGAGGGGACTGTCAGAGAGCAGGCCTCGGCGCGCGCAGTTCGCGTCGACGGACGTGGGCGCGAGAACCCCCGCCCTTGGCTCCGTCGGGGTCGTCGGCGACGAGATCGCGCGAGCTGCCCTGCCCGCCGTCACACGGGGGGCGTGCGAAGCCTTCGTGCCTCCGCCCCGTCCCCCGCCGTCTCCCTCTCTGCGAGTCCCCTCGATTCCCGCCCGCGCCTGGTGCTTCTCCCACGACTCCTCCCGCCCCGTCCCCTCCGCATCCTGTTCTTCCTGCTCGTGCTCCGTCTTCTCCCACCCCTTCTGTTCCTCCTCCTCCTCCTCCTCCTCCTCCCCATCCTCCTCCTCCACCTCCGCGCCCTCCTGTTGGACTGCAGCGATGAGTCTTTTGTGCGTATTTGTCGGCGGTGCGGAGCGCTCACATCAGGAGGACGCCTCGCAAAGTTTGCTGATCAGTGCAAGCCTTTCGCTCGTCCTCACACATGCGAGAGCCGGAGGAAGCTCGGGAAAGGACTCCACCCGAAGAGGGTCGGGGTTCCTTTCGAGCCTTTTTTTGTTTTGTCCAATCTGCTTGTGGGCGGCAGTGGATGTCAAGAATCCCATCCCCATCCCCCGCCACTCAGGAGGAACAAAAACACACAGACACAATGAATCGTCGACTCCCAGTTTTCCCATATATGAAGTGGTGGGGGGAAGACGACAGCCCAGAGAAGATTTGAATGAATGGGGTATTCCTGGAATGCGTGCCTAA